>WBNH01005961.1:0-19674 GCA_013401255.1 Urocolius indicus
CTGCAATTTATAACATTCTGATCCGTTCCCAGAGCAGAGCCCTCAGTAACACCTCTGCCCACCACCATGCCTTTTGGAGCACAGTCGCAGGCTTTGGGCCAAGAAGAATCGGTGAAACACACTTTAATTAGTCCTTAGAAACACTGTTCGGCTTAAGACGCTGCTTGCCAGGCATTGTGGAGTCTGTAAAGCTCGGCTATCCGAACTAAAAATCAGCCACACGTTTCTTCTCCAGTGAGAATAATAATTAGCAGTAATGGCATTTCGGCGTTTGCATGGGAGGAGGGGGGAAAGGCACACAAAAGCACGCAAGAAGCCAAGCTGCGTGAAACAGCAGGGTTTGGGAAGAAGGGGAAGCTCCAAAAGCCTCTCAGAACAAAACCTCTCAAGGCTGTGAATGGGGAGATGGGAGGGCAAGAGCTCCCCAGGCCAGGGTGTGTCTCATTCCCAGACAAAGCTCTTGCCTAACGCTGAAAGCAGTTACACCGGTATAGCTCTTACACCAGAGAAACGCCAGTCTTACTTGGAAGTAACTTCACTCTTGTTCCAGATGAAGGGAAAGAAGTTCACTCCAGATTTCAGCAGTATAACTAACTACATACGACTCTGCCATACTCTGGGCAGATACAGACAATCCGCATCTGTGGAACACTGAGGGCTCAGCCTCCTGTGCCAAGGACTTGCCAGCCTGCTTATTTAACACCTGCAAAACAACTCTTCTCTAAGAAGTGTTAAGAGAAGCTCCCTTAATGGGGTCCCATGGATCTGGGGTTCAAAATAAAGGCTTGCTTGTAATCAGTTTTTAACAAGACATGCAACTGGGTTTTCTTGGCAGAAGGTGGCAACTGTAAGATCTGCTTTGGAGAGCTGTCATACATTGGTATCTAGCTATAGACACTACACAAACATACTTTAGGACATGTGGACCATATCATCATGCAGAAATAGGTCAGTAAATGTACCAAAGAGCACCAGCAGTGGTTTCACCAACCACGGTTTGAGAGTCACATTAAGCACTTGGGAGCCTGGTTCCACACAAGGCTTCCCTGCTGCAAGGTGGTGGCATTCTCTGCATTACATGGCCTGACTCCCTCAAGGTTTTACACACTGGGCGTATCTTCTGCCTCAGTGAAAGCTCAGGAAAAAGGAAACACACAAAAAGAAATAAAACCCAGTGGCCACAGCACATTGTTTCTCCAGGACACCTGCCACTCACAAACTCCTATTTGCAAGACTTCTACAGATGCTCTTTAGCTCTTCACACCAAGGGCATAAAGCTAAGTATAACCTCTCCTCCTCAAGAGTAAATGCAGTACTTTTCCAGACATGCAGAATAGCAAGAAAACAAAGCAGAGAATCCTGGAGCAAACTATTATCTATCATGGTGAGCAGCTACAGAAGGAACAGAAGATGGACAAGACAGAAGTGGCACGAAAAACTATTTCCCTGCTTAAGCTGTGAAATAAATCCATGCCTTTCTAGGCAGTAAATTAATGACCTCTGTAGAAAATGCTACTCCAGAGCACACCTGGATTGCATTCCCTGGGACACATCGCTCCTTTTGCACAGAACAGCATCCAAGACCCCAGAGTCTGTGGTGTTAGAAACCACAGCATCATCTTGTCATTTCTACCACTACGAAGCAAGTCAGTTCTGTGGGGGGAACCTTAGCCTATAGTGAAGATTTGCAAGGCTTGCCTCGACAACTTTTACATACCCAATTTCAAACTGGGGAAAATACAAGACCAGGAAAACAATACAACTGAACCAATGCAGTGTAAGAATCAGAGAAAGCAAAGCAGCACGCTCTCATTGTGGTGTTGCACCTGCTAGTAGCTCATCTCACCCCATTGTCACAAAGCGACAAGCTGTAGCTCTGCTCTTCATCAAAGAACTCTGTTAGGGCAGTGTGCAGACACAGCAAGTCATCAAGTGTCACCACACAAACAGCAGGGAGCTCTGATCCTTTTTGCTGTTTTCAGAAACAAGACAGATAACTCAGTTCCTAAATCACTTGGCATTTCTTGGAGAGACACGAGGAGGCCGTATCATTCCCTTTGGCACGTCATCTCAGAAGGGAAAGCAGGCCAGTCCTTCTGCTTTTGTTATTGCACTTGTAACGTTTAAAGATGCCCCAGCTCTCGAGTGAGCATTTCAGCTTAGTCAGATAAACCCATCCCTGGCCCTCCTGCCCTGGTATAAAGCTGCAGCTGCCCTTGGAAAGCTCCCCTTTCCAAAGCAATCCCTTTCAATGGCTCCAGCGAAGACGGGTCATTATAGAAGCTAATTATCTAGGGCAGCAGAAACAAACAAACCAACCAACCAAATCCACTATTTCCAACAGGAATAAAGCCAGCTACAGTAACAGGGCTGAGCTTGCTCTGTCAAGTACTATTAACCTACCTGCCCTCTGATCATAGCTGATAGCACCCGAGAATCAAACGGCTCCTGCCACGGTCCAAGGCGCCGGTACTGCCGGCTCTCGGGTGAAGCCGGGCTGGCTGCAGCCAGCCTGCCTTCCCCTCCAGGAAGGTTCAGACTAGCACACACTTACTCAATTCTTGGCTCCCATCGAGCTTCTCTCCTCAGGTAGGAGCAGCTGGTTTAGTGCTCCTCCCAGACAGTTCCCAAGCCTATTTTATTTTCTTTTCCACCCCTTCCCATAGGGCCCAAAACTTGTTACAAGTGCAGAAAGTCAGTCTGACTGTACAGGTTCTGCCACAGCAACGTGAAAGTCTGTTTCCTACTTCATCATCTAACAACCAGAAAATCCTCCAGCACTCCAAGAGCTGATTTACTGAGACCATCACCTATCACATAGATCATTAATACCCCTGTTACTGCAGGCAAGGAAATACCTTTACAGGAAGGAATGTGATTCTTTTGTCTCCCAAATCGTCCATTTTCAGATTGTGATGCAAGCATCACACTGGTGCTAGCTCAAAAAAAAAGCTTTTAAATTCAGTATTTTATAGAATATTTCAGTAACTAGAACATCCATCTGTTCTGCTACAAAAAGGAGCCTTACAGAAATTATTCTAAACTTAAACCTTGGAAAAGCACTTAGATTCAGGAGGTCAGGTTCTGAGAAGAAGAAATGGAAACATCTGTGCTTCTGTTTAGGGGCTTCAACATTTGCCTATGTAATTTCATTTACGCTATAAAGGATTTGTGATAAACAAGATATCAGTCAATTCAGTCACAGGAAGCAAGGACATGAGAATCCTTACTAAGAAACAACAGAATTAAGGCCCCAGAGAAGCGGAAAAGATGGGTAAAGGGAAACATTTCCAATCTTACATGATGAAAGACAGACAAGCAGCAAGAAGCAGGCCAGTCATTTCTTTAATATGTTAACTTAGAATAATGAAATAAAAAGAATGAGAAATCTGTACTGTACATTCACATTTCTCCTCTCTCCAGCCTCTGGAGTCTTTTCTTTCTGGAGGTCCAGAGCCCACTTGCCCTCAGGTGGGAAGTGGATTTTGCTTAACTAGGTGTGCATACAGATTGGTGAACATCAGAAGGGACACCTCTAATTGTCCACATCTGTACCTCACAGTGGAAAAATAAGTAGTTCTCACAAGCCCCTAGGAAACATTTTTGAAGTCTAAAAGAGACCAGTGAACAAACTGATGGCACATAATCAATAGAGCAATTCTGACACTCCTAATGAGGGTGTTTTAGAGGGATGATTTATTCACATCAATTGTTTATACCAAAACAATTAAACCTTTCAATTCAATGCTATTGAACCCAGGTACTAGACAATGATGTTTCATCCAGTTCTTCATTTTGCCTCCCTTCTGCTCAGATATTTTCTGTTCAGCACGTCTGAACCCTAAGACAGTTATCGATTCCTTTATCTGACACAGAGTCGATGTTAAAGGTGACACTTCTAAGTCTATGCTTTGCTCAGCATCCCAGCCAGTAAAACTTGGGCTGAGTGTGCCTCTCAATCAGGTATACAGGATAATTCCTTCTCCCAGCAACTAGTTGTTAAACACTCGCTTGACATTTTTACTTTGAGATGATAGCAAGAAGAATCATAAACACCAAACTCTAATCTGCTTCTCAGTCTGTACAAGTCCATGTGCTTAGATCCTTATCTCAGCCTTGCTACACGGGAGCATTATTTGTTTCTGGTTTTATTTTAAGAGAGTTTTCAATCAATTTGAAGACTTTGAAGTTCCACATCACCTTTAATCATAAATAGCATTTATTTAAAAAATATGATTCACTACCATACACCTGCAGATTCTTGTGAAGACATCTACAGATGCTAGCCAAGGTCACTTGGAGTTCCACAAGCTAACGAGCCTGTTTTCCTGAAAGAGACAGAAGAATACTCCATCAGCAACTAATATCAAGGCACGAAACTCAAAAACATTTCTTAAAAACCCCAACTTTTCAGGTAATTTTCATTTATTCTAGTGTTGTGAATCATTCCTAGAAGATTGACAAGGATAGGCTTAAATTGCAGCTGGTGCACTGCACTTCCTTTTGCCAAATCTTATTGTGTGACTCCTCTTGATTTTAGGATCAGACCCTTTCCTGTTCTAGTGGCTTCTTAAGGAAACACAAGTGTACACAACAGCTTTGGGAATAAGTTTAGGTATCAGTCTATTGACAGTCAAATACATGCTGGGAAATAAGTTGTAGGGAAGAGTTTGGGGCCTTCCATTAATTGACTGAGAAGTCTCTGCTGATTGGCTCAAAACTTTCAAGAAAGCAGCTTCTTTTGTTCTCCTCTTCACTTGCCATTCTTGGGTTTTCTTCTCTTAAAAGAAAACTGGTGGTAAAGTAGAGAAGAGGGAATGCTTACATAGATGTTGGAGAGGAACTGTTAAGTTTGCTTTGGAGAAAGGCTGTCTAGGATACCTGATACTGACAAGCCATTTGAACCAATTTAACAATATCAAGCTCTCTACAACTGCAGCATATAAAAGGGCAGCTGCTAACCTGAGACTTGCTGGAACATAACTAGCAAACAATACTTGCACACTACTGAAGGGTAATTGTACAATATAAAAAAGCAGATTGATACAGTTCCTTGCAATAGTTGTAAAGGAATTGCAGTACTGAGTCATCTGAAGTTGTTCCTAGGAACTTACCTGTCACTGGGATGAAGTGGATGACTGTGGAACAGTACCTCCTAGGACAATACTGTTTTTATCAGTTAAGGTTTTAAGTACAGTTGTGGCTGCTGACTGTAGAATTTTACGTGAAAGCCTCATTCTGCCATCAGTTGGATCACGTCCGAAGTATTTCACCTGTTAAGAGAACAAGTCTCTTGAAGACCGATCAACTTAAAGCTGGAAATAACATTTTCCTTAAAAGGTAGTGTTTTGGTTCAATCAATTTGATGTTAGAAAAGCCATAAATGACAGGCACCACATATGCTGTGTCACTCTGTCAAATTAATGTGTTTCCTAACCAGCACAAGCATGACACTAAATTCATCTAATTTGAAATGATCAGGCCATTAACCAGCACAGAAAGGGAATCTGATATGGCCAAGTATTTTCTTCATTAATAGAAAATGAAACATTTCACTCAGATGCTAAAACCAGAACAGCACTTTGTCGGCATTTTTGAGTTAAAATAGAATAGTTACCTGAATTTCTTGTCCAACTTCTAATCCCAGAGCACTAGGATGTTTAATCTAGAACACAAGGGTTTTTCCAGAAGAAAAAGTTATTTCAGTGTGATTAATTTTTACAAGGTAGTTACAAAAGTTCCTTCTAGAGATTCATGTTACATTTCAGACCATCATAGTGGCTCAACATTGTCTTATGAACAATAAGTTTCTAAATGTTATATAGAAAAGGGTTGTGCAGGTCTGAAGAAGCTAGTGATGTACAAAAAAAGCTTAAATCACAGGCATGGAGTTAGTTCACAGCCTTAAGTACAGGGCAAGCAGAGGTGTAACAACAAGATGCTGCTTATCAGACACAGCTTTTAACATGAAAATGGACTGTAGAACAGCAATGTGTGTGTTACAGCTAATGCAGACGCTGTTAAGTGAAAACTAATTAAAACCAAATCTAAGTGTCTAGTTCATACTTGTTTAGGCTTGAATTACCTTTCTTTGATCAAGTTGTGAATTATGAAGTAACACTGGTGTCATGTTTGGATACAATTTTACCATCACTCCAGAATCTCTGCAACAGAAAACAGCATGGTCATGTCAAACTGCACTGACAAAAGTCTGTGTGCATTTTACTCTGTGTACTGATCCCAAAGCAAGCCTCAGTAAACTTCTCAGCACCAACATTTTACTCCTCCTTTTTAAAAGAAACCTCTCACAACAACTATGTTCACTCACTTCTCCTTAGTTGGAAGTGGACTGAAATTACTTATTTCAGGACATTCGGGACATGTCACTAATAAGTGCCATCCAAAAAAGTACACGTAACTTCAATCCAATATTTAGCTTGCAAAAAAGTATAAAGCAAATTCCTGCCACCTCTCTCAGATACAGCTGGAAACAGACCTTAGGTTTTATCATAGACATTCTAATAACCAAACAAGCAGCAAAAATAAACAGCCTTATTAAGAAACTGAATAATGTATCAGAAATGATGCAGGTGCCCAAGTCCCCAGAGTAAGTTCAGCATCCTTGTACATCATATTTAGGTATCAGGAATATAACTATCTAAATAAACTATTTCCCATACCTTATTTCAGTTATTGTGGCTGTATAAACTGCACCAAATTCCAAATTAACTTCCTGCTGTAGGGGAAAGAAAAAGAATACAGTAAGCCACAATGTCACAAAATGCAAACAGAAAAAGCTAACAAGAAGATTCCGTCCTTACATCATCTTTGCAGATTTCAGAGATGAATTCTCTTGCTTCATGCATAGCACTAGGTGTGGGGGCAAACACAGAGTATGTCTCTTCATCCAGCTGACTCACAGTTACACCTTAGAAACAGAATTTATGACAGGATTTAGGTGAACATCACCAAATGTAACTCAGCTACTGCTTCAGTAAGCAGAAAACACCTGAATAGAGCAAATGATTTTGCACAGACTCATCAAGGTCTCAGAGTGCTAATGGCTTTCAGTCTTCTTCAGATCAAGCACTGGACAGCTTTGCACGCAACTGAATGCAAACCACATCACAGGTATACTTGCCAGATACCTGGACAAACTTGTGCTCCATGTAAGAATGCAAAATCATTGTTATAATCCTTTCATGGCAGGAAAAAAAACTTCTTGAAAGAGCTTTGTTTCTGTGAACATCTGTCAGGTTTATGACTCAACTGCACAGAGATTTTTTTTTAATAAAACCAGAGCTTTCATTAATAGCTGGTGGAAACTGAAGTGTTTCAGAGCCAGACCAGAGTAACATTGCAAGGTTAAGTTCTTTGCACTTCTGGACTAGTTTTCTGGCCAACAGACTGCGTAGACTTGCAGCTGAAGGAAGGTGTGGGTTTTCCTGCTCTCCTACACCTCAATGCCCTGAGAAGCACTAATCAAGCTAGCCAGAGCATTGTAAGCTTCAAGCCCAAAGCAAATGAAGAACATCTACTTGATACTCTAGAGACATCAGCCTTCTCTGATGTTTAGCTTCCTAAAAGCAGGGAATCAGTGAAGAAGTTTGAGTATATTTAAACAGTAACATTTACAAAGAAGTGTTCATAAAAGAAATCGAATGTGTTTAGTAATATCACAGCAGAAATTCACCTCTGCTACCATGGCTGACTATTGGTTGACTATTACCACGTTGGAGAGATGGTAAGGGTGGGCTACGTCTAGTTTCACTGGTTTGAGTCATTTGAGCAAAGGTTTTTAATAGTCTAGCTTCTCAGAAATACTGAACACTTACCAAATTCTGTTCATTCACTTTCGAGGGCAACCACAATGTCGAGCTATAGGCCTAATTTTAAGTGACCTGCCCTTCTGCATTTATCTCAACCAAAGCATCAATTGCCCTGTTTAAGAAATGGTAGTGAAGGGGGAATCAACTTGGAATTTGGCATTTAAGGCCAAGCTGGACAAATCACTGCATAAGCAAATAGAACTAATTTATTCCAAGAAATATAGAGGGTCAGGTAGCTTCTGTCATGTTACTTGACTACTTGCTGCCAACTGAAGTTTCAGTACAGGTCACTCCTACCATGTGATAATGAGTTGGATTTCTAACACCTGCCAGCATGTTAACAGTGTCTACAACCTCTTCACAGAATCCTAGGAAGGTAGCTGATGTGAATTGTAGGAAAGAGCTCCACGTCTCGTCTTCACCACAGCTAAACACACTTTAGTTCTTCTTTAGGAAGAGAAGCTGCATAGATTTGATCTACACTTCAACATATTCGTGCTCAGACTTGCTTCACTTCACATCTTTTGTTCACAACTATCTGCACTACTGTCCCTAGAGAAACCTTTAACTGCCTCTTGTTAGCCCTGAAAAAAAAATTGGCTTGTGCTCCAAACTTTGGGAATTCTTGCTGCATTATAAGCTGCACGCACTTTTACAGGAGACAATCTACATAACTAAGTGAAATGACCTTCACCTAGCTCTTGAAAACACACACATCAAGATGCAGTACAGACTCTGTACACAGAGCATCAGAGCAGCTAAATATACACTTCTGAAAACTTAAGGCAAACACTCTGTGTTCTGCAGCATAAAGCTCAAGTGAAGAAGTACTCTTTTCTCTTCATAGTTCCTTTTATCTACTCACTGGGCTGTTGCAGCCAAAGCACAAATGCCAGATTAATGGAAGTGGTTTACAGAACAATTTGGGAAGTTGAACTTCTGCTACTTCTGAAACAGCATAAGGAGCATTAAGATTCAGCAACAGCCACACCAGTAATACTTGTACTACCAAGATCCACTAACTACAACTCCACACTAGTAATTTCCATATAGAAAAGTTAATAACACATGAGGAAAAACTACCACAGGAAGCAAGTGTGTCTTACCAGTCTGTGCTTGAAGCTTTTTCAAATTATAGGCCCCAGGACCCATGAATCTCAACCTTTTTGATAATGGAACGTGGATAGTTTCTGAAAACACATTTAAAAACACCTTGAAACGTGAAGTTGAAAATCATTTTGAAAGCTATCACAATAAATAAGTCATATTCATTTAGGCTTTATGTTCCATAGCTGCTTGCATTACTTGGTGAACATGAATGTAATGATAAGATATAAGAACTGAAATAAACTGAAAAAGGAAAAATAATCCCAAGAGGAACAGAAACATAAACCAAACATTCATTAAAAAAAACTGTTTTAATCAACAGCTCATCATTAAGAAAACAAACATGAAAAGATGTGAATTCACATCAACATACAATTAACATTACCTACAACTGGTCCACTTTCTTTTCTCTCAGGTCTGGGTTTGGCCAGTGTTTGGTTCATAATCTGTAAAATCTCCCTCTTTGCAGCTGTAGGGGTTAAAATACAGGAGAAAAGAGGAAGGAAAAACAAAAGAGTTTTGTCTAAGATGAAAATAAATTTATGCAGTTTGTTATAAAACAGACAAACAGCTGTTCATGAAACCTGCCTGCTGCTTAACGGGAGAATTTATCACTGTAACTTAACACAGCTCAGGTAGCCCATGTTTGTTGGGGTAAAAACATCCTGCTCTGTGTATAGGAACCCTACACCTTCAGCACAGTTACTGATTTTATGCAGCCTACAACATCACACACAGTTCTGTTTCGGTGTATTACTTAAATATATCTGAGTAGTGATAAGAGCAACAGGGTGTAGCTGTGATTAGTTATGATACACTGGCTTGGAACTTGACTTGAACCTCTTGAAGGGAGACATCACTGAATAGGAATTACTATAGATTTTAATGAGGGTTTTCTGGATAAAACCTTGCTATTACAATCAATTTGAAGTTTTTCTCTTACAACTAGTTAAACCCTTTTTAGAGATATAGCTTCAGTTTTTCATGCAGCTCAAGAGTATTTTTAGGTGTATACCTCAGCAGACAGCAGTAAATATCAATAGCATATACAGTTTCATTTATGGTAAATGAGAAGTAGTTTGCTGCTGTTTTTATAACATTATTCTGCTGGGTTTGTAAAAAGTCACAGAATAGGATATTTGTGTTAGTCCAAATCCATTTTGCTGTTACGGTAACACTTTACATATTTAACAAGCCACAGATGCCTCCTCCCTCTCCCAATTCTCACCCATCAAAAGGAAACCAGAGTTTCAAGCATGCAAAGTTGCACTCCAGCCTTTGCTACCTGTGTTATTCACAGCGTATCAAGCTGCTAGATCTTAACCATGAAGTTCTTGAAATGACACAGACTTTTACCTAAGTTCTAAGAGCTTGCTGCTCAAGACATTTAAACATTGGTCTGAAGTTACTTTGAAATTAGTTTGGAGCTTATTTTTAACAAGCTTTTTTACCAATTTATTGCACAGCAAAGAGCAACCCTTTGTTTTTTTTTCCCCAGCTCACCACATCTGGTTTTAATACACTGGGACAAAAAGGTTATAAACTGACATGGCTTAGTAATATTGTACCTACATATGTCAAGTCTCAAGTACTGTATGTCAATATTGCACACTATATTCCTCTACCCTGAAATTGCTCTTTTGTGTAAGTTCCATCATTCCCCACTTTGCTATGCCATTAATTTGATTGCTGTCTTTCAAAACAAGTTGCAGTATAGCAGACAGCACCCAAACCAGACCAGTTTTGTGAAGACAGCTTTTAACACAGTGAGAATTTGAAAGATAATTATTATTTAGTTTCACGAGGCTCACAGTTGAATACAGTTTATGATTTGACAGGCTCAAATAGGTGCAAATACAAATATGGACCTACCTGTGGCTTGCTGAATAGCTTCCATAACAATCTTTATTGGTATTCCTGGCAGCTTGAGATCAACCTAATATGAAAAGAGTTCGATTACATCATTATGCAAGAAAAACTATACATACATTTCAGAGTTCCATTTGAAGATGATGTAATGTTACCATACCTGCAGGGCAGTTATGCCTTTATTAGTGCCTGCCATCTTGAAATCCATGTCACCATAGTAATCTTCAATTCCCTACCAGCACAAACAGAAAGCGAGCAAATTGGAGTAACTTCATCTCAGTCTCATTACAATAAAAGTACATTCTGTGTTCCAATAAGCCAAAGTGGTTCTGCAGACTTTGAATTCCTTCCGAGACTCACATGTTTACCTTCAGCCTTACTTTGCTCTTCAGCATTAACACTGTTCCTTTCTCTCCTAAATTAAGAGTTTTTGCGGATCAGTTGCTGAACAAGATCCACATTTTGTACTAGCAAGGCAGCACAAAAGAAGCAGCAGCACAGTGATGTGCTGTTTTCTCTCCCAGCAACTTTGCTAAGTGCTTGTTCTTCATTTCACTTATTGTGTTTCAGCAAATGAAAGCACTCAAAAGTGACAGATCTCTTTCTCTTATGACAAATATCATTGAAAAGAGCATTACTCATTGAAAACAACGGAGTAATTGCAGAAAGCTAAGAAACCTGACTGGATATTTCAGAGATTTTCTGAAATAAACAGAAAAGATAAAACTATTCAGTAGTAGAAACACTCACCAGGATGTCTGTCAGCAAGCGGTAGTCCTCAGTATCTCCTTTTTCCAGACTGCCTTTGGTAATGAGACCTATTGCTACGCCTGCCACTGCACTTGATACTGGAACTCCTGAGAGCAGGAAAGAAAGTTACATTTTTTATAACCTGTGGATAGTTACAGGTTCTGTAACCACATCATAAGCAGTTTATCCTTTTAAAGTGTCACATTTTGTACCTGCATCCATTAATGCCAAACTTCCACCACATGCAGAAGCCATCGAAGAAGACCCTATAGAGTAACAAAATGAAATTATGTCAGAAATACCTAAACCAAAACTTGCTGGTGATATTCCTCAATCACAAGTTTCACAATTAATTTATTGCTAGCTAGAAAATAACTGTGCAGCAACACAGACACCACCATAAATTGCAATTAAGATATTTTCTGTAGCAGTAGTATTTTTAACAAGAAATGGGTAACTAGTATGAATCTGGAAATAGGAGGTGGGCCTCAGGGAGCTTCTGCTACACAGGGCAATCTCACACTGATACAGTGCTGTTATACAAATGGAAAGAAAGACCCATTGTTCACGACCATATACATCATTTCTAAATGCTTCAGGCAACAGAACTATAAATATTATGAAGGTTAAAAATGAAAGCTATTACCTAAAAGGCCCACAATTCAAGTTGGTGGAACTTAAGCTTTTTTTAAGAACCAAATTTAGTGCCTAATGGCAGGTTAAAAGTAAAATAATATTACCATTCGACTCCAAGACTTCAGAAGTAACTCGTATTGTGAATGGGAAATCCTGGGGAATAACTGGTTTCAAAGCTCTTTCTGCCAAGGCACCTGTTTAAAAAAAAGACCAAGTGATCCATAAGTAAAAGCAATCACATAAAATATTAAAACTTACAGCATGAGACTTCTCCAGTCTGAACTCACCATGTCCGAGTTCTCTTCTGTTCACACCAGTAACTTTGCCAATCTCATTAGTTGCATAAGGAGGAAACTAAGGAGGAAAAAAAGAGAAGTGTATACAGAAAATTAACTAGGGGATTCTCTCCCCCCATTTTGAAACACAGAGAAAAAAAATATTCTTTGAAGTTTTGGTGCATCTGAAGGTAAAAACAAGTAATATATCAAGCCACCACATGACTTCTATCAATCACTTAATCTGCAAACTGGGACCTGTTTAGGTAGTATTTAGTCAATGTTTTTCTTGCACACAACAGAGTAAAGCAGTTGCAAGGTAGCTGAATAACACCACAACATGCTTCCTCCAATTAAACTTGTCAAACAACATATCAGAAGGCTTGTTTTTGTCATACAGATAATGGAACAAGATATGCCTGTTGCCTGTATGAAATACTTTGGGCAAGTTCCAAACTTTGAGAGAGATCCAAGACGTAAAAGCCACTCATTTACTACTGGTGTAGTATGTCAGCTGAACAGAGTTCACTAAAAATAATGGAGCAGGTTAATGCTGCTTTCAGTAATGACCCATTCTTGAAGAGCTAAGGTTATGTTATTAAAAAGGATGTATTAAAATGGCAGTTGACAACTTATCTAATGCTCTTTAGGAAACCAGTGCTTTACCTCATCAACTGCAGTTTAAATTCACATATGAATTAGAATGAAACAATTTTAGCAAATCCAGAGTAAACTTATCTCCTTGTGGTCAATTTCCCCTTTAAAAGCAAGGCACGAAGCCCTCCTGTGAGTCATGCAGAAAGCTGTGACACAGTAACACTCTCACCTCATAATGCAGCATGAAGTTTTTATCTTTTATTCCACTGTGAATTAAAAAAAAAAGACCATGTCAAAAAAGAGCCAATGAGTCTTACATAAAGTAATACATAAGAGATTGTATTCATTTATGCTTACAGACCCAGCAAAACCAATACATCAATAGATTTGCTGATGACCTACATTTTTCCTAATGTTTTCTACATATTAAATTAAAAAAGCAGAGCATAACACATCAGTTTTTCCTTGTGATCATCGTCATGAAGAGTTTGCCTAGCTGTTCAGAACAGAATAGGCCCTATCAGTTCCTTATGCTGGTTTTGGTGACATGACTCCAATTCCAACTCCAAGAACATCAGCATCTTACTGTATACATTGCAGTAAGGACTCAAAAACATAAGGACTCAGAAGGAGGACTGAAAGTCTCTGTAACTACAAAATAGCTCTTCATTAAGTCAAAGAACATCTGCACTCAAAAAAGTTACTGAAGTACCACAAGACTTGACTCTTAGCAATAAATACAAGAGTTAATCTATAAGGAACGTTGCTTCATGTCAAGACTTGCCTTTAGTTTCACAGGGACAATCTCTCACTCGTGAAGCAACAAAATGACTGCTAATTAAACCCCATTATTTAACACAAACTTAATTTCCAAGAATACTGAAATTACAGAATATGGACAAGCACCTCTAGGTCAAAATATTTAACTAGTGCAAAGCTGACACTAACATGTAAAAACTCCCACACTACTGGGATGAGATCACTGAACTGCAGCTTTACAGGGAAGGTGTGTCCTGTCCCAGACAAGTTAGCCCTCAGACATAAAATGTTAACAGCACCAGCTACATCCTGAATTCAGTTTTCCTTGCTCCATTAAAAGAAAAAACATAAATACTTTCATCCTCTGAACATTTTGATTTGGAGACAAAAATGAGAATAAGTAGATAGGCTGATTCAGTTGGGGGAAATTCCCCACACAATCATCTGCTTCCATGTGAACCTGACAAACAGAGCAGCACTTCATTGGCTACGTGCATTCACACTACTGAGCAGCACCTCAAGACTTGTGATCAATAGATTAAATGAGTAAAAAATACAGCAGTTTCCAAATGTGATGACAAATACTTGGAATAAGGAACAGATCAACTTTCCTCAAATGTTTTATTTGAAGAGACCTGCTACATGGACACAGTTCTACAGGTACAAGACTAATTCATTACTTTATTTCTCTCAAACCTAGACTAGGTGTTATTTGGAAGATTTCCCAATCTCAAATGCATGTCTATGGAGTTAATGTCACCTTAACAAAAATAAATGCCAAGATCTCTTTGAAACAGGCCACTTGGAAATCTGATTTTACACATTTTTCAGTCCTAACAAATACATTTACATGTTGGAGTTCAAGGAGCTTTAATCAAATGTGCTTAAATGCTCATCTTTTATTAGCATTGACAAGACATCAAAGGATACACATACCTCACTGCTGTTGAGATAACATCTGATTTTACACTTGACTCTATAGAGTCAAACGTCACTGTACAAAGAACCTAAAATAAAGACACAGAGGGTAAACAAACTGCTCAAACACCTCAATCTTTCATAACTTTTACTGGTTATGAAGAATCAAAAGGAGGATTTCAGCAATAAGTATCAAGCCATAACCTACCACTTCTGCAAGCTTTTTCTCCCCACTCTGTCACACAAATGTGTTCATGCCCTCTAAAGACTACTTAATTTCACAAGAGGTCACATTAAAAATACTAATTTAATGCTTCTTACCCCGGCAGGAGCCTAGCACAGTTTGTTCACTTAAACTGAACTACTTCAGTTAAAAGCCAGGGCCTGATGCAGCCACAATGTTGTGCAAAAGAGAAAGCTCATTTACCACATGGACTTGCAGCATGTGTTATTTTTGGTGGGATACGAGGGAATAACACTGAGGAGAAAAAAAATCACTGATGGCAACTACCCATGTACCCTGTGGTAAGTCAGATCAATGGCTGACAGTCTTCTAGGAAAATGAGCTCTAGGAGATCAAATCTTGCACGCAATCTGAATTCAATCCACTCAACATCTGACACTTGGTAAAGAACAGAAAAAAACCCACCTCAATAATGTGGTTTTTGTGCAAGTCCCCTGTTTAGTCCAGGTTACATATGAAGTTCCTTTTAAAAGATTTCTCATGCCATGCACAGTGTAGCACTGCCCTACATACCAATGACCTATTAACTGACCCATTTGTCTAGAAATGAACAGTATTATATTTACACGAAAAGCTTTTATTCAAGTATCATCAATAAACTCTACATAGAGAGATTAAAAAGATTGACTTTGGACTTATTAGCAAGTAATTTTTACTTTAAGCCATCCTGAACTGGAAAGCTTTCTTCCTAAACAACCTCCCTCCCCATAAAGAAAACCTTATGAACCAAAAATGCCCCAAGTCTGCCAACCTGAACAAGGAGAATCCTTATAGCTTCTATCTTTGCTTACTAGACATTATTCAGAAAGTCCAGAAGACACAATAAAGCTTACCAGAGTCTTTCTGGGCCCCTATGCTTACAATATATCCTAACATCTGTACTATTGATGGTAGCAAGGAGCCAAGCTTTATCTGCTCTCTTAGTTGTTACTACTATTTGGATGTGAACAGAAAGAAGAAAAAGGAAACTGTATTTAAATGAAAGACACAAGTCTCAGAGCTCTCAATGAATTAAACATCATAAGTTATAAAAGATCCTACCTGTGTTTGACCTCTCTGAAACAAGGCTGATCCATGAAGCATTTTAAACATGTTCACTTCGCATTTAATATCTCTGAGAGCAGTCAAATCTCTCCCATCACACCTGAAGTTAAAAGCAGAAATTATCAGAACAACTGAACTGTAGTTTTTAGAGAAAATGTTGACAGAATTAACAGCAGGAGTTTTGATACACTTACCTTCTGTATTCATTCAGAACAAGGTTTCTGAAAATATCCTTTGCAACCACATTGAAAGATTCCATGATTTCGTAAGGCTCAGCCTCTGGAAATTTTTCTGGGTACAAAAAAGCAATTGCATTTGAAGTTGGAAAATGAATTTAATAGAAACTCTACTAAACATTCTCTAAATGTTACAAAAGCAGAAAATAATACCTTTCAGCTGTTCTTCTGTTTCAAGCCTTATTTTGTTGATGGCTTCATCTCTAGAAATCTAGAACACAGGATTTGCAACCAGTTAACTCTACAGGGCAGAATAACAGAAGAGGTGTGGGTTGTTGGGTTTTTGTTTTAAAGTTCTGTAAAAAAATCAAGGAATAAGGAATAGGGTTGTCTCACAAATTCAGAGATCAAGAATGTACTGCAAGCAAATACCCTGGTAGACAAGAACTTACAGTTCATATTCAAATTGATTACTTACTTTATCGTGGCTAGAATCTGTGAACACTGCATAGATCTTGTTAAAAGCAAGTCTTTGGGAAGAAAAAAAAGAATGTTTGAAAATAGCTCTTAAAACACACTTATGTAATTAATTTCTTTCGAGGACTAAATGTTTGTCTTCATTAGCAGCATAAAAGCACCCAACTGACATTTATAAACTAACTCCAGCTGTGCTTCCTGCCCTTTCTCCTGCCACCTCCAAGATTTAAGTTATCACTTCCACAGCAAGGCTCATACAGGCCAAGGTATTCTGACTCCTCTTTTCACTATTCCACAACAAAGACATTAATTTACAATACTCTGACTGTGTTTCCAGTAAATGTTTTGCCTTCTCCTGCTTATTAAACATAAAAGTCGTTTCTAATTTTCAATGGAAAACACAGCAAGTAATTCTGACCATTCAGAACACGCTAATTTGTTAAACAAAATCCCCAAACTATCTGATCAGAGCTCATCCAATCAGTTAACAGTTAAATAAGCATTTTAAGGTTACTTGACAAAATTTAGATTTAAAAAAATGTCTTGAACTTACTTCTTTGCACATTCCACAATCTCTTCAGGAGGAACAAATAACTTCTGAACCGTTCTCTTGACAACTCCCCGTTCTTTCACTAGTTGTTGAATTCCATGGATGATTTGCTGGGTATGTTTCACCCCGACTTTGACAGCATGACAGAAATCTTGTTGCAATATATTCTCGGCAGTTGCTTCCAACATAACTATCAATGGGAAGTTAAAAATGAAGGAATTTACTATTTTATTGTTCAATAACAATCTAATCCAACTGAGGAAACAGATCAACATTAAGCTGCACATACATAATGGAATTTAATAGACTCAACCCAAAAGTTATCCATCACTGTTGTTTATTCCTGCTATTGTGGTTTGACACAAGTTTCAAACATTAGGAAGTTATCTGTGAAGAGGCACCTACTTGATTTTCAAACACTCAGGAGATATTGATAATTAGTCTACTCACCAACTTGATTGTGCTGAGCTCCGGCAACAACTAAATTCAAAGTACTAGAAGACATCTCTTTTCGAGTTGGATTGATAACAGTTTCTCCATCAATCAGCCCAACCCTTACTGCACCTACAAAGCAATTCCAGGAAGTTATCATAAGGAAGTTCTTTAAGGCATAATTTTACTTCAAAAATTTTACATCTTGACCCAGCAACTAAGTCCATGGATTAATGTAAAAATATTAACATGTTAGCTACAGATTTGTTCTTCATAGATAAGGCAAAATGATCTGTTCTTGAATTTCTTGTGGGTAGTATTACTGGGAAGGACATATAATGCCAAGCAGCATTATAGACAAGGCTGTAAGTCTTGTGGTTTTTAGTTATTTGAACATGTTTTCCAGAAGAACAGGCTGGTGAGAGGAAAACCCAGCTAAATGTTTGTTCTTGGACAGATCTCCATAAATATCCACAATGTAATAAATGTAATAAAACTCTTCTTGAGCTCCTGGATAAACAAAATCCTCATCCAGCTATTTTCAAACAATGCTTTTCATGACTAAGTATTTCTAAAAAATCAATTGAGCCACTAGTCTCTAAGATGTTATTTTTGAATTACAAATTCTTACAGAAGTATACTTATTCCAAGAAAAATAATGCTTTCAAGTGCAATAGTCCTATCCACTGTAAAATTATGTTCACTTTTTGAAACAAAAGATACCTGGCTTTAGCTTACAGTTCTTGTTAAAAGAGAAAGGATGAACTGCAGGCTCATTCTCCCATTATGTTCAAATCACACATCAAAATATTTACTTACCAACAGGGCCATTCCATGGGATATCAGACAATGCAAGTGCTGCAGAAGCTACAATGAAGAGAAAAAAATCTGTATTAGAAAAAAAAATGATCACACAAAAATTACTGTTTGTGTGTGATGAAAACAGTCCTCTTACCTCCATTAATGGCCAGAACATCAGGATCATTGACACCATCTACTGCTAAAAGATTACAAAGGATCTGGCATAAGATAAAAGACAATGAATAATTTTGACCTATCCATTTTTATTAGCTGTCAACACAAAGCTAAGGACAATAAGCAAAGCATTCTATGTATTTTTACAACGTTTACAGTTTTTGTCTATGCTGCAAATGACAATTTGTTCAGGTATTTAAACCTTGAAAGCTCAGAAAAAAACCCACTAATGTACAGTATCATATCAAATCACCTAACATAAGAGTATTAGCTCTTTTCCTCATGTTCTACTGAGAATACTTGGATTTTGTTTCTGTATGTCTGAAAGAAGAAATTTGCAAACTAGCATGTAATAAAGGTAACATAAACCATGGAGGTGGCAAACTAAAAAGCAGCATTACACAATCAGATTATGTTCCAACACATAAACCCCTCCTGAATGCTAATGAAAATTGCTTTTCTAAAAGCAGTGGCTATATCAAATGCAATTTTCATTTGACATACCCAAGTTTCCCCACTCTGAAGGTTGCTATAGTTAAGGGCAGTGAGTGTGACCTACCTGTGTATCGTAAAAGTAGCCTACAGGAAAGAGTGGCCTGATGGACCGATCTGCAAAAGAAACATTCCAAGTCTAAGTAGTATTTGGTTTTCAAGTAGCTGCTGTTTGGTTTGTCTTATAATAATCCCACAAGAAACTCACAAAATGGTTCAAATGAGATCTCCCAAATAAACAAGAAAGAAAAAGGCAGGGAACCCAGAAGGAAACTCAGTATTACACATAAACAACTCTGAAATTTCCAAGGCACTCAGGAAAAACCTTAGAGGTATCTGCGTGAGCACACTCAATGCCAAGTAACACAAGGTAAAAATCATTGAAAAAGTCTTCTATGCCTTAGGATATAAATAATCTATGAAATAATATTTCACTAGAGATGCTGTCAAATAAGAGATGTAGTCCTCAAAGAAAAGCCACAGAAACTGTATGCTCGAAATAGAGCACCATTTCCACTGTGTGGAGATTTCATAGAATCACAGA
>WBNH01005962.1:0-55688 GCA_013401255.1 Urocolius indicus
TATATATATATATAGTATAATGTAGTATTATAACTGGGATTTCTTAAGCCTTTCTACTGAGTGACCAGCTTTGCAATCTCTGTTGAAGTCTCTCCCTGTTTGGAGACCCTGGGCTTGGGCAGGTCTTCTTTGAGGTGGTTTGCTTGTCTTATTTTGTGTGCTACCTTGGCAATTTTTGGTACACCAGGCCTTCCTTCAGTGGCATACTAGTAGTTATGAAAAGTCTTTAATCTAATGCCTTAATGTAGCCCAGTGTAGGATTTGTGCAGAGTTAAAGCAGCGCCTGCTGCTAACCACATTGAAGTGTTTCAGTATATGTTCTGATGTGCTGTATGTAGCTTTGTTGGATGTGTAGTAGGCATTAGCAAAACATGAGGAAACGTGGTACAAAATAAGTGGTCACTTGATACTCTTATGCTATGAACAGCTAGTTATAAAACAAAACCAAACCAGAACCTTCTAAGCATGAAGAGGTGATCAGCATGCTTGCTTTTAGCAAGTATGTTTTTTAACCCAAGTGCCAGTTTGTGCAAAAGCTCAAGGTTTACGCTATTGAGTTTTCCTGGGACAGCTTGCAACTTTACATGTAATCTCTTACTATTTATGTGCAAATTGATGAGCATTTTTGGATTTTCTTCCTTTAGAGAATCTTAAGCCAATAAAGATTTTCTGATCAAGCCCTGGCCTTGATGCAGGATACTTGATAGAGCTACCTGCTAGCTCACTTTCCTCAAGAAGGGAAAGTATGACAACCACTACCCTGAGATATGTAAACATATATATCTCTATAATACTGGAACATGTGTATCCATTAGACACAATTCATATCGCACCTAGATTTTTTTTTTTTTTTAAATTGGAGATGGGTAAAGTACCCAGATCACTGAGAGTTCTCAGGCTAAAAAGTACCTTTGAGCTGCTTGGACTTCACTATCATCAGACTAGTTGTTACTACTTTTTTGTGTTTTGGTAAGGAGACTGAAGATGTGGGCAGTACTGCACGTTTCCTCGATCTTGAAAAATGGGATCAGCCACTGGCACACAAATGTCCATGATAACTGCTGTTGTTAGTCTTATCTTAATTTTAATTGGGGTTTTTTTTCCAATTCTTGTGAATTGATGATTTGTATATAGGCATCACTGCCGTATAGGATCAGAAAAATTATCCAACTGTGGCAAACATTTGGGGGCATTGACTTTAGGAAGTCTAATAGAGCATAACTCTTGAGGTTTAGCTTGTTGATTTTTAAATTGTCTTAAATGTTAGTGTGAAAGTGTGTTGATAACACTATCTTAAAGCAGTGAAGGTCAAATGAGATTAAAATACAATTAAAGAAAGATGCAGAAATACAGACATCTTGTTTTAGTGATGGTTGTAGTTTTTTTTTATTTCTGATTGCTTGCAAAGTAACCTTTTACTGCAATGTAAGCAGGGTAAAATAACTCATACATTGAAGACCATTTCTTACACACCATCATTCTCTTTGCATAAATGACATTACTTATTTTTTCAGAGAGCGGAACCCTGATGTTTAGTTAGGGGAGGAATAGCACATGGGTCTCTTTCAATACAAGATCTGATGCTGGGTTGTAAATCGAGAAAAGGCATGATTTTGTTTTAGAGCTGTGTCTAATTTCTGTGGATTTTTAATACGTTATGGAGCTGTCAACTGAAGTGTATAAATCTTTACCCCCTATCTGAGAATCTTAAATATCTTTTTTTGGTAAGGGTTGCTCTTCTGGAGATGTGTAGAATTAGTTCTTTATCTAACTGAAAGCAAGTCACCTGAACTACAAATGTCCTTGTTGGAGGTGGATAATTAGTTCTGGGGCAGATTGCACCATGGAACAGGTAGATGATTCTTTATCTAAGCAGAAAGGTGTGTGATCAATATTATTAGGATCATGGGTTTGATCTGATGGGATAGCCATTTCTAGGTCTAGCTAATTACTTACCTACTGCCAAGGATCACCCTTCAGGGAAGGAGGGGAAGACTTTCAAGCACATGCTAAATTGCAGCATTTGAGCAAATTAGGTAGAAATTAAAGACATAAGGTCCATATTGCTGACAGTTGAAGCAAGGAAGGATAGCAAAATAATCTTGTATTAAATTGATTCAATGTAACACTTGAAATACATCAGATTCTAATTCACAAACCTGAGGAACAATTTCATTAGCAATTTGAGGGTTACTTTACTTGCTTATGTCCTGTGACTGTTAATGGTCTGTGTGAGCAGAGTGGCTCTTGCCTCATAGGAGTTTATCATTTCATCAGCTCTGTTGAGGGCTGTGAAGAATCATTCTCACATATCAGCCTGTTCAAACCCTCAGTTTGAACCTGAACCATCAAGAAGACAAAAAGGGGATAATGCTATTGCCTTTAAGAAAGCAGACTCACATTCAGATAAATTCCTTTGCTCTGTTTAGTGCTACTTTCATTCCTTTGTTAGTCTTGAGTTTTCAGGACTGCCTAGCTACATTGTACATACCTTTGAATGTAATTTAAGTTATCTGCCTGTAGTTGCCGCTTCCCAAAGTGTAGAGATTTGAGTATCTATTCTTAGAGAATGCACTTATGTGGAGTACTGGCTCCTGACATCTTAGTAGTAGCTTCCTTTCTCTTCTTCCTCCAGCCTGAGACGTGCAGATGTGTTGCTGCAGGGCTGAATCCTAGAGTCTACCAGCTCATCTTTTCAAGCATTGAGCCTTCCAAGGTTAATGCAGGGTATCCTTAGCCTGTGCTGGGACAGACTGTCCAAGGTGATTCTTGGAATGTCACCCGTCGACTTGGTGAAAGGGTGCTGTCAAAACCTGACTCCCAAAGCCATCATTCTTGGAAGCAGCTGGCCAGCAGCGCTGCTATAACCAGAGTTCAGGTAGATTTGATGCCAAGTAGAACAGATTTGAGCATGGGGAGGGGTAGTGGGTTAAAAAGGATCAAATGCCCTGTACTTTCTTTCTGTGTGTTACAACTGTCTCCAAAAGAACGTGTAGATTATTATTTATTTTTTTTAATGCAAGCTAAGAGAAAATAACTTAGAAAGTACTATCTCAGGATGGGCAGGTGTGTGTTAGCAAGTGTGGGTTGTGCTGAAATTTTCCATAGCACCTGAGTTAAAATATTCCTATCATTTCATCTTTCTCACGAGGAATGAATATAGTCTAACCATGCACTTCAGAAATTTGGACAAAATGTGGAACATGACCTTAGTAAGGATTCTTTAATAGGCTAAATAAAGGTCTTCCAAGCAACAATGTATCATTATGGGTTTCATTGCTCCCTTAGATTGTAGGAGCACCATCCAGTATAGTAGTTAACACAAATGGATTACTAGGTTCATTAGGGTATTGTTGTGCTTCTAACTCAATTTAAGTAGTGTAGTCTGTTTAACTATTAGTTATTTAATAAGAAAATTATGCCAAATCTCACTTTGAAAGGAAGAACGTGACATCTTACTTCATACTTTGTCAGGGTAACAAAACTCAGTTTTTCTGTTTAATTCCTGTTGTTAAATACAATTATCTCTCACAGAAAACATATTTTTCAGGGACTTTATTGGTGGATTTGGTATTGACCAAAACCAAAGAGTGTGAAATATGCAGTAAGTCAGGGTTTTGATAGCTTTGTCAGTGAATGCGGCTTGCTTTGGAGGTAAGGCTTAACTTACAGTTAAGTACCAGCTGAAGATACATTATCAGGATCTGTGGGCACCAGCAGAAGAAACATAATTTCCATATATGCATTTAGATTTCTACTGCGAAGAATTTCCTAATATAAACTTCATTTATTCAGTGCAGATTTGTTAGAAATGAAAAGAAACCTAGGTTATATTTTAAAAAAGGAAGCAAAAAGATATTTTATGAGAAAGTAACTGCTTCGTTTTTCTAAGTGCTTTCTAGCTGAAGACATCTCTAAGAAAGAGATTGTTTTCACTGAGAACCTTGTGTGTTTGTTCATTTCCTGTATTTCAGGACTTTATTTTAACTGTAAACTATGTAAACTATCTCTAACAGCCACAGTGGCTTTAGTCTCATTAAAAATAGAACAAAGCTTTTAGCATTTCTAAGCCTGTCAGTTGGATTCCCTCCTTGCTAGCTGATTAAAAGACAGCAACCATGATGCATTGAATTTTCTTCTACCATAGTAAATGGCAGTATAGTTCAAAAAGCACACACTGTGGAATATATTGTCCTTTTTCTCTGTGCAGAATACTAAGAGACAGCTAAATTCTTACAAAAATGGTTATTTTCTACTAAGAGAGGACAGCATGCAGTGAGAAGAGTTTAATTTGATGTAGTTCTTGCCAAATTCTGAGTTCAGTAGCGTTGAAAACCTGCTAATGCCAGTTTTGCAAAGACCAGCCTAGAGAAGCTGAATGTGTAATGCTAGCATGTGTGCGTGCTGTAAAAGTGCATTGCTGAAGCTGTCAGCTAACATGGTATGCTCTCTCTTGCCTTACTTGTAAAAAGCCTTTTATGAATAAAGTACTCCTGCCAGATACTGTTGGAGGTTGGTGGTCATGCTTCAGCTTTTGCCAGATTACACTTTTTATTCCAGGGTAGAAAAACTACTCTTTTTTTTTTTTTTTTTTTTTTTTAAAACTTAGTGACAAAGCTGGCAGGTAGGTAACAGTTTTTAGTGTGAAACAATACTGCCCTGATAGCAGTTGCACAGGTCACATAACTGGTAATATTCCTTAAATCTGAAATATCTTCAGAAAAATAACTTTCTGACTCAACTGTAGCAGTATACTGTATACCTGTATCATGTTTTTAAAAAGAGAAGAAATACTTCACAGACTTGAGGCACATGTGCTGTGGGGTTTTGGTGTTGACAGCAGGGTCCAAAACACTGATTTTTTTATTTTTTTTTTAATTTTTTTTTTTTTGCTGAACTGAAGGACTTTCTGGTCAGTGGGTTATTGAAACCCAGTCGGGGGTCGGGAGAGAAGTTCTTCCAAGGTCAGACTGGCAAGCCTTTCTGCCTTCCTCTGTATCATGGGATGTAATATAATTCCTGTGATTCATTTAACAAATTCCCTGCCACTGCAGAGACATAGACCACGAACGCAGGTCTGTCTGGTCAGTCTCATTTTCTTTCCTTCTTTGCTAGTTCCTGGTACGTGGTGTTTCTCATAGCTATCCTATGTGCTGCATGGTGGGCTGGTAAGTATGCTGAGAATTGTTACGGATGTGTGGGTGGCAGCGGGTCTGTGCGCTCTGCTAGGTTATCGCATGTTTTCAGTGATTTGCGGCATCGAGGACTGGAGGTGCTGCGGTGCTTCTGGAGGAATGTGCTGCTGCTTGCCTTTGCTACTCTTGTAATCCCAAGCTAGGCTTGTTTGTTCCTAGCTCTCGGTCTTGACTGTAAAATCAGGAGGATTCCTGCAGTTCGTGGCTTTACTACTTCAGGAGAAAAGCCTGTCTTTTGACAAAGTTAAGTGGCTTTATTTTAAGCCCTTGTTTGTACAAGCTCTCTTAGCAATGGGAATGCTAAAATTCTAGGTTCACGGTTACTTTGTTGACTTACTGAGCCTTTCACTTGGCTCTTACCTAGTCAAATGGCTATAGTTAAGAGGCAGGAAACCTAGTTACAGGTCTTTAATTATGTAGTATGTGGGTTGTTTGCAAATGCACTTTTTTGCGTAGTGTGCAAACTCTGTTTCTTCTTTATTTCCATGACATGTTAAACACTAGCCTAGGGAAGATGTGCTTGGAGCTCTGACAGAACGCAGTAAAAATGTGAACTGTGTCTGAGGAAACTTGAAGTAATTTAGAAAGTAGTGACTTTGGACAAACTCGGGAGTCTTGCTCTTCTTTCGTGACTGTACTTGGGACAAATTTCCTTAAGCTCTGGGATGTCAACAGACTGAAAATATATTGAACCAAACAGCTAACTAGTAGGTGACTGTGCTGCTGTATTTAGCCACTAAGAAGCCCACTGACTTAAATCTTTTAAGAAAGGAGCGTCATATGCATTACTAATTGATCCAGACCGTGGAGTTTGGATTAGAGCATGAACATTGGTCCGGATCTGTCAGGTAGATTTCCTCACGTAATAGCCAATGTGTTTGCCTTCACGTGGCTAAGAGTAAAAGTGAGTGACAGAACAGAAACTGTAGACAGCTGAGGCTACCAATAAACTATAAGACAGGAAAGTTTATGTAAATGAACAGCTAGCTACTTGGCACTTATCATAATTGAAACTATTCTCTCCCATGTACCTTTGATGCATTAAGTAAATGAAAGGTTCAAAATTGTGGTATAAATAAGTAGCATAGCGTAGAAAACAATGCAGAAAGTTACTTCACATAAATGTAAAACAGTCTTTTGTTTGAGAAGTAAAGAATCATAGGAAGCAGTCCTCAGAAGAGATGCTGCCTAATCTGTTTATTGCCTAAGGGAACTCCAAAAGCATGTTAAAAATGACAGTACTAGGTTAGATAAAGAAATGTTCATTTACTTCTGTGTCCTTTGTCTAAAAGCAACAAGTTGCAGATACATGGAGAAATCACACTCTCTCTTTGTATCCTTCCTGCTTCTGGAACCATCCCCCCTCTTTCACAGCCCTTGATGGGACACCTCTACAGTGAATTTTAATTGGTTTGGGTTTTTTTTGAAAACCACTTACACTTGAACATTTTGCTGTACAGAAGTTGACTGAACAGAGTAAAGCTGACTCAAATAATGACTTGACTCATATTCTCTTGATGCTTGACTAGTTTTAAGACACCTACCTTGGTGTGATAAAGTGGTGCTGCCAGGTAGGCTTGTGGCATGGCAGGAGTGCCTCTGCGCACACTGAGACATATCTTCCTTCATAGCCTCCTGAACTGCAGTGAGGACCCATCAGCATGTCTGACTTGGCTTTCTGTTGTGCTGGATGGTGTACAAACATTAGAAGTGTGTCATCATCTTAATTTGTCACTGTGGGGCTGCTGGCATGAGTACACGTGACTTGTTCAATCAAACCTTTTGTTCAGGGACATGACTCTTGTGGGTTTGCAGACAGCTACAGTAAATCCAGAATCAGGGACGTCTTGGTGGTCTGGATGTCCTCGATCTGGCCATGCTCCCAGGAGCTTCCGAGAAGCTATGCTGACACTTGTAGCCTTTTCTCATCTCGTAAACTTCCAGTGACTGACAAAGCTAGACAAAGTTGAAGCCTTCCGTAAAAGGGGATTTCCAGACCTCTCACAAAACTTACTCTCTCTCTGCTAATGTCAGGACCTTTCTTGACAAAGACAGAGAAGGGTAGTATGGATGATAGTCTATTATATATTGTACTTTTGAACCTGCTTCTTTTCTTCCTTCTGTAAGCCCTATTTACCTTAATATCCTGAATGACTGACTGGATAACCTTTGCTGAAGGAATCGGGATGAGAGAAACAGTGGCAGAGTAGTAGCCACATGCTGGTCAGCCTAATAATTTTGTCTTGTACTGACAGATACTCTTATAAGCTAAACTGCAGGTGGGAACAGTAGCACTTGGAACTGAAGAAGTAATTAAAGAGCATGTGTGCACACAGCGGAGCTGCTATGGTATATGACTGACTGATTCGATGATTAAAAGACCGAATTGAATGTTTCCTATGATAATTGAAATGCTTATCATGCTAGCACAAACAGCAGCAAACATATGTCATAGTTGGAGTGCAACTTGATTATGTATTGAAAAACAAATTGAGATCATCCCAGTTACTGATATGTAGAGATAACACTGTCTATGACTGGACTTAGGCTCTTCATACGTTGCAAGCATGTTGCATTTTACATCATGTAATACAAGTTTGCAAAAGGGCACTGAAATCTAAGCAGTAATGATGGTGTGTTCGGCCATGAAATGCTAATGCTTTAAAGGACTGTAAAAAAAAAAAAAACCAACAAAAAAAAACAAAAAACAACAAACCAAAAAACCCCCTTGCTTCAGATCCTTCTAGCACTCTTGCTAGTTACTCGACTAAATCATCCTTGGTCACAGACGCTGACTGGCAGAGAAAATAGTACATGCAAACAAGTCAGTGAGGGCTAATGCTCAGCTAGCTTCTAAAAATACTACAATAGCTGGATGGTACAGTAAGTTAAGTAACATGCTTTAATTTCATATTGAGAGCACTTATTGAAGAGGAGAGAGAGCTGGGGATTAAAACATGAAGCAAATACACAGCTTACTGGGAGCCCAGTTTCAGCAGGGATGAAGGGGGATGGTGATGAACCAAAGCAGGTGCCCACCTTGCTGAGGGGATCTTCTGAGGGGAACTGGAGCCTGATAAGACTACTGGCATGGAGCAATTATATAACTTCCCTCCCCCACTTCTTTTAACCTTGTTCCAGTGTCTGTCTGATCTCTGCTGCAGCTGGCCAAGTGCCACTGTTTGTCTATGCGCAACGGACACAAACAGATTCTGGAGGGTCATGTGAAAGTACCCTGAGCTCTTTAAATTGCACTGCCCTTACCTTTTCTTCCCTGCTGCCCGCATTACTTTACCAGGTGTGGCTTTGTTTATGCATGTCTGTTGCTTTACTTTAGCACCTGGGTTGTGCTGGCCCTCAGTGCCCGGAAGAAACCTTTGGTTCCAGGCTTTGTTCAAGCTGCAGGAGAAACCAGCAGACCTTCTCGGCAGGGGTTTGCATTTAACAACAAGCAGGGGCATCAGTTTTGGAAGGGCAGTGCAGACAACCGTTAGTCACTGAAACTTCTGCTTCTAAAAACTTTGATAGATCTTATGATGACTTTGACTTAAGCTTCGTGAATGAGGCACATGTTTTTCAGCATCTTCCGTTACAGCTGTAAGGTGATTCCAGAGAGGATGAGTCTTATTCCTGTAAGTTATTGGCAATTGCTACTTTAAAAAAGGTCTGTTTGAATTGAAGAGTTATTGGCTTGAAGACAGCTGTAAGCCTGAAATAAGGTCTTCTCAGTTAAGTCACTCTTCAGTTATTTCAAACCCTGTACAAAGGTCAAGAGGTGAACATCACAAGCATGGAGAACAGAACAGCAGGATATCCTTCCTCCTCATGTATCCTTTCCTCGTGCATTTTCCCCCATGCAGTTCAATACCACATATTTTTATCAGGTAGCTAAAACCCCACTGACACCGTTTAGCAGCATTAGTTCCACTTCCCAGGAACAAATCTGGACATCTGACACATGGATGCAGTTGTGTGTGGCCTCTGAGCTGGGAAAAGCAACAGGGCATTTCAACAGAAATGAAAGGTGGAAGAGTAAAACCAGGTATAGGCTATTTTTCACACACCTAAATGTGTTTTCACTTGTCTGAGACATAAAAATCCCTAGTGGAAGACAAGACTCATGCATGAGTAACTTTTCCTAGATAAATGTCTTCCTCTCATCCTTGGAGCCTTTGAAAGAATTATGCTAAACTTAGATGTGTAGACTCTTAGTTTTGTATGTGCTTTCTTTTTCCATCAGTGACCTTCTTGTGCTGCAAGTCTCAAATCTCCTGCTTGAAATGTAAAATTGAGTTGATATGGGCCAGGTCAGTACTGGTTGTGTGGTGTTCCAGAGAAAACAACATACATCCAGTGAAAATGACTAGGGCTTCAAAAGTGGTAATAATGTTAGGATGCAATGCCCTGCTGTTGCAAGGGATTTGACAAACAGGAACACATATTCAGTTAGCTTCAGCAAAAGAGCTAACAAATATTACCATGTTTCAAGAAAGTAAAAGCAAATAGTTAAACTTATGGGAGGTCTGACTTTTGTTTTTTGTTTCTTGATTCCTAAGAAGCAACTAGCAAAACTTATGATATTAGCTAGATGCAGCTCATGAAACAACAACCAGTGCAGTGAAAATCAGTGGCAGGGTTGTGAAGGCTGACAAGGGAAAGTAGCCAGTGCAGAGGCAGAAGGCTAAATGATCCTAGTTGCATCTGGCGCACATACATGGTAAGATACATATGGTGTCTATCGTTTTCTTGTAAAATCCTCCCTTAGTCATACTGCTGCTGGCAATTCGTGGCTTGTGAATCATAGAATGGTAGGGATTGGAAGGGACCTTTAGAAATCATCTAGTCCAATTCCCCTGTAGAAGCAGGTCCACCTAGATCAGGTCACATAAGGAACACGTCCAGGCTGATCTTGAAGATCTCCAAGGAAAGAGAATACATAACCTCACTGGGCAGCCTGTTCCCACCTGTGGGCTGCTGAATTGATCCCTGGTAGTGAAGGTGCTCAAAAGTAGTGCTTGAGTACTTGAATCAAAACTCAGGAATCTGCTGTTTAAGACAGTCTCTTTGAAGAAGAGCAAATGTAATTATTTCATATCTTGTACAACTGTATAGCGTTCTTATCCCTAAACACTACATCCATTGTGGTTTTGAGCATTAGGTGATGTTCTGTAAGCCGGCAATATTGGGCTAAGAGCTCAAGGTGGCACATAGTTGCATTGCCACTCATGGTGTGTATGTTACTGCTCTGCTGTAATTACACCGTTTGCCATAGAGGTGGTTCCTATGTTTTGACATAAATGTGGGTCACACTGTTGGGTATTTATCCCACACTTCAGGCATAGCAGGAACACATGTACAGTCACGTATATCTCTGCAGCACAGTTTATGGGCAGTAGTATATTAATGTAGTCAACTTTATGCACTTGCTTTTGTTTTTCCATAACCAGCCTTAACTGATATAAGCAAAAGTAGGCTAACTTTCTAAAAATGTGTACATGCTCTGAATTTCGTATCTTAGACTTAGCCAAATTCAGTCTGTGTTAAAACTTCTCGAAACCTGATCTTGTGAGAGTTTTAGTATGAATAAAATAAAACACAGGTTGGTATCCAGAACCATGGATGTTTATCTAAACTGAGTTTCTGATTCCTCTTGAGGTTTAGTAGTTCACTACTGAATTTGTTTCAGTCAAGTTAATTAGTTACAAACCCCTAAGCCACAGACTTGGAATTAAAGAGCACAAAGCCTCAAGCCACCACGTAATTTGATGAAGCAAGAAGAAACTTTTGTTAAACTAAGTGCATTTATATCGCCCAGTTTGAAACGCAAAAGTGATTTACAGATGAGCCAACAGCATGATAGTTGATTCTGGATTCACATCCCCTTTATTAACATGATAGTCTAGTGTCTCTCTATAATCTCCTACCTACCTTTTCCAGTATTGGTTTCTTCTTTCAGAGGTATGACAGGGATCTTTTTTTGTATAATTGGTTTGTCTCTTTGCAGTATAGAATGCCCAGTTTAGATAAGATTTTCTGCTCTTCTGTTTTTAGGACAATGTAGATCAGACTTCAACTCATGGTCGGCGGGATCTGGTGGAACCGGGTTTCCAAGAACCCTCTAACCGCATCTCCCTAAATCAACAAGGTAAGGAATGATGGGTGGGAATCCAGGCTCCGTGGGAGAAAGCCAAATTGCTGCATATGCAGAGACAGATTTACCTCCATGTTGCTGTTTCTCATTAACATAATGATCGTGGATGATTGGAGGAGAATAGTTGAGACATATGCTGTTGTCACAACTGTCCTGTCAGGTATGGATGACGACCACAAAGAACTTGCAGTGTGTGTCAAGTCTTGCAGCCTATGCTGGGATTGCTAGCCTGGTTTTAGGAGGGGAAAGGAGAGGAATACTGAAATTTAATTCAACACTTGTAATGTTAAAGCTGCATTTGAAACATCTTAGATTGCTGTAAGAAGAGTTCAGGGCTCTGAAGAGAAAACTATATGTACTTGCTTTGCATGACAGAAATCAGCTCCTCTGGGGAAAGAAAGTCCTGAAATACACATTATGAAAGACATCTTAAAAGCTTTTCTTTGCCAATTTCTTTCTGTTTAGTTGCCTAAAAAAGGACATTTACTATTATAGCAGGGATTTTTTAGCTTAGTTTTATTTATTTTACTATTAAATAATTAATAGAATGTGCCATCTTAACCAGTGAGCCTGTTTACCCTCAGGGTTCAGGATGGCTTAATTTGGAGCTAAGTCCTTGAAGGTAATTTTCAAATGTTGTTTCTTCAGTGCAACAGCTAGTAGTATGGCAGTCAGCACAAAGCTGTTGAAACAAAAAGGGTCATGAACATACTACTTTAAAATATTTACCAAATATGACACACTTAACTTTTCATTTAAAAATCCATCTGCTTTTATTTGCCGAGGGCAGCAAAACTGTAATTTCATGACTTTGAAATCCTCAAGACTGTTTTTCACAAGCGTCTCCCAGAATGTAATGAGGATCATATTTTATTCCTCACTCTTCAAGTTTTGCAGTTTTTTAAAGCTTTGCTTTCAGTCAAAAATAGAAGATAACATGTTGCCATGTGCTCCAACCTAAAACTTCTAGTAGCACGGGCAGTGTGTTGTGGCATGCCTGCATAATAGAGTTTATAAATTCCTTTTTTCATTTATATTAGAATGGTACTTCCACACTGATTTCATCTACATTGGAATGTAAAAATCCTGAAGCAGATCTATGTAGGTGACTTATTGTGAATCTATTTGTAAATGTCCCTCTTTTAGCAAGGAATTTTGGGGGCAAACACATCCTTGGTGGTCTAAGTTCATTTGTTGTAGAGTGTGAGTATGTGTGGTGGTTGATTACGATACCTGTCACATTGAAGAGATAGGTAGTGTTGCATTTTGAATGCAAAATGCTGAATTTGGAGCCTTACAGAGTAATACTCTCCTTTTAAATAATCTTTTTTCTCTATGAATATTGTAGTACTTCAGATGGATCCACACACTGTCACTTGATGTGTGACTGTGGTGGTTTAGCCAGGTGCCCACCAAGTCATGATATCACTACTTCTCCTAAACTGGACAGGAAAGAGACAAATGTTTGTGTGAAAACTAGTCCAAATTAATTTAGGAAATGGCTACATTTAAAAGAATAATTTATTGTGATACTAGCTACTTAAGCAATGTAATGGTGGACACAGCAGTGCTGGATTAATAGGTTGGAAAACACCTTCAAGAACTAAGTGATTCCGTCATTCCTCTTCCATGTTTCTAAAGACCCCATTAGTGTTTTTCCCAATAGTTTCTGAGGTAAAGATCACATTTTCACCCACAGATTGTTTGGAATTTTTCCTATGTCAACTGACTGACAGCAATCAAATCCAGTATTTATTTATAAAATATTTCTGATTTTGTTGCTGAAGTAGATATTTAGCACATTATTAATCTTGCCTAACTCCTAAACATTATTGTGTTAGTGGTGTGGATTAGGAACTGAAACCTGGACGCCCAGAGGTGAGCTTTACTGCTGTGCTGGGCTGTAGCACTTGTGTCTTTTTGCAACGTGCCTTACAGGCATCATACCTGCTGATTTGGTATCTTTTTGAAAATGGAAGTTACTATAAGTGTGATGTTAGGTCATGTCTTGTGTGTTTTTTCTGCCCAAGTGTGAGCACTTAGACTCTTTCATAGCAAATGAAATACACATTCTTGTCCAAGAGCTTGAAAGTGCGAGCATTTTAAGAACTGCCACATATTCTGCTAGCTGATTAATAACTGATATGTTACACAGAGCTTCAGAATGAGTTTTTACATGGTGTGAACGAGCTGTCATGCAATCACATTAAAGGGAGCTAGATTCTTAACATAATGTGGGTTTTTAAGTTCTGTGGTAGCTGTTTGGTTGTGGGGTTTTTTTTATTGGTTTGCTTTTGTGGTTTGTTTACTGTTATGCTAAACTGTGTTATCCATTACTTCAATATAAAGCTTTGCTGGCATTGACTTAGATTAAAATCTTAAGAATAAATCTGTATCCAGAAGTAACTTGGAGGACCACTGATTGTGTTTAATAAATGAATCCATTTGGTAGAATGTCTTGGTTACATTGATACAGATGTTTGTAACAGACTATGGCAAATTTTGCTTCCAGTTATATAGAACGTTACTTGCTGATTTCAGCTTATACTTACAAATCTAACATTTTTGGTCCTGTGTTTTACAAGAATTGGAAAATTGATAGGTTTGCAACAAAGCTGGTTTAATACATATTTAACATGAGCAGAGATTGTGGAAGGATTAGAATTGGCAAAAAAATATTTCATGTGTTAGGTGCTCTCTGCCTTTTTCCCTTTTGTATACTGTGCTTTAAATGCTACAGCTGATAAGTAGCTATGCTTAATTATGTTGTTTTATGTATATGCTTCCCATTCCTGACCACAGTGCTCAGTGAGCACAGCAGATTTGCCAGTCTCTGTTGAACATTAACTTACAGCCCCTTGCTTTTCACTGGGGGAACTTTGGTACAAGCATTTGCAATTCTGAACCAGACTATGCTTTCCAACAGCCTATAAAAATGGTGATTAGTTTCCTCCCAGGCATCTGAATCTCTTCAACACAAGCTGGAAAAAGAGCATTCAAGTGGAGACTGAGATAGCCCTGCCAACTGTCCCTTCGTGAATAAGCTCTTTCTTGTGAAGGGTATTTCAAGTACATGTTTCCTGCTGAATCACTCTTTTTACACAAGTAGATGCTTCATAATTGTTCAGTTTTTTACTTTGAAATAATATCTTATAAAGATTGGGGAGCAGAAAATACTCTCTGTAAAGTGAGGAGTCTTTGAGGTAGGCTGCTTTCATATGAAACATATAAAAAGTGGAGTTCAGACGGAATAGTGTTTTTTCCTAGAAGTAGTTCAATAACTGCTTATATGTAGAGATGCTGATAAAACTCACTTTAACAGTAAGTGTTTTTGTATCTAAGCCATTATTTAGTATTTACTTATCAATGATTCTGCTAGTTGTGCAAATTTCATAAAGGTACTAAAGGCAGAGAGCAGGAATTACTATTTCTTATCCCTATTCCCTGAAAGCTGTTTTATAAATTAGATGCAACAGGGAAGAGCAAGCTTCATCTAGCTTAACAGTGCTCATATCCGCTGACGTAAAGGTACAGATATGCTTCAGCAACCTATTGGAAGCTATTGGTACTTGACATGTCCTTTTTGAGATTGCATAGCTGCTACTTAGTCAAGATTTTGAATCTAGTCATAAACAAGATGTGTTCTGTCACCTTGACTTTAGTGGAAGCATTAAATACCGAATTCTTGCACTTGCTGTATATGTGTACTTGTGGAATGATTCTCAGTGTCCATACAAATGTCTTTGCCATTGATCTATGATGAAAGTTTTATCTTCCTTTTATTAATTAATTTGCATGTGACCTTCTTCTCCTGAGGTGCTCTCAGCTCATGTTGGATTTGATACTTTTTGTCACAGCAGTTCACAGAGCTAAGCTGAACATTGTGGTACTTCTGCCTCCATAGTCAGGTGACTTTGGCAGGAGAAAGAAATTATTTTAGCTAACAGCTGTAATTTGTCAACAACTATCTCATCCTTTGATTTTTCTTGGTCAGACACATTAGGAAATGTTGCCTCTAGTGAGACGCTGAAGATGTGGTGGTTGCAGATCAATTGGCCTTATGTTTCCTGACGATATGTACAGATTGTTTCCATTGAAACTGGAGGGATCCAGAGCAGCTGTCAACTTGCATCTCACTGCAGCCTGCTCTTGAGGTAGATGCTGGCCTTTACCTTGCTGGCTACTAATACATTGACTTTTATAGAGATGGTAAATGTCAGTATTGGTAGAAACTAGTCTTCAAGCGCTCTGCCTAGACCCCAAAAATAAAAGCCCATGTACATACAGATAGACTCTTGAATTAATGTGGATTTAGATTAAGTATTACAATGCCTAAGATACAAGCTGGAGAAAAAAAAATCTTGTATAGTGCTCTTTTTTTCCTCATCACTGTTGTTATTTCTTGCTTTTAATGTCTTTTCTTTTGTATCTGCCTCAGGATAGCCATGCGAGGGTGAGGTGACTTTTGTTATTAATTCCATAGCTGAGGAGGAACTTGTTTAGCAACAGCTATTGCCATTTCTGATATGTTTCAGTTGTAGCATCTGACTGGAATAAGTTAGTTATTTGGTGTATCACAACTAACCCATGTTTTTGTAGAATCCAACTGGTACTGAATTGGAAACAGAGTCAAAACCAAATAGTCTTGTTTGTGTTGCAGAGATAGTACTGACAGACATTCACGATTTCTCATGCTTTGTATAAATGTTGTTATTGTCCAGCCTTAGGAAAAAAAAAAAAAGCACTATTAGTGCCAAAAAGATTTACATAGACTACCCTTATGCAGAGAACAGATCCCTGCTCCCTGCCTAGCTCATTACATTACCTTTCTCTTGTTTTGGAGAAGTCTTCCATTATATTTGGTGATGAGTCTTTTTAGCACAGCTACTCGGAGGACACCCATAATAGCTGTGTAGAAGTTTAATTTCTCTCATTATATTAGTTCCCAAACCCTTGGTCTGACAACTCTGGCGGGAAGGTGCGAGATGAAATAGATCAACTGATTGAGTTTAGCAAAAAGACTGTGTATAAGAAGTCTGATAATGAAGACCGAGTGAAATCAGTAAAATGAGAAAAAAACAACAAACCAAAAATAGTTAAAAATACTGCATCTTCAGAGAAACATCCTTGAGATGGCTGATGGATTTTCTTTTATTGTATTTTTAATTTTATTTTTCATCTGTCAACTTTTTAGTACTAACTGCACAAATCTTTGGGTTTGGGCACATTTAAAATGAAATGTGTTCATCCAAAACCACTTTATAGTAATAAAAAAAGCTCAAATATCTCGTAGTTGATAAGTATGGGATTTTAAGCCTCTTGATGATCTCTCAGGATCCAGTGTAAATTTCTCTTACAAGGTATGATTCAGTGTAGCAATGGAGCTCTCTGTCTCAGTTGTATAGGTTGTGACATGGTTTGCCTGGGGTTTTTTGATACTGAAGATGGCGGGATTATTGTGATCCTCCACCTTCTCTTTCACGATTTCCATATCCAGTTACCAGGAGTGGGAGGAGTAGTTTCTCAAGTTTTAAATTTAGAGTGATTAGAAGCTCAGGTTTTGTTGTTACTGTCAAATTCTTGTCTAAGGCTTTGGGAGAGGAAGGAAAAAATTTGGTATCTGAGTGGTCTGATTCTGTTGCTTCTTTCCAGATCCTTCTCAGAGCAAGAGGGCATTTACCTCCCTTACCCCTTATGTCACCTATTGGGGGAACAGGTTAGCTTAGGATTGCTATAAGCCTGAAGTGGTGGCTCTTTAAGAAACTTACCACAAATCAAATAGAGAGAGGGAGACGCTATGAAATAAATTGTAAAATCAAGTATCTTTTTTTAGTTCACTTTTATCCTTAATGTTAAGGTATGTGCATTTCCTGCTATCGCTGCAGGAGAGCTAAGACTTAAATGTTGGAACAGTCATCATTTTGCATCCTTTGTCTAGGTAATGCAAGAGTTAGCATAGATGTGCCCTCTCTTCTTGTCTGGGAGTGTGCACTCTTGAGCATCTTATGGAGAACTTTCCTACTGTGGCAGAAGTCACATGCTGACACCCACACATGCTGTGGGGGTGGCAGGGGTGCCACAAGGTAGGCAGATAAATGTATTTTACAAGAGTCTGCTGTTAGCAGGAGGCAAGTGTTCTGTCTGCGTATTTGTTTACTGCTGGCACATTTCCCCAGAGGTATATCAGCTCAGCAAGATGATGTCATGGGTGGCAGGAATCCTCCTGTGCTGGTGCAGCCGCTCCGATGGCGGCTGGCCGCTGGCTGAGTGCCCGTCTGCCCACAGCCTGACGCAGCGGCTGCCGCCACCATGGCTTTGGAGGAACCGCACCTTGCGTGGGCTGAAAGAGGCCTCCCTGGGGGAAGGCAACCTGCTAGTCCTTCACAGAGATGATGTGGGACTTTTAATTTCTGGGACTTGAGCCTATAAGTCCTGCATTTCTGTTGGAAATGTGTGCTTGGGGAAATTCAGATAGCAGAGGGAAAGCAATGTCTCAATATCTACTCGTGATGAGATGCTTCTCCCAGGTACCTGAGCTGAGCTTATTTCTTGTGCGTGCTTATGTCTTTTGTGAGGGGAAAAAAAGTCCAAAATCCTACTGGTAGAATGTTCTGTTCTCTGTAAATGCATTTACTTAGCAACTTGCATCATCCATATCCTTTCTGTAAGCAGAATGCTATAGCAGCCAAAAGCAATAGACTCCAGGTTAGTTTTTTTTCTGTATTGCTTTATATACTGATTTATTTACTGCCCAATAGGTATGGAGAGACTTGTGATCTAGAGTTGTCTTGTGCCTCCTGGGTGGCTTATTTCTTCCCTTTGAGTTAATGGTCCATAATTGAGTTTAGTGATCTGAAGTGCCCTCTTCTAATTTAATCAATACAAGTTGACTACAAGGTCTTGGGATGAGCTCATATGTTTTCTGAAATAACTTTTATTGCTTTTATGTTTTCTTTTGTAACCTGACTAAATTTGTACTATCAAGATATTAGAAGAGTGAAAGGAAGGAAATCAATACTATCAGTAAAAACTCTTTTGATAGCTTCTGGATGACACTTTTAACATGGCTGATATGAATTCTTGACTCAGCCACTCCACCATCTTCCTGCATATCTTTAGGTTCTGTATATTCTTCCCTGTTTAGGGGTCAGGTTTGAAGTGTATTTGGCTTTATGTAAGAAGTTTTGAACTTTTCAGTGAAGTTGTTATAGCCAAATGTCAAAACATGACTGTGGGGGACTTAGTCTCAGTACTAATGAGCTTTACAGCTAGGAAAGTTGATTTACTATGTAGCATAGTTCTTAATCATACCATAACAATGACAGTTCTTCAGTAAAAACAATGTCTCTGCAGCATCAGAATATTAACTTCAAATTCTGACACCTTAACCAAAATAAAATCCTAGATTTCAAAGGCAGTTTGACATGTAAAGGGGAAGGGTATATTTAGAGATTAAAACAATCCATACTCACTGTAGTTATACTGCATGTTATAAAATCTACTTAAAAGAGTGTTTTCAAAAGTCTGAGTGTCTCTAACTTCTGAGATAAAAGTACAATGTCACTATGCAAGGTCAGCTTTAATGGAGAGAGAACTGCCTTTCAGTATCTGATTACATGAAAAACTCTAGGGCGCTAATCTGTTTTCATGACTTTTGTGTTCAAGTCTGAAATAAAGCTATTCTGCTTATATAGATGTTTAAGAGTGTTACCTATAAATAGATCAGAAATTGATTGCCATTGATCTACAGTGCACGTAATGTTTGAAATTACTGTGACTGATAGAGGGCATTTTCTTTAAATGTGTCTGCTTTGGTAAAATATGTATCAAGAGCACGGGGTTACTGTACGTGTCTGTTCTTTCTGAAGGGAGTGGGGGAACAGAGACAGACTTTCCTATGAAACTGGTTTCCAAGAGTGTGGTAGCAGTGATGTGGCAAAGTGGAGACAATTGTGATGCCAGAAATAGATCCCTGAATTCTTGAAATTGGCTGGACTTCAGCTTCAAAAGAAACCTTTTAACAGCCTTAGTTCACCAATACATCTAGCAATTGTGGGACCGAATAATAATAAATTTTTCCTCACAGAATGAAATCCATTTAACTCCTTCAGATAAAGCCTTGAGTTACTCCCACCACCCTTTAAAGTATGCTGAACTGATTTGTGTCCTGTTTCTTATCAGATGCGCACCTTTGATCTCTTTTGTGATGGCAGATATTTTCTAATAGCTGACAAAATGCAGCACTCTTGTCTGCAAACAATTCTGAGAGACATGTATTCAAGTTTTAGCGTTTTGTTTTCCCCTGATGCTCAAGGGTATATTTTTGGTCTCTATCAAAGTATAGAGAGGGTGGAGAACATGCGGTACAGCTCCTGGTTTCCTTCCATTGTTTGTTCTAACCTTAGGTTTTTGTCTCTCTTTTTCCAGGGCTTCAGGTGGAGGAAAATACCAGTTAATTTACCTTTTTATAAGCACCATTCTCTAAGCAGAGCTTTTGTCTTAGAAATTTAATACAGAAAATAACTTTGCTCCTCTTTAAAAACATAAAAATAATGAAGTAATAAAATAAATAAACAATGTCTAAATCTGTAACATTTCCAGGGGTAAGAAGCAGAACAATGGTGAGCTAGAACTTGTTCACAATAGGGGCATATGTGTAATGTGGCAGTTCTCCTGGCAAAGGATTCTGCCACTTAAGGATTCTTTACAATTCAAAAACTTCAGTTGTTAGCTGGTCTTAATTAGAGGGAGAAATATAAAGGATAATCAAAAGCTGACTTTGTACTTAAAAATGGAACAGATTTTAAAAATTGCCTGATGCTATTACAGCAAATTTAGATTAAGCAGTCTGGACAAGTATAGAATTAGTTTAAGGTTAAAGTTTTAGTGTTCTTTTAGTACTCTTTCCTGCATATTAGAAAAGATTTTGGAAGCTTATGTACTAGAAAACTGAGATTGTTGCATAAACAACATGTAACATCTTACAACTGAGAGGAAAACTGCTCAATTCAAATTATACCTCAAACATCATCTTTCTTAGAAATACCTTTTCAAATCTGTTTTGTGGTAATATCTTTCCACCATCGTGTATCTCTATAAACCTTCTGTTAAAGAAACTTGACCAAACAAGGCAAAACAAAAAAAACCCTCACCTCTTAATTCTCCCTCCAAATGATAGTAGCTGTTTGTGCAACGTTACATGTCTCCTGCTTTGTTAGACTATTGAAATATAAAATAGAGATATTTCTTCCTGAAAAGCAAGTTTAGAGATGAATCTGGCAGACTATTGACTCCAAGAGAAAGGGAGACTACCGGGGAGAAATTCATGGAAGATATGGCTTGGGTGAATGCCTCCTTTCTTACAGTGAGGATATTTGAGCAAGAGGATTTGGTGACTGCAAGACTGATGACTTTGCCCTGAAAAAAGAGATGTCCTTTCAAGTAGGCTGTTCTAAGATCATTTACGTTCCCCAGGGTCTGGTGTCTCACAGGGGTTTGGTGGTACAGCTGTGCTGGCACACTTCCTAATGTACTTGTAATAGCAAAAAACCACTTTATTCAAAAGTTATTCTGGTTTGACAAGTGAAATGAAATGCAGCAGTAAAAGCATTCTTAGATACTTATACTGGGCTAGAGAAACACAGATATTTTAACAGGAAAAGCAGTTGAAATGTGTAGTCATTTATAATGAACTGACTGTTAGCAACCTTTCCTTTATGTCAGGCAAATGGGAAGAACTATACCAAGTAAGGGCAGTGAATTTAAGAGGTTAACATAGAATGTTGCATGTGTCTCAGCTACAGCCCGAAATTAGTTCTGGTATTAGTGCCATAGGAACACAGAGAATGGCTCAGCCCTATGCTAAGAAATTGAACACAGTGAAAAAAAGATTTTTGCACTATTAAGTTGGTGGTTTCAAACACGTGAGGTAGAAGAGAGATTTTCAGTGCCATGGGTTAAATAGCTTTTAAATTGGCTTGGAAGAAACTTACGGGTTAATCTGTCCCTATAACTTTCATGGATAAAACATTACCAGTATAGGTTTGTGATCTCTGCAATATTTTATACTTGGAATGGATCTCTGTATGTAGATTCAGTTGTCTTGGGAAAATGCTGCTGTTCAGCATACCTCACTTTAGTCGCTGGCTTGATGCGAGTCCTTTTCACACACTAATGAACGTCTTCCTGAAAAATACCAGTCAAAATACTTGACATGTCTTGTGCAGGCATCTAGATTACTTAAATTTACAGAGCATATAGGGAGAGTCTTTTAGTGCATCCTTGTTTTGGAGTGGCCAACAGGCTAGCTAATGAGGGAAGAATTGAGGGGTGTTGTTGACAGAGTAGACACTATAGAGGTTAATACGGTAGGAGTGCAAGTGACTCTCAATGAAATGGTACCCCACTGTGCTGAAAGTCAAAATATGAAGTTTATTTGAATCAAGTATAACAGAAAGCTGCTCTTAGGCTGATGCAAGATAACTCTCAAAATTAGTTTACTAGAAGTTGAAAGGAGGCCCATATGGGATGTCCAGTTCCGAGGACTGTTAGGGATGGAGAAAACATTCCAGTGGGCTATAGTGGTTTATGTAGTGAAGAAGTCTTCGTGCAGATCTTCCCTCTTCTTAAACCATATGTTTTGTTTTTATGGTTACAGTTAAAAATGTATAGGTGCATAAACACAGAAAATAGGAAAAAAATCAATTACTTTTGTTGCTATTAAAACTTGTAAAAAATTTTTGGTAGCTGTACATTCTGATGATATACTGCAACTGCTGTGGCTTGTGCTTTAAGTTGTATGTTTATTAAAAATAACAACAACAAAGTACATACCAGTTTGGTTTTTTTTTTCCCCCCTTAGTCAGATGGTCCTTAGGTCCATCTAAGAAAAAATAGGTGAACATCAATGAAAGTATGTTGTCACTCTGAATAAAATTATTTTGATTTCTTTTTTTAAGAGTAATAAGATAGCAAAAGAGAATACTGTAGTGTTGCATTGTTTGTAATGACTGTTGTTTTGGAAAAATCTTGCAGTGTTAGGACTACTCCAAAATGAACTGGAATGGTAGACTTCTGTAACTAATTTATTACATTGTCTATAAATCAGGTATACTAAGCCTGGGGCTTGAATTAAGGTCACATAAAATGGGGAAGAAAAAGAATAAAATTTCAAAGCTTGATAAAATAAGAAAAACCTGTAGAAAGACAACTCTGTTGCAGTTCTGTCAGTTCTGCACTAATTTTTTCACTACAGTGCAACATTGTAACAAACTCACTTATCACTGTCTTTCAACTTATCTGACTGTGGTAAGTAGTATGGTACTTATTTCTGCCTTTATATAAATACTGTACTGCAAGTGATTCACGACAGCGCTTCATTATGGCAAGCTGTATTATGTGAGGATACTTTGGAAATGCATAATTTAAAAGCAACTGACATTCTTGCTTTGAGGATGAAGAAGATTGCCGCATTTTTCTTAAAGCCAAGAAACTTCAAGGGGAAGATCAACCTGAATTTGTTGATTTGTTTAAGTCTCTTTGAGCCCACCGAAAAGGACAAAATTCTGTCATGTTAGTTGTGTTTTCAGCTAAAAAATCATACTAAAGTGGGGAAGACCAAGTAAAGAAAAAAAACAGTGTAGCATGAGATGTAGCTAAATTTTGAGTTTTTAACAGCAAATAGCTGCTTCAGTAATTAAAGTGTATAAGGTGCTACTGACCAAAGAAAACAGTATGTAATTTCATTAATGGTATTGCAATTACAGTAATTATGTTTAAGTCTTTCTGTCCAAATCAAGATTGCGGGCAATTTATGACACGTACATCATGAGGTCAGAGGCAGGACGATGTTACAGTATGTTACAGCATCACTCTCTGAGTGGATTTGTAACTGTGCAAGGACATATTAGACTGACTGTGTATCGTGTTAATATTCCTAGTGGGTATACATTGCTTGCAAGCTTGCATATATGTGAACTTGTAAATTGTTCCCAGTAAGTCTTGGAACATACTGAAGCCTTGAATACACATCACGTCTAAGGCTTGCATAGTATTACTGAAGAATCATTCAGTCAGGTAGCTGAAGTGTAGTGAAATCTGCTGCTGGGATGCCATGGGGCACACCAGCGTGCCCTCATGGCCCATAAGGCCAATGGCATCTTGGGATGCATCAAGAAGGGTGTAGCCAGCAGGTCAAGGGAGATTCTTCTCCCCCTCTACTATGCCCTGGCAAGGCCTCATCTGGAGTTCTGTGTCTGGTTCTGGGTTCCTCGGCTCAAGAGGGACAGGGAACTTCTGGAGAGAGTCCAGTGCAGGGCCACCAAGATGATCAGGGGACCTGAGCATCTTCTTTATGAGGAAAGACTGTGGAAACTGGGGCTGCTTAATCTAGAGAAGACTGAGGGGGTTCTCATTTATATTTCTAAATATGTAAATGGTGGATGTCAAGAGGTTGGGATATCTCTTTTTTCTATTGTATCTAACAACAGGACAAGGGGTAATGGGATGAAGCTGGAACACAAAAATTCTATTTAAACATAAGAAAAAACTATTTCACTAGGAGGGTGATGGAGCCCTGGCATAGGCTGTCCAGGGAGGATGTGGAGTCTCCTTCTCAGGAAGTCTTCAAGACCCACTTGGACATGTTCCTGTGCAACCTGATCTAGGTGGACCTGCTTTAGTGGGGAGAGGTTGGCCTAGATGATCCCTAAAGGTCCCTTCCAACCCTTACCATTCTATGATTGCTACAGCAGTGGCTAACCTGAAGTTTCTGACATCATTAAAAAGCCATCGAGAAAAGTTATTCAGAGCTAAGACTTTACAGTGATACTTTTGGCCTCCCTTAAGCTCTGTCCTGTTCACAAATTGTCTCTTTCTAGGTCTATAAATATGTGGGTGTGCTTTTGACAGAGGAAACAGTCTCCTCTACTTTTCTGAGCTGTATTTCAGACGTGAAACAGGGTGAGGTGAGCAGGTTGTCTGACCTCTTATGAGCAACAAACCTGTGCCCAAGAGTTTTTGGGGCATCTATCCAAAGAGGTAGGGGGGATTTCAGGAGGCATACTGCAAGACATTGGGATCTTGCAAGCTCCTTTGGAATGTGCCTACAACATCTTTGTCATGTGGGATGAAGGAAATGGAAACTGCCTCTTAAGAAGCAAGGGTCTGTTGACAGAGTACCCTTGGGGGGAAAACATTTGTGTTATAATCTAGGCTAAGGAACTTGCTTTCCCTACCATAGCCTGGTGGAAACTGACTGGTTTTTCAAAATCACAGGGCACTCTTAGTACCTGAACCAGGAGTGCATTCACCTTGTGAAATCATGCGTGTGTGTAATGGGCAAGTTGATTTTGACACATTAAATTATGATGAGTCTCCTGTGTAGCATACCTGCAGCTTTTGGTTTTGGGTGAGCCTGATATTGACTTATTTGAACTGGCACAGCTTATCTGCAGGAAGTTAAATCTCAAAGGACTGTGCTTTTGAGTAGTGGGGTTAAAAAAGGAAACTTGATTTGGTAAATCTCAAAGAAACATACACTTCTGATTTTCTTAGGCCAAGCAAAATTTAGGCTGATATGATTACTCCTCATTGAAGATTTGAATGGTAGTTTCAGAAATCAGGTTAAAGGAGTAGTTTTGTTTAGTTGATGAGGACTGGGTTAAGGATCAGTTGCACAATCTGTATGTATATAAATCCACGGGCCTCAATGGGATGCACCGGCGGGTGCTGAGGGAGCTGGCTGAAGTCAATGCTGAACCACTCTCCATCATCTTCAGTAAGTCATGGAAAACAGGAGAAGTGCTTGAGGACTGGAGGAAAGCAAATGTCACTCTAGTTTTTAAAAAGGGCAAGAAGAAGGAACCAGGTAAGGACAGACTGGTGAGCCTCACCCTCCATCCCTGGAAAGGTGATGGAATGACTTACCCTGCGTGCTGCCTCCAGGCATAGAAAGAACAAGAGGGTCATTAGGAGCAGTCAACATGGTTTTACCAAAGGGAAGTCATGTTTGACCAACCTGACAGCCTTTTATGAAGATGTAACCAGGTGAATAGATGAGTGTAGTTCAGTGGATGTGGTTTCTCTTGATTTCAGTAAAGCATTTGACACTGTCTCTGACAGCATCCTCGCAGCAAAACTGAGAAAGTGTGGGCTGGATGATCAGGTAGTGAGGTGGATTATTAAGTGGTTGAAAGGAAGAAGGCAGAGAGTTGTGATCAATGGGACAGGGTCTAGTTGGAGGCCTGTATCTAGTGGAGTCCGACAGGGGTTGGTGCTGGGACTGATACTGTTCAATGTATCTATTAATGACCTGATGAGGGAACAGAGGGCACTGTCAGCAAGTTCACTGATGATACTAAACTGGAGGAGTGGCTGACATACCAGAAGGCTGTGCTGCCATTCAACAAGACCTAGACAGGTTGGAGAGTTGGGCAGGGAGAAATCTCATGAAATTCAACAAGGGCAAGTGTAGAGTGTTGCATCTGGGAAAGAATAACCCCATGTACCAGTACAGGCTGGGGAATGAACTCTTAAGAGAGTAGTGTAGAGGAAAGGGACCTGGAGGTGCTGGTGGGCAGCAGGATGAGCATGACCCAGCAGTGTGCCCTTGTGGCCAAGAAGGCCAATGACATCCTGGGGTGTATTAGAACGGGTGTGGGCAGTAGGTTGAGAGAAGTTCTCCTCCTCTGCTCTGCCCTCACAAGACAGCATCTGGGCCCCTCAGTTCAAGAAGGACAGAGAGCTGCTGGAGAGAGTTCAGCACAGGGCCACAAAGATGGTGCAGGGAGTGGAGCATCTTCCTTACGATGAAAGGCTGAGGGAGCTGGGGCTCTTTAGCTTGGAGAAGAGGAGACTGAGGAGTGAGCTCATTAATGCTTACAAATACATAAAGGGTGAGTCAGGAGGATGAAGCCCGCTTGTCCTCAGTGGTTCCCAATGATAGGACAAGGGGCAATGGTATAAGCTGGAACATAAGAGATTCCAAAGAAACACAATGTGAAGGGTGATAGAGCACTGGAATGGACTGCCCAGATGTGTTGTTGAGTGTCCTTTTCTGAAGACATTCAAAACCCACTTGGACGAGTTCCTGTGTGGCCTACTCTAGGTGGTCCTGCTCTGGCAGGGGGGTTGGACTACATGATCTTTCAAGGTCCCTTCCAGCCCTTGAGATTCTGTGATTACTTTTTCATTTGTATTGTTGCTGTTCTTGGGTGACTGACTGCAATGGTTTGCTTTTGTTGTATTTCTGGCCTTGTGGGTGTTTTTTTCTCTGGGGTTTACATGGTGTGCTGTTTTGTTGGGTTTTTTTTTGGTGATCGTTCTTGTTTTGTTGTTGGTTGGTTGATTTGTCTGGTTTGTTGTTTTTTGTTTTTTGGTTTTTTTTAAAGTAAAATTAACTGACAGGAACTCTTGAGATTAGTGTAGTCATGGCAATAAGAAACATTGCAGAGCTTTTATAAATGACTGGTTTCCGCATCAGCAGTGTGAGGCAGGGATGCCTGCAGGAGTGACTCCTCACCACTGTTTGGGATGTTACTGCAGCAATATGCTCTGGAGATCCGTGTGGTGGGACTGTGGCATTCCCTTCTCTCACAGTGGAGGTTCACACTTCGTTATAGCAGTCATTCCCCACAAAATATCTGCCCTTTGTTGGCAGGGCCAGGGGTGATCTCCTTGTTCCACGCCCAAAAGGACTATGTGATTTTTCTGACATAGTAGCTAGGTTTATGTGTAAGAGGAGCCCAAAATAGGCAACCAATTCCCGTATCTCTGAGCAGATGTAATTAAATGTATGTCCTAAAATGTCGTTCCCTTCGTAAGGAAATGTAGGGAAAGCTTATATCAAGGTTCTGACAAGGCAATAAGAGAACATTTGATGGCAAATGCCTTCATCTGTGAAGTGAAACAAAGGTAAGCAAGCTTGCTTATTGTTACTTGTCAGGTGCTAGGTTGGAAAGTCCCAAGTCAGAGGCTCGAAGGAGGCTTTTTTGATACAGTGTTCCAAGTTCAAACAACTCTCCCCCAGTTTCATCTGTTGTGGATATTTTCCCAAAATGACAATTTGAGTTAATACTAAACTGTTAAAGCAACTGGTAAAAGAAGCCAAAATTACCCTGATGTTACTTTTTCATATGACTTCAGTTCTATTAACAAAACTGTGACTAGAAGTACTTTAAATGTGAATTATTCCTGCTACTCACTTTATTAGTGCATTGGTCACAACTGGGTAACTATTATGTGCTGAAAATGCAATCTCTAATTAACTTGGAAGAATAGCTGATTCATTAATTGTTGTGCAACTTTAGAACTTGTATTGCATCCTCTTAAATGTGCTTTCTAAGCCAGCAATAAACTTGTTCAAAGCAAATTTTAAAGCTCATAGTTTAACATTAGTAGGACTAAAGGTTAGCCCAGGTATCAGGTGAATGAGGTACATGCCTAATTTAATAACAGTAATTATGATGTTTCAGCATCAGCTCTGGGGACCCATCGCTTCCTGAAGAGAAATGCTAATGGACTTCTTGGGTTAATCCAACCACTTTTCACTTGAAAGCTTGACTCCCCCTCAATGCCATACAAGAGGCCTGGGGTTTTGCTAGCTGCAAGGCACGGACTTCTCTGAGCAGGTCCTGGGCATTGCTCTCAATGCACTGGTGCTTGAGCGAGGAGGGTGTAACAGGCTTTGACTGCAGCTATGCAGCAGTATGTTAGGAGGTTATGCATGATGTTCCCTGGAGCAGGGATAAAGCTTGGGCTTTCTTGGCAGGACAGGAAGGTCTAATCCGTGCAGTGGTACTTACATTGATTTGTAAGGATTGTTCAACTGGGATTATTTGGCTGGATATTATGGTATTTAATCAGGGAGGGCAAACATGGGTTCCCTAAAGGAAAGCAATAGATGCTTTGACTGTGTTTTTAACTTTACCTTTAATAGCTTTAGTCTTGTAAGATGTCTGATAGCTCTTCTTGTCTGGCTGAATTTTTAAGTCCTTTTTGAACTGTGACTTGTCTGTTAGTGTTGTTTATTCATATATATTTGGTTTGTGCTCCATTTTTACCTAGACAATGAGAAAAAGATGCCAAAGTAAAAAGTAAGAGAACCATTACGAGTAGAAATGTGTATATAGGAAATAGTAGAATAAGTTCTGAAAAACAATAATTTTCATTACTGTAAGCATGAGAAAAACACAGTGTTCTTTTTACTTGGTTTCCTTAATGTAAAATGATGTCATGTTAATAAATATGCAACTAAACTTCACCTTTGCTATATCAAATTGCAGCTCTTGCTTCAACTGCTCTGTCCCGCTTGAGGATTTTTTGAGGATTAGTCTGCTCATACCCCAGGTGTGGGCTGGTGGTGCTGCTTCTCTCCTCAATGTTATTTTCAATACTCTAGGTAACTGATGCTGTTTTGGATTTTCTTCTGTCTAGATAAACCCAGCCAAACAAATAACTTCTTTTTAAGGTCTTTTTCAATCTTAAACTAATGAACGGAGAAAAAGTAAATGACATGAAGATGGTACAGGGAGACCACTGAACCTAATGTTCATCAAACAAAGCTGCAGATGTTGACACTTGCTTGAAAATTAATCTTCTAACTGCACTTCATAATCAACTCAGGAATGACAATTTCCTGGAGGGTTATTTAACGTCAGATTCTGCTTTAAGTGATCTATTTACTCAGTATTTACTATACAGCAGTGGTTCTGCAAGGACTGTCTTGCAAAGAGGAGTTTGAAAGGCTGACAGTTGCTAGTAATGGCTGTTACCAGGAGTTCTGCCATCAGCTATGGACAAGGGTGTGTGATGTGCTTGTCCAACAGGAGCCAATCAGGCCCACTGTCATGTGGGATCAACTGGTGTCCTGTTTGACTTCGGATTCAAGCTTTGACCTGATGTTTCTTTTAGGAATGTGGGGTTTTTTGTACTTTTTTTGCTTTTGTTTTGTTTTTTTTTTTTAAACTGCAAGTTTCTCACTGGAAAAGGATATTGGGAAGATTGAATCCCCAGCTCTATGTTCTTTATATGGGATGTGGGGGTCTAGAAAGGGGACTTACTATAACTTACATGATTTATTTTATCTCTTCATGGTTCTAATAAAGCTGATATGTATATGAATAATGAGCATTCTAGATGTTTTAGATGTTTCCTTGGGTTTCAGATTCTTGACTAATGCCATTAGTACTTCAAGGCCTATGCCTTAGAGTCTAGCGTGGGCTCCAGGGTGGTGGTGTTGATACTCACCTACAGCAGTTTTCTGTCAAGGCAACCAATGTTCGTCCAGTCCACAAAAGGACCAATGTAATGCTGCAGTTCTTGAGTTAGAAATGGGAATATGCATGTTGGGAGGTGCTTCTGAATGTTGTATGTGAATAACTGCAGGCTAATCAAAGGGCCAAACTATTAAAATCATCAGTTTATCCCTGGAAGTAAACAGACAAATCCTCCTTATGCACCTCACTCCACCCAAATGCTTTCAGCATCTTTACTCTTTAGAATTTCAAGTGTTAGGTGTGTGAACTGAACTCTCCTTTTCTTCCCCATCAGAATTTCTCAAACTTCTTTTATGTGGTAAGGACAATACAGAGGGTACAACTTCATTCCTTCCGACTGTAGGACACCTATGGCTAGTTGCTGCTATTACTCCTTAATGCTTTGATTTCTTTTTTTTTTTTTACTAACAAACACCTTTCATACGTTTATTCCTACAGTTGTTACCTAGCAACGTTAATTTTGTTCAATTTAGTTTGTATTCTATTTCAAGAAATCTGTCAGGTGTATGTTAATATTTCTGGAGTCTGACCATGAACCTTTAGTAAAGAGGCACTTATAAAGTAAATTCTCTCCAGCACCTGTAGTTAACAAACATATATTTGCTGTTAGCTGTCCTAGCCATACTGGCAGAAATGGGAACAGATGTGTGAGGGGGTCAAAAATTACCCAGGGAATACTGAAGTTTTTGACTTGTCCGTGTGTCTCAATTTCCTTCTCTTTTACTGACCAGCATCTCTGCTTCTTGCCCTTTTTTTTCTGCAATGTGATCCATTTAGCATTTTGGAAGCTGCACATGCACTGATGTGACATTTTGCAGGCCAGAAACCATAGTTATGGTACAAAGTAAAGGATTTCAGTTAAGTTGATGAACATTAGAAAATAATAAAGGAATGTAACATCACTTTTATATACACATTAGATTGCATATGGTATCAGTCTTAAACCTATGGTGACAGAGAAGTGGTATAGCCATTTTAGAAATAAGACATCAGTCTTTCTCTGAACTAATATCAGAGATAATAGGTGATAATTAAATTGTGAAATGAGCAAGCAAGAAGGAAATAATTTATGTATCTATACAATTTTTAAAAGCCTCTTACATCACAACACTCACTCTTGTCATGTTTTTCATAGTATTCCCTCTGAGCTGCAGACCATATGGGAGAGGGAAAGGTGTTGCAATGCTGCCGTTTAGAGATATGAAATGCATCCTGGTCTGTAGTCCAGAACTAAGATTCTCTCCATGTTCAGCTGGTTTTGGTGGTTTCTTTAGTAAACAGAATTTCTTCAGTGCAATGAGCTCCTTGACCAGCCCTGGAAATACCTGCTTTCTGTAGGACACTGGCTCTAGTGAAGCTGAACAAGGCTCACTTCAGCTTTCTGTTGCTTCAGAATAAGCAGGATCCTGCTTAGTCCTCTTAGCTAGGCTTGACATGTCAAAGCTAACAATAACCAAAATAAGTAAATAAATTAGGGTCTAGGGAATAGAGAAGAGCTAAAAGCAGAAAGACAAACGGGACATGATTAAGCACAGATTAAAGTTTTATTGCACCTAATTTAGGGGTTATCATCTCTCTTATGGTATGCTCAAAAATACTCAAATGATATTCAAAATGTGTTCATCTTTTGTGGAATGTGATAGCTTAGATCACCCAGCTCAATAATGGTTTTATAACAAAGTTTTATTCTTTCCTTGAACTGAACTATTTTTTTCTTGTAATTGAAATAATTTACTTTATACCAAAAATATTAGTTGCAACATTCAGTGGAGCTGGTTTGTTAACAAAGCCAAAGTTTAACAAGTTGTGGGCAAAGCAGCAAAATGAAGTTCCGACGGCTGCCAGTGTGTGCACTTTGATTCTAGCTTGGGAAAGAACATTGCTTGCAGATGTATCAAATATTTTCTTATGATATAAGAAGTCTACAGAACTGCCAGTATCCTATCCACCAGTAGAAGTGTGTCAGAGGTAGGTTTTGTGAATGGTTTCCAGTAAAAAATACTTTCAAAAGCAAAAAGCTGCTTGCATGTTTGTGCATGGGAGTGATAAGCTAGTCTCTATGCTGTTCAACTGAGGGGGGAAAAAAAAAAAGACCTCAAAAATCCACTTCCATACCCCTTGATCTTATGGACAGAATTCCATGCAGATTAAGGAAAATAGCCTGTAGTATTCCTGGAAGCATGTCTGCAACGTAGCTGGAGGCTCCTCAGCTACTTGCAGCTAACTCTGTTATAATCTACCAAGCTGATTTCTTCTAAGTCAGTCACAGAATTTGTGTCTGTATGTGTAGACCATAATTACCATAATGGCTCAAATCCTGATGACTTGTACATTTTGCTGTTAACCAGCAAGCCTCCTCAAAATCGCTTTTGTCAGCTTTTTGTTTTTTTTTCATTCAGGATTTTTCTTGGTAGAGGCTGGATCTCACTTGTTGGTAGAGAAGGATTCTTGGAAGGATGATGCTGTCTGTGACATATCCTTCAGAACAATATACCTGTAAATGATTCAAATGACTTAGAAATCGCATGGATGGCTTATTTGATTTTGACCTAGTTAAGCTCTGCAGAGAAGCGTTGCAACTAACATGCTGGATTACTAGGCAGGCTGAGACATCTGCTGGCACTTCCGAGGTAGACTACAGCACTGAGGTTTCCTATTGCAGCATGCTGAAACCTCTCCAAAACATAATGGTATTTAGCAGTAAATGGTATTGTATAGAGATGAAACTGTATGAAATTCAAGATTGCAGGCTTTGTCTTTGAAAAGCGCAAGGATCTATATTCCCATGGAAGTTTTATAAAAAGATTGAGGGCTATTATCAGCAGTGCTGCACTCGCAAAGAAAAGGAGCTGACTGAGGAGTGAAACCAGATTCTGGACTTCAGTGGAACATATTATTAGGAAAACTCTATATGCACCTTGTCAGTGCCAGTCCTGTTAGAAACTGAATTTGGGTGTGTAATTGATATGCTTAAAAGCCTGCTAATGGTAGTTCAATGCTTTATACTGTGTACTGATTTGCTTAGTATTTTGCATGAAGTGCCTCATTTTATGCATATTAGGCTTCATATTACACTTTGTGCCTATTTGATTATTCAGGGCTAGCTTGAGCTGACTCTTGATCATTTCTCCCTTGTTACAGTCATCTGAAACTTAATGATCTTGCATGCTCATAGCTTTGTCTAAGTTGTTAATAGATTAACACCCTCAGGGACAAGCCGTATGGACTCCTTAGAATGTACTCCTTGACTTTCTTCCCTTTCTGCCTTTCACCCTGCTAAACAATTGTTGTTAGTTGCTGTAATTTACTCTCTGACTCTGTGGCCAGGGTCTATCTTTTCATACAACCCCTACATTTTTTTTCCTTGACAGTCATCTGACACTCTACAGCTCAGTCTTCTGGTACTTTAAATGAATGACACAATTCAAAAGCTTTGTAATTCAGCCTCTCCCTCTTTATACTTGTACTCCTGTGATTCCCTTGTGATTGCTTAAGAAGTATTTTTTATATGCCCATCTGGAGGATGGAATGAAATTTCAATTGCAACTCTGTCTCAAAATCCCTAAAAATAGCAGGAAAATTATTGTAGACTTTGTCCAAGTAAAGCAAAGTCTAGATTATTGAAAGCATATGAAGTAGCTGACAGAGAAGATGGTATAGCCTAGTGAAGATGAGTCTCAGTAGTAGGGTAGTAGCTGTTAAGTACAGAGACCTAGAGAAATAACCTTAGAGATGAAAGGAAGAAGCCTGTTTGTGGGTTGATGGGGGTTTTTTGGTTATTTTTTTTAATGCACATTCAGACCTGAAAATCCTGTGAGTATGTATTCAACGAAGGCCAAGTAAAGGGCCTACCAACTTTCAGTGAGAAATACAGTGTTTCAGGTTATTAAATAGAGCTCAGAGTAGGTACATGACCAGCATCTATTTAATTCTTTAGTTCATCCAGCACTGAGAACTGGGGTCATCAGCATCCAAAACAATTATCATGTAAATTCCACATTTGGATGCCATTATAGTTATTGAGGCATGTTGTTGGTGGACAGAAATTGAGTGGTGCTTTTTGCACTATATCATCAAGAAAGGCAATATTGGTACAAAGTTGTTTATGGTATCCCAAAGAAGGTACTGTAATTGATAGCAAACTGCATAACTGCTCTCAGTGATTCATTTACCTAGAAAACATGTCAAAAGAGTGGCTATCAGAAAATACCTGAGGTGAAATGCTTAGATTAGCTGTATAGTGCTTTCTAAATGTTTCCTAGCTCTACTGCTTTGCTTTACTTTCCATCCATGTTACAAAGAGTTTTGGGAAATACAAGATTTGCAAGCAGCAGCACTATATTTTACCAGGCCAAGTGATACACATGGAAAATAAGGGTACATTTTTTTGATGCAAAAAGTTGCATTCGGTCTGAAGTAGCTGTTCAGGCAGTGGCTGTTCAGTAACCAGAAGCTGATATCGATGTGTGTGTTCATCAACACACTGAACTCCTGATAGGGAATGACGTAACTTGTGGCTAAGGGAGTAATTACAGTACTCTGCAATAGGAGTTCAGAGAGTGGTTAGTGCAAAGGGCTTGCAGAGTTTTGTTGTCTTGAAGAGTAATTATGATCGTTAAGGAGTAATGAATGAGCACAAGTTACTTATTTACTGTGAAGTAAGGTGGTGTATATAGAAAGGTTGGTGCACTTTTTAGGGACTAAAATCCTACTGAGGTTCCTCCAGCCACCCACACCGCATTCTTGGTTGATGTACTTTGAACTCTTAAAAGTACAGGTCTCTGCCACATTGCAAGAGCAATGATACAGATCTTTTTATAAAAAAGTCCTTGGAGTCATAGTTAAGAGCTTGCATTGCCTTTCAAAATACTGTATCACAAAAACATGCAGATGGGATTTAAAAAAAAAAAATAATAATAATCACTTTCCTACATGTACAGTAAAGTGTGTCTTCCACCTCAACTTCTGCAACACTGTCTTGCTTTTTTTCTTCTAAAATATTTGATCTTGCATAGTGTTTATTACAGTGCTTGGCAATCTGAGTTTGATACAAACACCTCAGTTCAGCTTGTTAATTTGAGTGGTATGTTCTCAAAATGTATGTCAGTTTATCAGCAAGTGAAGTGATGCTTCACATTAGCATTGATGTTATTAAAAAATCCCACCAAACTGTGGTTATATATGTGTAGTAAATACTGTAGTAGAAATGTTTCATTCTGTGTCGGTAGCTTTTCACCAAGGCAGGCAAAATGAATGTCCATTGCTAGCTGTTCTTAGCTGCATTTATCTACTCTAAAATAAATAAATGATTTCTGCAATAAAAATTTGCACTGTAAAAAATATAATAGTAAAATTATGTGATAACTTGACTGAATATTTAGACTTTACAGATTTCTTTTATATGGGACTTCCAGATGTCTTATGCTGTTTTTATGTTGTGTTTCAGATGACGACGTGGACCTAGAAGCTTTGGTAAATGACATGAATTCCTCATTTGAGAGCTTATACTCTACATGCAGTATGCAGTCAGAAACCACTCCTCTCCTTCAAAATGGTCAGCTGAACCGCAGCCAGTTGCCCTCCTCAGGACCTGGTGCACTGCAGCCCATGTCTTCAAGGCAGAAGGTGCAGCGGTCTCAGCCAGTGCGCATTATGGCAGTAAGGTAGGAACAAGGGACTTGCCTCCTTTTTGTTGAAGTTGCCTTGTACTAGCTTTGAAAGAACTACAGCTTAAAATAGATCAGCTTTGGTAGGAGCCTACTACTGGTAGACTGGACTTTTGCATAGGGGAAAACAATGTACCAGGTAGGTAAAGGACATAAATTTTCCATGTGTTTTGTAAAATGCAAAAATGTCACATTTTCATTTTTTAATTCGTATTTCGTGTACCTGTAGTAGCAGATGTGTAGAAGTGTATCATTGCTGCTACCAACTTGCAGAAGTGATGTCCATATTTGGATTTATTTCCAAATTGTTAAAAACTGTTCTCTTGGATTTGGTGCCCACTGACAGGTTCTTGGTTTTATAAGACATAAGTCATGTAGATAGATGAGAGTATATTCAGCTAGTCTTGATATACAAAAATGAATTCTTTTTTTCTGGAGATTTTCTGAACAGTCCAAGAGAGACAAGTGCACATTATAGTCATTTAACTGGTCTTCCTAGAGCACTTTCAACTCTTTGACATGAGTGCATTAAGACAGCCATTCCAAAAAAAAAAAAAAAAGTGTTTGTGTTTTAGTTGTCAGGATGGGCACTTCAATTCAAGCTTCAAGTGGAATACTTTTGGTGGTGACTGGAGAGTCTATGGATGATGTTGAGGTTCTGAAAATCTTTTTAGGCAGCAGGAGGAAGGAAGCTCCTGTAAGCACAAGTAGGTAAATTTTCTGAATTGGAGAGATTTGGAGTTTTCCTTTCCTTCTAGTTAATGGCGTCTTTTCCAAAGGAAGTGAGAAGTAAAATATTTAAAAAAAAAAAAAAAAAAAAAAAAAGAAAAAAGCCAAACAACAAACCAGATGGGGAAAGGGTCTTTACTCTGGTGTATTTCCTATAGGGATGGTATTTGTCAGACAGACAGTTTTTCTGTATGAATGGGTAGTGTGCAGTAACTGCAATACAACGAAGTCAGCTAGTGATGCAATCATTTTTACAAATAATTCATATTTAACCTTGAATAGGGCTGTACTAGAAAAAACAGTCTTTAGGGTACTATAACTGTTGATGTTTTGTAAATATCTCAATAAAAACACTTAAACTATTTTTGGCATTTCAAATCTTAGCAACTGTTTTTTGGAGAACACTGTCTTTCTGAACTCTGTACTTCCATACGCTGAACATCATGTGTTTATTAAAGAAAATAACCCTGAATAAAATTTTCACCATTATCTAGACTCCATTCCCATAGAGAGGGATGGCAGTGTCTTTTTTTGCAGCCAGAACAGAAAGGTTGACTGGTAATTCTCTTTAAAAGCATAATTTTATGTGTGTATCAGTTATGGAATCGAGACATTGCAACACTATAGGCAGAGCAGAACACAGCATAGCAAATTCTCATTTAAGAAGACCACACCTTTGTAATTATCGAGTCTATATTTCCACTTCTTATAGTGGAGGTCAGTCAGAAACTTGCAGTACAGAGTACTATTATACAGCTGCTGATAGGAGTCTACTGGGCTGAAGAAATCTTACACCATCCTTGGGCTGCAGGGAAGTGTATACTTGGGTAGCATGAAAAAAAAAATCAAGCAGGTCAAGTAGTCATTTTGCATGACTCATAGTTATGGTTAGAACCTGGTTTTTATAGCGAACTCCAAAATCTGTGAGACTCATTCATGGAACACCAAACTAAATTGCAGTATAGAGTTACCTGCAAAGCAGATTTCCCAGTAGTTATATTATTAGCCTCTGGTGTCTGGTGAGCATGCTCAGAGTGGGACACACTGCCATTGGGAAACCCAGCAGCTATCTCCCAGGCAGCTCTGTTAAGAAAGCTTTGCTTACTGAAGGCATGGGACGAAATGAGGACAAGAAAGTTTGAAATGCAAATCTATCAAAACCCAGGAGTTTGGTGGATTGTCTGTGGAAACTTGCAGGGTTGCCGCTAGATGGTGCCTTCTGCCCAGGGCCTTCTGCAGGAGGGCACCTCATATGTCTTCAAGGCTGTGCTCCAGCTAGAGGGAAACCAAAAGCCATCCTTCTGGTCACGAATAGATCTTACCTCTTTTCAAGCTTTTCAGTGGAAACTGATAGGCTTTAGTTTTTCTTTTGTTAATGTGGGCAGCACAGGAGTATTGTGAACTGGAACTTGAAACACTGTTGGTCCTATCTAGAGTTGTGAAGTATATCTTGTGAGATGCAAACTTGTCTGGACAGTAACCATACAACTGCGTAATTGCAGTTTATTGCTCAAGCTGAGTCCTTGCATTTTCATTTCTTCAGGAAATGCTGAGTTGCATGGAGATGGAATCTGATGTTGTAGTGAGGTGACAATATTGGTTTCAGCCTCACCTTAGAGACTTTACAGGGGTGCACCTTCACTTGCAGGTCTACATGGAGTTTGGATCCAAGTGAATGCCCCCATATTCTCCTCTTTCACATTGGTTTGAAAGAGTCAAACTGTCTTTATGGCACACAGAGCTTATAAGCTAATACTTACAACAGCAAGTATAGATGGATATTTCTACTTATGTGCACAGTTATGTGCATTACACAAGTAATCAAGTTACAAGCATGGGTGCCTGACTGGTCACTTTTTACATACAATTACCTACTTTGTGCTTGCAGTTGCAGTAACTGTGTAGTAGTTGCTTAGAAAAAGAGTGGGTTTAATTATTTTTCTTTAATATAATTATCATAATTCATGGGGCAGGAGGTCTAGTTCAAGTGATGCCAGTTTGCTCCTCTTAATTCTTAGCGCTTCTGTGTTTATAGGCGTCTTCAAGAAGAAGAACAGCAATTCAGAACATCGTCTTTGCCTGCCATCCCAAATCCCTTTCCAGAACTTTGTAGCCCTGCAAGCTCTCCAGTTCTGGCCCCTGGATCTTTACCTCAGAGTCAACCTGCTAGTAAGCATGTGAGTATAGGATGAAGATTTGGGTCGTCCATTTGTGTTCAAACCAGCAGTGGACTATATCACTTTGAAGGCAGAAAGAAAGTTTCAACAATAAGTTGAAACACTTGAAAGCTTTGTCTTTGAGTAGGGCAGCACTGGCTGAGAGAGTGTCTTCAAACAGGTTTCAGACTTTTTTTGAAAGGTGTGTGAGAAGGAAGTGTAAAAATGAAACAAGTGTTTCAGATACATGCATATTGTGAATGAAGCAGTAGTGCCTAATATTTTCTGGATTTTATTGTCCAAAGCAATGAATCACTAATTCAGAAGTCGAAGTTAATTAGCTTAGAGTTGGAGGATCTCTGCATAATCTACTGCATATTTTAGGTGCCACAGCTATAGTGAACAGCTGCTTTCTTTAAGGACATGGTGCTGCTTTGTTTTGTTGATTATCATTAAGCTGCTCAAAAAGCAAAATAATATTCTTAGGTCATGTAACTAGGAACAGCTGCTTGTAATGAGACTTAAAGGGAGCACTGTCACCCAGAAAGCTGGTTGAGCAGCTGTATGGATTCTTGATAGTGAAGATAGCACAGACTGACCTCTCACATGGTCCTCAGTGACAATGCAAACCGTTTGTCTTCTCTATCCTACTTCACCTTCTGGGAAACAACCATTTTGCTTTGTGTTTCCTTGAGCCCATTTAAAGACCAAAGATGGGCTCAAAGATGTTTATTTTGTAAACCATGCGGACTTGTATGGAGATGAAAAGATGGCTATTGGCTTAGAACAGTTCAGTGCTTGAGTACCCAAAAATGTGTTCTGCATCACTGCTCAATTAATTTGTGTAGCTCCTATATCTTCTCTGAATGATAAAAGGGTTTGCGTGAACAGTTCAGCTATAATCAGTAGGCCCTAATGTACACTCTTGCATCATCTGTATTTCTTTACATTGCCATAAACTATTGTCTGCTTTTCTTGAAAGATAGAGTGCATCTTTGTTGGTTTTACTGAATGATGTACAAAACAGATAATTTAGCAAAAAGTTGACCTGTCCTATTGTGAATTTAGCAGGACCTCATCAGAGACCTGGGTGGTATCAGCTAAGCAGACAGGCTATTTTGCAGAAGCAGTGCTATCTGATTCCAGGGAGACAGAACAAGGAGCAATTCTGCCTCCTTAGAGGTACAGCTGCCTTTCAGAGGCAAACTGAAGTTAGTGATGAACCTATGTTTATCTTTTCAAAGGTTCCCCACTTTCAGGAATTCTTTGCCTTTTAGCTTTATGTTATACCAGAATTAACCAAGCCACCCTAAAGAAATGATCTGTGCATCAGTTTTAAATGGAATTTAGAAATTAGTGGTTTAACAGCACATAAATATAAAAGTAAACAGCTGTTTAATTTATGTAAGATGATGGCTAGAAAGACAGAAGTAGATGTTTTCCTAAATTTTACCTATTTATTTAAAAGAAAAACACTACCTTTTTTTCATATGGAAAATTTTCACAAGCCATTTCAAAGCCTAAAATGAAATATATATTTATATTGTGTTGATATGCTTGCTGCTGGAGTTCTTAATCAAAGACAATCCATTGCTCCATTTCAGGAGCATACCACAGCTGCTCCCCAGAAGACACAGTGAGAAATAACAGGTCCTCTGTACTAGCACAAAACATGTGTAGGCAAATCATGTACTCATAGAGTGGTAGGGCTTGAAGGGACCTTTAAAGATCATCTAGTCCAACCCCCCTGCAGAAGCAGATCCACCTAAATCAAGTCACACAGGAACATGTCCAGGCAGGTCTTGAAGACCTTGAAGGAAGGAGACTCCACACCCTCCCTGGGCAGCCTGTTCCAGTGCTCTTTCACTCTCACAGTGAAATAGTTTTTCATTATTTTTAAATGGAACTTTTTGTGTTCCAGCTTCTTTCTATTACGCCTTGTCCTGTCAATAAATATGACAGAAAAAACTGCTACCCCAACCTCCCGACATCCACCATTTAGATATTTGTAAATATTAATGGGATACTAATTTAAGGGGAGCATCAATATCTCAATGTGTGAGGTAAAACTGGAATGTTAAGATTATTGAAATCATTGCAGATTTGATGGTTTTTTTATTTGGCTCTGGTTACTGCTTTAGAAAAAAGCTTAAATTAAAAGATTTTGTAGATACTCAACCTGCCTATTTTCTTAAAAAAATAACTGACACATCATTTATTAGTAAAAGATTTGGAAGATAAATAATTGTAAACCTTTATTTTATTTTTCAAAGATTGTACTGAGCAACCTCTGTGGTGGTGGGATCCAGACTAATGCAGTTGTGCAACCAAGCACATCTGGCAGTAGAGGTTAAGAAATTACTGGTAATTAAACCAGTAATACATCCTCCTTGGGAGTCCAACACTATGATCCTGTATTGCAGTCTTTTAGTTGGAAACAATCCACTTTGAGATAAGTTTTATGGTGAAAAATGTTACATGTTGACTCACTGATAGTAAACGACACATGGTTCTGTAAAAATTGATACCACTGAAGTTTTAGTAATGTAGTCAACCAATTGGTGAGTACTTGGTCGAAAAGTACCAACTAGCTGTACTATTGAGTCAGTAGTTAATGTAGTGAGAGAGACACTGCAGATATCTTGTCTTTAGAGAAAGTATTACCCTTCAAGTGGTAGCTGCCAAAAAACTTTTAAGTTCTTGAGTCAAGAGCAGTGCTATCCCTGAGCTTGGTCAGGAAAAGACTGACAGGAGGAGAATTACCTGATGAGTGCATGCCCAGTCATTTTCTCAATCAAGTGTTTGTACTCCAAGTACCTGCTGTGTGCCTCTCACCACGGAGCCCAACTGCAAGAAACTTCATCAGAACTCTACAAGCATGTAAGCACTTCCACTTTCCGTGCTGGGAAGGGCAAGTAAAGACGGGAGCGGGAAGAACGATTTCTGGGTAATGCCCCATGAGATGTTGCAAGGCCTTCCCCTTCCCGCTCCCTTCCTTTTCCCCACATCTTTGTTCATCCTCCTCTACTCTGCCCTGATGAGATCTCATCTGGAGTCTTGTGTTTAGTTCTGGGTTCCCCAGCTCAAGAAGGACAGGGAACTGCTGGAGAGCCTGGCGCAGCACCAGCAAGATGATAGGGGACTGGAACCATTGCTCTGACGAGGAAAGGCTGTGAGACTTGAGGTTTTTTTAGCCTGGAGAAGAGAGGACTGAGAGGGGACCTGTTCAATGCTTATAAATACCTAAAGGACAGGTGTCAAGAAGATGGGGCAAATCCTTTTTCACCCAGTGACAGGACAAGGAGTAACAGGCACAAGCTGGAACACAGGAAAGTTCCACTTGAGCATGAGGAGAAACTTATTTCCAGTGAGTGTGATGGAGCCCTGGCACAGGCTTCCCAGAGAGGTTGTGGAGTCTCGTTCCTTAGAGGTCTTCAAAACCCACCTGGACACGTTCCTGTGTGAACTGATCTAGGTGGACCTGCTTCCACAGGGGGGTTGGACTAGATTATCTCTACAGGTCCTTTCTAACCCCCACCATTCTTTGTGATTCTGTTCATGAAATGTGTGCACACCTACAAACACGAGATCACCCCACATCATGAGGGGGACCATGATTGTGGGACAACTGAAAGTATTTAGAACATCATTTACTTAAATACATTTATCTAAGGAAAATGGAAACCAGAATTTTACACTGAGCTAAGACAAAGCATTTGTCCAAAAGATTGCCAAGAACATCAGACAGCTCGGTTACCGCTAATCGAAGTCCGTCTTTGTCTTGCTGGTATAAACTAACTGGTTGGTAAGTTAGGTTATAATTTCTGGTTGTGTACAAATATTTTGGAAAAAGCATGCAATAATTACATGTAGGTCACTGCAGTGCCACAGGATATTAGGCAAAAGTATCTTGTGTGAGTCAATGAAGCTTTCAGCTGTAAAAATAGGGCAAATTTCTCACATCCCCTCTATACAGCCCGGGCAAGTTTCCAAATAGTGGTTTGATGTACCAAAATTATTTACTCTTTTCTGGCAAATTAAATTCACCAATGGGTGTGAATGAATACCATTCTTTTTTCTAGATTTAGTTACCTTCAAGGGAACTCCTCTAAACAGACTTTTTAGTTTTAATTGTTTTAATTGCATGTTATGATGCACTTTTTAAAATTTTTCTTCCTTTTAAACTTTTATGTTGTCTCTTTTGAAGACAATGAGGAAGACTTCCAAAAAAGAAGCTGTATAAAAATAGAGACTTTTACGTAAGAAAAACTTAATGCCTTGAAATTAGTTGTTACCTATGTTACAGCAAATTTTATCCCATGCAATGTGATAGGGAGTAGAATCAGATGGGGGGGGAAACCAAAAAGTCATGGGTTGAGATAACAGTTTGATAACTAAAATGACATAAAATAATAATAATCATAATAATTGTAATGAAAATGAACTTTAAAAAATAGAAATGAAACCAAAGGACAAGTGCTGCACGATGCAATTGCTCACTACCTACTGAGCAGTGGTAGCAGTGCCTGAGCAGTGATCTGCCCCTCCCCACCAGCTCCCCCCAGTTTATATATACTGTGCATGGTGCTCTATGATGAGGAATAGCCCTTTGGCTAGTTCAGATCAGCCATGATGGCTGTGTTCTTTCCCACTTTCATGTGCACCTCCTCACTAGCAGAGCATGGGGAACTAGTAAGTCCTTAACTTAGGATAGGTGCTACTTAGCAACAATTAAAACATCAATGTGTTATCAGCGTTATTCTCACACTAAATCCAAAACACAGGCCTGTGCCTCCTACTAGAAAAAAAGTTAATTCTGTCTCATCTGAAACCAGGAAAACAGACCAAATCCTATAGCTGGATAATCTGGACAAAGTCTGAAGACCAGCCACTCCCTTGACCCAACTTTAAAATGTGGATTTCCATGGATATCTGCCATGAAGTATCTTGTTACTTATCTCAAATGTTTCTTTGAAGCAAGACTCTTCAGCTAAATTAATACCTCATACCTAGATGGTTCTGTGGCATGTTTAGTCCAGATGCTTTTTTTTAAGAAAGTTGTGATTGTGTTTGGGAAAAATTTGGAGAGATTAGGTCTTCACTGTGGTGCTATGATCTAACTGGATGAAAACAGGCCTTGTACTTCCCTGGGTGGCCCTGTCTTGTTTGGTGAAGTAACACTTTCCAGAACTAAATGATCTGTATTCGATGAACAGCTTAGAGAACAATTTGCATGACGTTTTATCTTGTCTCTTGTGTTACACCGACGTGTTGTCCTTATTCTCTTGAAGAAATCTTAGAGGGTGAGCTCACATGGTTTTGAAAATCATGCTTGATCATGCTGAAGGTGAGAGTAATAGATAATATAAGACTAAAGAGCTTGCTATACTAAGGAAAAGACAGGCAGTCCTCAGCGTTGTTAGTTCTGGGAGGTCGGTGAGTCTGCAGGTTCTTCATCTGGAGCCCTGCACTCAGTCAAAGCTGCTGCTTCTTCTCCCTCGTGCCTGTTAACAGCAAGAAGCTTAGTGTCAGAAAGAAATGAGTCTCTTCTTTCTTGCTTTTGGAAAGTGCCAGAACGGTAGTTACAGCCCCAACACAAATTACTGGAAATATTAAGGACACCTCATGCTCAAACCCCAAAATACATTATTTGTTGGGGTTTTTTTTGTTGTTTTTAATGACATAAACCTGGCCTCACTCCCAGGAGTGTTTTGGCTGCTTCCCCATCAGCCATGCTCCGGCAGCAGGAGCCTGTTGCGAGGAGGGCTGCATGATCAGGACCAGAGCCAGCACGCCAGGGCACATGTGGCCTCTGTGGGACAAACCCAAACCTGCCCTGCTGCATGTGTACTGGTAGCCCCACCATGTATTCAGCCACACTGTAACCCTTGCAGTTGTTCTTAAAAGCTGGTTTACAGTAGTAACACTGTCACAATTAACCTTTGGGACTGCCTTGTGTAAATACTTGAGCAGTTTGTACTCACGCTGCAGTAGCTGAGCATTAGCGTTTTCACGCTAGATTTTTGTGTGCGCATCATAATTGCATGTGCCCTTGCACGTTTTTGTTGTGCAACACTTTTCCTACTGGATTTTATTAGTGGCAGAGTGAGACTATAACTTAGCTTTGATCAGAAATTGACAGAACTGAGAAGCCACCAGGCTGAGAGTGTGGGGAAAAAGTAACACAAGAAATTCTAATTCTGTACCTAACGAGGCAGGCAGGAGTGGGCTTGCATGTAAACATAAGTGCAGTAGGGAATTAAAACACCCAGAACTACGCTGAATAACTTTATTACACAGTGAATGAATGGTCGAGGTGAATTGGAGATATTTTAACTTCATTTTGATAGCCTTTAAGGAGTCACTCAATGTAGTGGGTATAGCTATGCCGAATCTCGACTCCTTGCCACTTGTGCTGTCTGTACTCAAGGTGTGAATTTAGGTCAACTTTAAACGTTTTGGATAGAAATATTTTTGGATCTCTGTTACTCAGTAGGACAGATGCAAGAAAGCACCAACTCATAGTTTAGTGCCTCTATCGCGTATCCTGGGTGACCTTGGAGCACCATGTTGTTGCAGCCATAGGCAGGTGAGCAGCCCATGAGATCCTTGCTGAGGTGAGCTGGGGTAGCCCTTGTAGGACTGTGCTGACACTTGGGACTGAGCTGTAGATAATCCCCAGTGAATGTATGTAGCGCGGGCCAGGGAAGATGTCCAATTTTTTTGTTTGCTTGCTGGCATCTACTGTTAAGGATGGAAGATAAAGCCTGTGTTCAATTTGTTCATTTCCAAACTGTCAGCACAGTGGTTGCTTAAGTATCAGAAGTAATACTATTCACTCACAGCAGGAAAAAGGCTTCTTTGGGCTTGCTGTAATTACCTGGACAGTTAACTGTGCCAGCCTTTAAAGTGTAAGTCTCTTTGAAACATCTGTCTTCACTTAAGTGATGTTAGTGTTTAAATACAAAGGGGAAGAATGATCTTGCAGGTTCATTGGCATGGTAATGGGATGTTTATGCATTGCTCTAGAGCTTGAAGATATGGTTTTGTAACATTTCCTAAACAGAGGGGACGTTACTTGGAATGTAATAATTTTTTTGTGTTAAAGAATACCGTTGAATTAATTAAGTCATTGTGGGATGAATTTCATTTCTCTGTGATCTTGATTTATGGTTTCATTATTGCTATCAAAGTCTTAGTGTATTATTCTTTCTCTTAATAGCACTGCAGAATTACTGCACTAAAAAGTTATTTTGTTTAATTACTATAAGTATTTTGCTTCAGTCTGGCTGTAATCTGAACATGATTTACAAAACTTTCATAAAAGCAAGTTTTATCTGAACTTGTTAAAAGGCAAACTATTTCTGATTTTTTAAAGCTACGTGTCATGTTTTTCTTTTGGCATTAAGATTGCTTATTCTCTCCAGTGGCAGACCCTCCTGCTGCCAGGGTTACTAGAGCAGTTTTTTTCCCAACGCGTTCCAGGAGGCAGCAGAGTTGAAAGTATCTTTGTTACGTTTCATGCCATAAGTGTTTGGTTTTTCTCCTGTTGCTGAGAGGGAATTGAATAGCACTTGGAATCAAAATGGATTGACTGTGAGCGTTTATGGGGAATGTGGATATAGCAACGTTGTCTCAGCAGACTTACTACCATTGAAATTTCATTAACAGCTAAGCAAAAACTGTTCTGTGAGCTTTTATGGGGGAAAGGGTTGAAAGTGTGAGATCTCTAAACGCTGCTTTTGTTTCTCAACAGGCGATTGCCACTTAAAAGAATCTATATCTTTCCAGCCACCCCTTTTATCTGCCTAGGTCTTTTGTTTGGCTAGCACATTGTGAAATTGCTCTGGTTTTTGGAAATATGGACTATGGGGATATACCCCTTTACTCTCTGAACATGCAGTGCCAGCAGTGTGCAATGCTCATCCAAGAGCACCATCCTGACCTATGCCCTGCACGCACCCAGTGGTCCACGCCTCTGCAGGTGGCCTCGGGTTTGCTGGAGCACTCAGGACCTGAGCACGACAAGATGGCTTTCCATGTCCGGAGTAATATCTGTGCCTGCAGCCATGGGAAGGTTGCTTGTCTCACTGTGTGGTGATGACCTGGTACACGTTCCTCCTCTTGCCTTTTAAAAGCACATTTCCCTAACTATCCTTGCCAGTATAGATAACAAGAATAGGAACAAGCTATCCCTAAGGAAAAAAACATTACTTGAAAGAAAAAAACAAAAACAAATGAATTGCAAAACATTACCTGGACAGACTGGAGTTCTGGGCAGAGAGAAATCTCATGAAATTCAATGAGGGCAAGTGTAGAGTCTTGCATCTGGGAAAGAATAACCCCATGTACCAGTACAGGTCGGGGAATAAACTCTTAGAGAGTAGTGTAGGGGAAAGGGACCTGAGGGTCCTGATGGGCAGCAGAATAAGCATGAGCCAGCAATTTGTCTTCCTGGCTAAGAAGGCCAATGGCATCCTGGGGTGTACTAGAAGGGGTGGGGACAGTAGGTTGAGAAAGGTTCTGCTCCCCCTCTACTCTGCCCTCGTGAGCCTGCATCTGGAACATTGTGTGCAGTTCTGGGCCCCTCAGTTCAAGAAGGACAGGGAGCTGCTGGAGAGAGTTCAGTGCAGGGCCACCAAGATGAAGAATTAAATTAAGCATCTCCCTTGTGATGAAAGGCTAAGGGAGCTGGAACTCTTCAGCTTGGAGGAGACTGAGGAGTGATCTCATTAATGTTTAGAAATACGTAAAGAGTGGGTGGGATGGAGCCAGGCTGTTCTCAGTGATGTCCAATGATAGGACAAGGGGCAACAGGTACAAGCTGGAACATAAGAGCTACCCAAGAAACACAGGGAAGAAAAACTTCTTCACTGTGAGGGTGATGGAGCGCTGGAACAGGCTGCCCAGATGGGTTGTGGAGTCTCCTTTGCTGGGGACGTTCAGAACCCACCTGGACGAATTCCTCTGTGAGCTACTCTAGGAGGTCTGCTCTGGCAGGGGGGTTGGACTAGATGAGCTTTTGAGGTCCCTTCCAACCCTTAAGATTCTATGATTCTGTGAAGAGTATTCTGAGCTAAACAAGAGTATCCTGGTAGTAAAACATCAGGATTTAATTTTACAGTCAATTTGCCCTTGGGCTTCCGTGAGTCATTTTTTAACTTGTCCTTGCCTGCAAACTGTTAAGAGCAGCTAATTACTCTGAAGTAACTTGCTTGTCATACTGTTGCTGGTCACACTTATTTTCTGTATTGCTTGCGGAATGAAATTCACTGAAAGTGAGCCAAACACAGTATTTACAGACCTTATAAATAGCTTTATAGATATTTGCAACTATTCCCATTCCCCAAATACTTGGTTACATGGAACAAGCTATACACAGGATCTTTGATAAGTGTCAGGTATAAGATACACAGTTTAAGCATATAAAAATATCTATCATGCTTCAGCTTATGAATGCTCTACACTGAGTTGTCTCAAAGTCCAGAACAGTGTCATGTTTAAGTGTTTCACGTATGTGTGTATGTATATATATATCAGCATATATAGGAGAAGATCAAACAATTTCTTGCACTACTGTGAGACAATTTGTAATGGATTTATGGAGCAGACTGAAAAGAAGGAGATACTAAATATATAAAGATCACTCTTTTCATTAGGCAAAGAGCTGAAAGCTAACATTACAGGAATAACAACATCTAAACTTGCAAATAAAAACTTGTGGTTTATGTTCTCAACGCATTTTTCTTTGTTACATTCTGGTTCATTCTATGGATTATTTTTTTCCATAGCTGACCTTTGAACTTTTTTCTTTAACTAAGTAGTTTGGTAAAACTCATCCAAGTGAGGCTGAGCTTTGTGTCTTCTGTTACAGCCTTGCCAAATAAGCATCCTTTGACAGGCAGACTCAAATAATGTGTGGCCGAAAAATGTCCTTGCTATGCTTAGGGCTAAAGTCATTCCACTTGTAGAGTTTAAAAGATCCTAAATATATTTGAGAACCTGCTATTAATTTCCTTTTTTTTATATATATCTTCACAAGAAGTGCCAAGGTTGGATTTTATCCTGAATGTGGATCCAGTCAATATTTTAAACGCTATTTGGTGAAGATATTATTTACAGATTTTATTTATCTTTGAGCATACTTATCATGTTTTGCATCCTAGCGTGTTGGGGTTTGTTTTTTCGGGGTTGAGTTTTTCTGGGTTTTTTTGACTGCACAGATGGAAAAAGTAATCCAAATCCCAAATCTTTCATCATCTGCAGAGAGGCTGTCATTGCAAGCAGAGCAGAGTGCTCGTCAGCTGCGGGGGCAGGAGAGCACCACATTCAGCTCCAGGATAGAGAATATATATTTCTAACTATTTGTACAATGTGACACGTTTCTTAGTATTTTCTAGGATATTAACAAGAACAGAAAATCAGGAGGCAGACAGCTATATTTGTGTGAATGTACCTTCCGTGTAATTTCCCTTTGCTCTCAGTGAACATTTAATTCTGCATTACATTGTGTGCAAGTTAAAAATGAGCATTTGCTTGCTAGCTAATTAAGCATATCTTGGAGCAGTACTTAATTGCAACACTTCGAGCAATACAGAGAAACTTCAAGCCGATTTGGCTAACAAGAAATGAACTTTGTGCTCTGCGCAAGATTGCACTAGCTGCTGTGTCTGTAAGAGTGCATTATCACTTGCCCTCTCTTATGTGCATAGAATAGCACTTGGGCAGTCTCCATAATTCACTTTTTTTTTGTCTAGGAGAAACCTTTTAAGATATAAATGAGAGCAGGAAATTCTGCCTTAAGTGAGACAGGGTGAGGGCATGATGGAAGCTTTCAGTGGGCAAGGAAATTGTTTGTGCAGCAGATGCTGGCTTTGAGTGTCTCTAGCAGTTCATCCATTGAACAAGATGTCCAAACAGGTCTAAGTTTGAAAGACTGCTATGTTGATGTATAACCAGTAAAATCAAAGAGCTGAATGAACTTTATAGAAAGCTTTCTATATGTTACTTTTATCCCTTAAATAAGTGATCTAGTAGTTCTGAAGATGGTAAAATATATTTTACAGCACTGTAAATATTATTCACATCAGTTCTCCTTGTTGCCTCTTTCTCATGTCTTCTCTAGCATGCAGCTGTGTAAAAGCTGTGGTGGCAAACTGAATCTTGTCTAGCGAAATGATTGAAGATGATTTGCGTGCAAAGAGCTTATTTTTCTCCTAAGCCAGAGTCTTGGAAGTGCTAATTGCCCTACATTCAAATAGCCATTGAGAAAGGAGAAACCAAAATAAAATTCCAGAAAAAAAAAAAATTAAAACAGCGTAGAGCCAGACATGATTCACAGTGACTGCATTCCTTTGAGTTTGCAGCAACCTCCACTTTCCACATAACTGAGTTCATCTCTACTACCATTATGTCTTTTCTGAACATGTAACTGTGGAGTATCGGAAGGTGTAACTTAGAGGCAGTATCTGGGTATGAGGGCTGATGGAGTGTAGAGGAATTGATTGCTTTTTATGGTGGACTGCTTTGTTACTATATTTCAAAATCTGAAAATGTAGAGAACTAGAAACTAAATTTTTTTGTCTTGAATTGTGTGACAAAGTTTACATTTAATTTCAAACCAGTAAGGTCTCACTGAGTTCAAGAAATACATTAGAAATATGAGAAGAAACAATATTTACAGTTTCAGTTGATAGTAGCTCAAGTTTTGCTTAGCTTAGACTTGTGTGTCAATGCAGAACACTGATACGAAAGAACTTATATTGTGTGTGTACAAAACCACTTCTATTGGTGCAAAACTTCCAGAAAGCCGATTTTCTTACAGTGACTTAGCGGACCTTTGGAAAGGTGGTTGAAGAATATTTCTTTTTTCTGAGCAATTCTATTTTTTCACTGCAACCATAAAAAGTATTTTGGAAAGAATTGCATAACATGGTTGCAGGTTAGGTTTATATGCTGCAACTCAGCTACCAATATCTAAAATTAAGTACCTATATTGATTGCATATTGAGTTACAAAAGGTGTGCATTAATGCAAGATAAACTTGGAGGTATTTACGTACAACAGACAAACAGTAGTAATGGCCATGCTTTTCATATTATTTGCTATTCAGTGGCTTCTTTTTTGCTGATAGAAAGCGGCATGTAGACTAGTGAAAATATCCAGCATAGTTTTGTTGGGATTTTTTCTTTCCCCGAGCTATTAGTAGCTCTTTTTTTGAATCTCAGCTTGCAAGAAGTGGAGATTAAAATCTTTAACTTTGGAGGAAGATACTAGGATTTCTCACTGAAGATAATCTTCATTTTTTTGTATCTGATTTGGTATTGTCAATGTTTATGTCAGCAGTTGGCTCAGACTGCAAGTCAAACAGACATGGAGTTGGGTTGAATCATCTTTAGTTTATCAGACCCCTGCTATCAGATTAATTTGAGGTAGATATGCTGATCCAAGTCTTTTGCTGTTCTTCTGCTCACAGGCCTCTTAAGGTAGCTGCTGGCTTCATATTAAAAACAAGGTGTTGCGTTCCACATTTCACTTGATTAGCCTCACGTGTGACCCAGGAACCTTTGCATATGCTCTGCTCCTCCCCATCCAAAGTTACATTGCACTGTGCAGTGACAAAAAATCATGCACACAGCTGTATCTGTTTGCATTTAAGTTTATTCTATAGTAAAACCAAAACAAAACTTTCTAACAAATACCACTACTGAGAAAATCTTGGATAATACTTCTCTGCATTCCACAGTCTCTTTATCATTATACATAGTTTATTGCAGTTTCTCAGTGTCAAGAAATACGGTCACCTTCAAACCTCCCTTGGGTGGGAATTCTTTCTCTGAACTGTGATTGTATAAAAACTCTCTCATTTGGGTTGCTTGCTTGGCATCTTCAGTCAGTGGTAGATGGAGCAGTATCTTTCAGGTATGTTCATTCCATCTTAGTGGGAACCTGAAAGATTAGCAAAGACTTAGATATGATTTGACTGAAGTGGTTAGTGACTTCCACTTTTGTGTAGTTTGAGTGGAACGCAAACCAAACCTTAAACTAAGTAATGATCTGTGAAGTGAGAAGGAAAGGGTCTTCTCCAAAGTTACGAAGCTCTTCTGTTAGGACCAAGTCTGATCTTGTTTTATATGGGAAATTTTTGTTGACCAATCGCTTCAATGGCTAACCTTATCATCAGTTACTTCACCTGGAAGAAACAGCAGAATTTGTTTATCTGGAGAGATGCTGGCAGCTGCAGGGCTGAATTTTTTCTTTTTTTTTTTTTTTTTTTTTTTTTTTTTTCCATCCTCTATTAAAGGCCTGTGAAAAATGATGAGTTTCTAACTGCATTCTTGTGCAAATTAAAGTCAGTGCTCTTCCACATGTCTTCGTAGTGTTTCAATATGCAGTGTCCAGATGGCTGAGGTAGCTATTTTCAATAGATGAACATATATAAGATTTGGAAAGGGAATAACAGACTTTCACAGATAGATAATTTTATCCATTGGTACATGATAATGATGCCAGTTCTTGTGCGATTTGGGGTTTTAAGAATCAAATGGGGATTGGAATGAGGGAGGGGAATATCCAGTAAAGATGTTCCAGTAAAAGCCCACAGGGGAAAAAAACAACAGGAATTTCTAAGGTATAGAGGATTGTAGAATTGGGCTGTCATTTCAGAAACTAAATGACCTTTGATTTGCCTGCTGATGTTGTGCTAGGGAAGGCAACCCACAGCTCATTTTCTGAGTAGAAAAGCAAATATAGCAAATAAAAGTTGGTTTGTGAAGAAGGAAGGAGGGTTAATTTCCCCAAATTAATTGTATTTGTAATGGACAATCAAAGTCTTTCTGTTTTAGTTAAAAAACCTGTATTTGTCATCTGAAGGTGGCTTCCATGTTGAACCCCAGAATGATGCTATCTGGCAGTTTATCTAATCCAGTCTGTGCACATGGAAAACAATGGTCTTTACAGAGAAGGTTAAACATTAGGTTTAACACAGCATTGTCCATGGAAGAGAAATGTGTTATATGACATCTAGAAAATGATGCACTTCTTCACTTTTTTTTAAGCACGGTTTTCATGGTATGGTTTGAGTAGTTTCATGTACTAGCAGTTTTGTTACACTTCCAAAAGTGAAATTTGTAGAGTGTATAGGTTGGCAGAGGCTCAGTTATGTGAGCCGAGCAAACCTGGGTTTCAGTTGGGTGCACTGAAAGAGGAACCTGCAGAACTCTGGCAACAAATCCACAAAACCGCTTGTTTCTTACAAGTTAGACTTCAGGTCTGATCAGTGTCTGGTATGTTGAAGGGTGTATGAGCAACAGTTGATCTAAAAATAGTTTCAGTACAGAATATTTCTTCTTAATACCTTGCAGCATGCCAAATTTTTTTATTTTTGCCATGTGTCATCTTGTGCAACAAGATGGGGGAATTGTGGAAGAAGCAAATGTTGTGACACTTTTCTACATTGTACAAAAGGCAAGAGAGATTTTTTTTTTTTCCCTCCTATAAAGAAACCTTATGGTGGTTGTGTGAAACCATCATCTGAAGACACAGCCTTCTCAAGCTGGAAAAGGCAGCAGTTATTCCCATCTGTAGAATTGTCTCTGTGTGAATAAATAGTGCTATAGTGACATTTGCTGAAGTCAGCAGATTTGTGTTGGACACAGTTAGAAATGCAATAGTAATTATTAATAATTAATAATATTATCTACAGTTATAATTATTGATGCAATATTGTTTTAATTTTCATTTCAAAATAAATTAGTTTTGACATGAACAGCTATGCATTTAACCTAAGAAATTCTGCGCAGTATTTAAAGGGAAGCAGAGGGTATTGTAATTTGGAATCTATAGAATGAAATTTGAATGTATGTTTCGAGTTTGTGTAAATGCAGGACTGTAATAAGCATATAGTCTAAAGGAAGCAGATCTTAGTATTCAGATCCATATCAAATACAAACTAGTGTTTGCAGGGTGGGAGGAGGAGGAGAACCACTTTTTACATTAATAAGTCTTTATTTAGTGAGTAAAATTTTGTCTAGAAAGAACTGTTAAATTATTATCTTGCTCAGAATCCTAAACTGAGATGTTTATGTATCTTCTGTTATATCTTGATTTAAGTTGTACTTTTGCCCTTTAAACCTGGCCATCTTAAACTTGTTCTCATATAGCTGGGTCTGTTTGCCAAGTGCACAACTTTTTTTAAAATGTTTTATTTTGGATGGGAATGGAATTAGCTCAACTCATGGAAACAGAAACTGCAGAGTAAGAAAGGTATCTAAAGGTTAATCTACCTTCTGCCAGTCAATCGGGGGGGAAAAAAAAAAAAAAAGAGTTTGTTGAAAGGCAAAGTAATGGCACTGATGTCAGGTTCACATTTTCCATCAGTTTCTCGATAGCTCAATTTAGGAGGGTTTCAGTGACCTAGATTTTTCTCAGCATAATTCTTAAAGAAGATCCATGATGTAAATAGAGAGCTATCAAAATCCTTTTTTTAAAAAAATGTAGTTTATGCCAGGATGGAAATAAAGTTACTAGTGTCTTTGCATGGTGGATTTCTTAACTTACTTTACATAATTTGGGGAGAAGGGGAAGACTGGAGCATGCTTGAAGGTAGTATATTATGTGTTATCTATAATACATAAAAATAGAGAGTCAACTCCTCTGTTACTCCTTTTCTGAGTCTTGGTAATGGTTGATTTCTCCACAATCAGCTACAGTAGTAGGCCATTGTTAAAAGGTTTGGGTTTTTTTCCTCCTTATTACCATGCAGAATTAGTTTCTAGGGAGTGTCTGTTGCCTTAAAGAAAAGATTTTCCCAATATTTGGTCTTTTCCTCTGGGGATCTTTTTCTTATTAATTTGCCTACGCTAAACAAAGAAACAAGGCATGCAAGCTGTTTGAATATAAATGTCTGTCTCATACAGCTAATTATTTTAAATCTTTAATGGGAGCCTCATGAAAATTGTTGCATAAACTTTTCAATTAGAGAGAAGACTTGGTTCCATTTGCGCAATATGTTTAATTGGGTGGACAACACAGAATAAATACATTTGGAAATTACCACAGATTACCAACTTTTAGGCTGATGCCTATAGGGAGGCAAAAGCTTTTCTTCCAGTCAACTTCAAAGATAAGATAGCTTAATTGGAAGCTGACTATGCCTTGACAGCTTCAGAGCAGCAGTGACTTCCATGTAAAATAATCTGAAGCAGATGCTGAATAAAGAAGTAGCTTTTTTTTTTTCATGAAAACTTTGGCATCAGATCTCTAGCATTATGTTATCTAGTTCTGTATCATGAAGCATTTTTTTATTGTGACATTGGTACAGTACCTCATATTTAGACTCACATGGTTAAGTTTATCAGCCTATGACAAACGGATTATAAGGGTTTCTGAAACAATTACCTCAAAGGGAATTTAGAACTACTGTGACATGGCTTGGGAAAATATTGATGAAAGACCCTGGGAAAAGACCCATTTAGGGTTTCTTAACTATGATCAAACTTCATTAATCTTTTTTATGCTTTTAGTTATTTTTGTGGTATTTATGCAACTCTGCACTGTTTATATAGGAGTTTACAGGCTAGAGAAAGGGACGGCCATAAACTTCATGAAGTTCAACAAAGGGAAGTGACAAGTCCTGTACCTGGGGTGGAACAGCCACATACACCAGTACAGGCTGGGGACCGCTTCCTTGCTGCAAAATTGAGAAGATGTAGGCTGGATGATCAGGTAGTGAGGTGGATTTGTTAAGTGGTTGAAACGAAGAAGGCAGAGAGTTGTGATCTATGGGGCAGGGTCTAGTTGGAGGCCTGTATCTAGTGGAGTCTGACAGGGGTTGGTGCTGGGACTGATACTGTTCAATATATCTATTAATTACCTTGATGAGGGAACAGAGGGCACTGTCAGCAAGTTTGCTAATGATATTAAACTGGGGGGAATGGCTGACACACCAGAAGGCTGTACTTGCCATTCAGTGAGAACCTGGACAGGCTGGAGAGTTGGGCATAGAGAAATCTCATGAAATTCAACAAGGGCAAGTGTAGAGTGTTGCATCTGGGAAAGAATAACCCCATGTACCAGTACAGGTTGGGGAATAAACTTTTTGTTTAGTAGTACAGGGTAAAGGGACCTGGGGGTCCTGGTGGGCAGCAGGATGAGCATGACTCAACAATGTGCCCTTGCGGCCAAGAAGGCCAATGGCATTCTAATACACCAATGGTGTATTAGAAGGGATGTGGGCAGTAGGTCAAGAAAGGTTCTGCTCCCCCTCTACTCTGTCCTCATGTGACCGCATCTGGAATATTGTGTGCAGTTCTGGGCCACTCAGTTCAAAAAGAACAGGGAGCTGCTGGAGAGAGTTCAGCACAGGGCCACCAAGATGATGGATTGGAGCATCTCTCTTGTGATGAAAGGCTAAGAGAACTGGAACTCTTCAGCTTGGAGAAGAGGAGACTGAGGGGTGACCTCATTACTGTTTAGAAATACATAAAGGGTGGGTGTCAGGAGGATGGAGCCAGGCT
>WBNH01005962.1:55731-69799 GCA_013401255.1 Urocolius indicus
GTTATCTATAATACATAAAAATAGAGAGTCAACTCCTCTGTTACTCCTTTTCTGAGTCTTGGTAATGGTTGATTTCTCCACAATCAGCTACAGTAGTAGGCCATTGTTAAAAGGTTTGGGTTTTTTTCCTCCTTATTACCATGCAGAATTAGTTTCTAGGGAGTGTCTGTTGCCTTAAAGAAAAGATTTTCCCAATATTTGGTCTTTTCCTCTGGGGATCTTTTTCTTATTAATTTGCCTACGCTAAACAAAGAAACAAGGCATGCAAGCTGTTTGAATATAAATGTCTGTCTCATACAGCTAATTATTTTAAATCTTTAATGGGAGCCTCATGAAAATTGTTGCATAAACTTTTCAATTAGAGAGAAGACTTGGTTCCATTTGCGCAATATGTTTAATTGGGTGGACAACACAGAATAAATACATTTGGAAATTACCACAGATTACCAACTTTTAGGCTGATGCCTATAGGGAGGCAAAAGCTTTTCTTCCAGTCAACTTCAAAGATAAGATAGCTTAATTGGAAGCTGACTATGCCTTGACAGCTTCAGAGCAGCAGTGACTTCCATGTAAAATAATCTGAAGCAGATGCTGAATAAAGAAGTAGCTTTTTTTTTTTCATGAAAACTTTGGCATCAGATCTCTAGCATTATGTTATCTAGTTCTGTATCATGAAGCATTTTTTTATTGTGACATTGGTACAGTACCTCATATTTAGACTCACATGGTTAAGTTTATCAGCCTATGACAAACGGATTATAAGGGTTTCTGAAACAATTACCTCAAAGGGAATTTAGAACTACTGTGACATGGCTTGGGAAAATATTGATGAAAGACCCTGGGAAAAGACCCATTTAGGGTTTCTTAACTATGATCAAACTTCATTAATCTTTTTTATGCTTTTAGTTATTTTTGTGGTATTTATGCAACTCTGCACTGTTTATATAGGAGTTTACAGGCTAGAGAAAGGGACGGCCATAAACTTCATGAAGTTCAACAAAGGGAAGTGACAAGTCCTGTACCTGGGGTGGAACAGCCACATACACCAGTACAGGCTGGGGACCGCTTCCTTGCTGCAAAATTGAGAAGATGTAGGCTGGATGATCAGGTAGTGAGGTGGATTTGTTAAGTGGTTGAAACGAAGAAGGCAGAGAGTTGTGATCTATGGGGCAGGGTCTAGTTGGAGGCCTGTATCTAGTGGAGTCTGACAGGGGTTGGTGCTGGGACTGATACTGTTCAATATATCTATTAATTACCTTGATGAGGGAACAGAGGGCACTGTCAGCAAGTTTGCTAATGATATTAAACTGGGGGGAATGGCTGACACACCAGAAGGCTGTACTTGCCATTCAGTGAGAACCTGGACAGGCTGGAGAGTTGGGCATAGAGAAATCTCATGAAATTCAACAAGGGCAAGTGTAGAGTGTTGCATCTGGGAAAGAATAACCCCATGTACCAGTACAGGTTGGGGAATAAACTTTTTGTTTAGTAGTACAGGGTAAAGGGACCTGGGGGTCCTGGTGGGCAGCAGGATGAGCATGACTCAACAATGTGCCCTTGCGGCCAAGAAGGCCAATGGCATTCTAATACACCAATGGTGTATTAGAAGGGATGTGGGCAGTAGGTCAAGAAAGGTTCTGCTCCCCCTCTACTCTGTCCTCATGTGACCGCATCTGGAATATTGTGTGCAGTTCTGGGCCACTCAGTTCAAAAAGAACAGGGAGCTGCTGGAGAGAGTTCAGCACAGGGCCACCAAGATGATGGATTGGAGCATCTCTCTTGTGATGAAAGGCTAAGAGAACTGGAACTCTTCAGCTTGGAGAAGAGGAGACTGAGGGGTGACCTCATTACTGTTTAGAAATACATAAAGGGTGGGTGTCAGGAGGATGGAGCCAGGCTGTTCTCAGTGATGTCCAATGATAGGACAAGGGGCAATGGGTATAAGCTGGAATATAAGAGGTTCCCAAGAAACACAAGGAAGAATTTCTTCACTGTGAGGGTGACAGAGCACTGGAAGGGGCTGCCCAGATGGATTGTTGAGTCTCCTTTGCTGGGGACATTCAAAGCCCACCTGGACAAGTTCCTGTGTGACCAACTCTAGGTGGTCCTACTCTGGCAGTAGGGTTGGACCAGATCTTTCGAGGCCCCTTTCTCTGAAAAGGGCTTGAGGTTCTAGTGGACACCAGTTTTGACATGAACCGTCAATATGCTCTTGTCACAAAAAAAAAAGGCTGATGATATCCTGGACTGCCATAGGCAACACATTGGAAGCAGATCAAGGGAGGACCTGCTTCTGCTTTACTCAGTACTGAGTAGGCCACATCTGCAATACTGTGTCCAGTTCTGGGCTACCAAGTGCAAGAGAGACATGGGCATACTGGAGAGAACCCAACAAACGTCCACAGAGGTGGTTTAAGGACTGGAGTATCTCTCTTAAGAGTAAAGGCTGAAATGGTTTTGACTGTTTAGCCTGGAGAAGAGGCATTGGAGGTATCTTATGAATGTATATAAGTACCTGAAAGGAAGATGCAGAGAGGATAGAGCCAGGACAAGATGCAGCAGACACAAACTGAAATACAGGGAGGTCCCTTTGAATATCGGACAACACTGTTAACTGTAAGGATGACTAAGCACTGATGCAGGTTGTCTGGAGAGCTTGTGAAATTTCAACCCTGGCAATATTCCAAAGGTGTCTGGATGTTGTTCTGGGCAACTGGCTCTAGATGGCTCTGCTTGAGCAACAGGGTAGGGAGGTGAAGCAGATGACCTTCAGAGGTCCCTTCCACTCTCAACCCTTTTGTGATCCTGGGGTTATTCTTAAACTTTTTATAAGGGGGGAAAAAACAAAGATAAAAGCATGATAACTCCGAAATATATAATCTTTGTGCTATGTCTTCAATATTAAGTTTTCAGTTATGAGGATGAAGGTAATTGTTAATTCATTTTTAACTGCTGAGTTTCTCAGAGTAATCTTTTTACTTGCTTAGTATGTGCCAGCATTATAAACATAATCCACTTGACCATCTAGTAAGAATTCTGTTAAAATTACTTCATTTTCATTTTGAGTGTTTGAATCTTATTTGGCCATCAGTAGTACTGAAATCAAGTAATGGCAATCAAAGTGTATCTAAATATCTGTTCTACTTAATATATCAGCAAAAATAGAGGGCAGCCAGGCATCTGATTTATTAATGCTGAAAACCTGGACCAGAGTATTGGAAGATGATCTGTTCTCATTGGAAACCTTCAACCTTGGAGGCATTAAAAATTAAATCATTGAAATGCTTGTCCAACGAATAAAGTAAAGTTTTAGAGTGAAAGATTACTAGTTGTCAGAAAACACAATGTAAAGCACTTAAGGGCTGTCTAATGAGAAGCTTTGCTCTGAAAACTGAGTGTCAGTGTAATACTAATAATGATATACCCACAAAGGTAAGAAGCCTGGTCTAGCAATACGTGAAGTGCTGAGGGGAAAAGGGGGCATTGATGTTTCAGTAAGAGAAACTGCTTTTGAATGGGCAGCCATGTTGATCACCAATAAAAAGCAGCATTTGTGTCTCTATGGTGTGACCTATGATGGGAGATGCTGACAACTGACATGTTAGTCTTCTAAGATAGGCTAAGGAGAGGAGTTGCAAGGGAGGAAGGATGGAGCAGTGTGTGATACTTCAAATTAGGCTGCTGAAAAGAGTGTGTAGAACATGGGAGAGGAGAGGCTGTTGACGTTCAGAGACAGGAAAGTGGCCACAGGTCCTTTAAAGCAACTTATATGCACATCTGCTGAACATTTTATGTATTGTATCTTTAGCAAAGTAACCTTCTTTTTAGAAGTTGTAATGGAGGTTGCAGACTTCAAGGCAAATAATACCATCTATAATGAGCTAACTACTTTGCTCTTGTTGCTTCAGGAATCAGTGCCTGTAAACCTCAGATAGGGGAGAGCTTCTAGAGGACAGTGTTGCAAGATTGTATAGAGGATCATTTAGTTACCTTTGTTTCTCAGCTTTTGGAAAAACCTAGTTGAATCCTTTCGGTTCCTAACAGGCTGTGTCCAGATACTAAAGCTCTCTGTTTCTATAATGTCATGTATTGCTTGTTCAGCATGTTTTTAATTAGTGACGTTTTATTTAGTCCAAATTGAATATGCCAGATGTAGCTGATTTGGTGGCTAACAATGACGAGGGAGGGAGAATTAATGTTACATAGCTATCTTTTCTCAGGGAATTTGGTTTTGGTTTTTGATTTTTTTTTTTTCAATTTCTAATTCCACAAGAGATGATGGAGTGGTAACCATGGCTGCAGGGAATTTGTCCCTGTTAGCTAAGCAAAGGGTTGGATTGTGTGGGGCTTTTTTTGTTTGTGCCCCTACTAGGAGGGATGTGCGAAACGGTCTCAAGCCCCAGAGAGGCAGCTTATCCAAGTTAGAGGCACTTGCGATGAAGTTAAAATCATGTGTTGATCACACACAGATGGATGGGTACAACAGTGAAGCAGAGCAGTGAAATATGTGAAAAATTTCTTGGTAACTTGGATCTCTAGGTGTTTTAGGGTGGAGTGGTTAGACACTGTATGATAATAAATCTGTTGTATGGTTGTGTTTGGGTTTTCGCAAATACTTTTCTCACTTTTTTCCCCACTGAAAAATCATAACTCTTGGCAGGTTCAAAGGGAGTGAGATGTGTATGGGGCTAGCTGCATTCAAGAGAGAATATCCAGCTTAGTCATGGTGACATAACCCCAGATTTTGCACCGGCCCTGAAAACTTCAGATATATCATTCTTGAATTTGTGGAAAAATACTGTTCCCTTTTGTATCTGACCTTACAAAAAATTAACCAGCAGAGCAGTTTGATGAAGCCGTTTCCTATTAAAGTCACTGCTGAAAATGAGAATTAAACATGCCCTGAGGGCAGGCTAACGTGATCTCTCTTCTCCTATTGACATAACTTTTCCTGGACTGAAATCTGCAGGGGGGGTAATTCTGGCCACACAATTGATGCTTACACAGTTACGCAGAAATACTCTCCCGATGCAAGCAGCTCTGTTAAAAGCATTTATTGTGTGCATCTGACAAACTGGCCCATAAAACATCCTGAACATTGCAGGCAGCAACAATTAGCTGATACTGGGTACTCGAAATAGCCAGCTTCCAGAGCCGGTAGCTGGGGAGACAGGAGGTTAAGCAGTATCACTGAATACTGCACAGGGAGGAGGTGGCTGGCAGCCGGGTATTAGGGATGCTCTACACACTGCCGCAGCTGATCCTGTCACTATAAAGCACCTCTCTTTCATTGTCAGAGCAGTATGAACTCAGCCCTGTTGGGAAACCTGTTGTGGCTTGCAACTGATGCTGTTGGAGTGCGGGAAATTTGTATTTCTAAGGTGTGCTTGAGCTTTTGGGATTTTCAACCCTAAGAGGCTGTTAGGCTGTGAGTTGTATAGTGTGTTTATACCTCAGATTCCCACTATTAAATAGTCATCATTCTGTGAGCGCCTGGAGGTTACAGCCTTTGGAGTCTTTTCTCCACATTTTGCCTTTTTCATCCATTAGCTTCCCTTACCTTTTTCACTGCCTTTAAGTTGCTATCATCTTCCTATTTTCACACTTTGCTTGGTTGTTGCCCCGTGTCGTGTCTCCATGTGGTATATGATACCTGATTATTTTCAGATCAGGCTACACATAGTAAGTTCATAGTATTTTTCTCAAAAGGTTTCATTTTTTTTTTTGGTTTGGTTTCCATCTTCCCCCTCTCTTCCAGCAGCTTTGGTGTCACTGACTGGTCTGGGATATTGATAGGGATGTGGAGGAGAATAAGGGCACTCTTGCAAATTATGACAGACAACTGTGTTTTGTTTTTATTCTAATGCACCTCTGATATGTCATGAAAACTTTTTGTCATGCTGTTGTCAAATTCTGGCAGATCTAGGAGCTGGGGTTTCAACTAAGAACTTGTTTTGATTATTTTTTTTAAATTTATTTTAACCTTCAGGGCAGCATAGGAAACCTTAGGAACTCTGCATTTAAAAGCACCAGGGAAAAAAACTCACAAGTACTTGAATCTTTAGCTTTCTCACTCCTTGTAATTACTTCTTTTGGGAGGAGAAAGGAAGAAACAAGTGTGGGAAGAAGATCTGTCTTTGTCTTCCTCTGTATTGCATTCCAAATTTGTAATTTTTGTCCAGCTCTGCATCTTACGCTTGCTTAGATTCCTTTGCTACCAGACTAGGTAAATTGGATTGAAGTTGTACAAGAAAAATTTCATAATTACAGGTTCTTAAACATAATGTGTTTGTTTTGTCATGTCTGGACATTCCAAATATAGCTTTTTTGTCACCATCTCCAATTGCTGGGCTAGTGTCGTTTTGTTTCTGTTATTCTATCAACCACAGTCCCATTGTTATCAGATAAGAGACAGTCATTACCCTAAAGGTTTTCCTGTGCATTAAAAATGTACATATTGTCAAATATTAATCCTCTGTTTCCAAAGACATACTCAAAAGTGGTCTCTGATCCCGTTCCTAACAATAGGTGGCTGGACTGGTGCATGCGAACAGATAGCTGCAGCTGAGTCTAGCTACATATACAACATAATGGCATTTCTGTTTTCTGCTCTGCAACCTCTCTGCTCCTTTCCCCTCAGAAAAGCATGCAAGGGGAGGATAACTTTGTGGACTACTCACAAACAAGTTGTCGTTAGACAATAGCAAATCAGAGCGAGAAGCAAGCACTTGTGTCTTGAAAACAGTTATGCTGAAATGGCTTTCTGGCTCATAGGGTGGCCTGGGCACTCAGATGTCTGCAGTCATCACAGTGACCTACAGAGAAAGAAGCAGCCATCCAAGTTGTTGGGACCTGCACCATTTTTCTAAATCTTATGGGAAGCTGCTCCCTGGAGCCTTGTGCCGTCTGCCAAGCTTCAAATTAATGTGGTTCTTGTGGTTGAAAGCCTGTGCGGCAAGGAAGATGTGGTAATAATTCCTTTTCTACAGAGTAATTTATAATGGCAAAACAATTTAAAATACTCAGTAACTAGCTTGGTTACTTAAGAATTTTAATCAAGAAATTATTCTGGTTTTACTTTATATTACCCTTTCTAGGGTTGTTAGTGACCTGAATTGTGTTTGTGAGGACTTTTCCACTAAACCTGTCTATTGGAGCAAATTCAGACTATAAATAATGCATTCTGTAAGCACAGCTGAGGAAGAATGCAAACTATCTAGGGATAAATTGCATAATAAAATATATGAAAGATAAAGGTTAATGCCAGCATCACCACTTAATGTCTTTCATTACGTAATCAAAGGACTCTAACAGTGCCTGCAACTATCTGTTTTTCTTTTTTTTTTCCCCCCATACATACAGGATCTTGAAACTAGAAGGGATTTTTGCGTGAAGGGTAATTGCTATTGGGAGAAGCTGTGTGGAGAAAAGGGATCTCATTTATAGATTTACAATCAAAACTAATGGGAAATGCAGGGTAGGGGAGGATGCAGGTGAAGAAAATGTGACCTGTCAGTGTTATGACCACAGAAGGGTCTTGGTCCCAGGTTTGGGACTGAGTGAGCTATATATTGCTGGGCAAGTTTCCCGCTGGTGTGGACTGGTACTGTCTCAAAGCCTATCCAAACTGCTTCCCAAGCTTTCTCTCATCCAGCATCTTGCAAATGCCCAGAAGCTTCAGCAACATTCATAAAGGCCTATTGTTACTCTTAAAAGGATTGAAAATTAGTCTTTCTCCTTTTATTTACCTAAAATTGAGAGGGGAAAAAAGGAGTTGAGTGGGAAGATGTCAACATGTCACATGGGTCAAATGATTTATCTGAACTTGTGACCGTTAAACCAAAATGAGAGAGTGAAACAGCTTTTGGGGACACAGTCACAAAATCAGTGAGTTGTCTCTATGTAGGCATGTATCACTTAAAACTTCATTCTGCTATTTATTTTTAAAATATGGAAATTACAGGGTAGCAACAAGTATGTGGGCACATGTTGGAATAAAACTTTTGTTCATGCAGGCGGTGCTCATGTCTTGAAAATATGCTCTGTACTGTCTTTTCTTAGAAGTATATTGCAGAGCTTACACCTTTGTATGTAAACAACTGATATTTCTGAAGGAACTTGGATGCATATACAAGCTAAGTCTATACAAGTCTATACAAGCCTAAGCCTGCACACAGGACCATAGTACTTGAAGTTTTGGGAAGACAGATGAGCATAGACCGCACCTGGTGTCCCTGTAACAAGTAGCCATTTTCACATATAGTTCTGAATGAGAGGAGTGTCCTGGTTTTGGCCCATGAAGAGTCCGACCAGCCTTTTAAGACCTCCTCTCCACTCCTCCCCTCTTCCCAGGCTCAGAGCCCTGATTCCGCTGTTTTTACCTCTGCCCCCCCGAACGGGGCAACACAGAGTTTTAGGCAGCCAAACTACAGTTTCCTGCTCAGGCAGAAATCTTTCTCTATCTTCCTCCTGGAACAAAGTGAAGCATTGTTCCCCAAGTTAATATAAATAACTTTGTTCTGAAAAGTAAAAATATAATGGAACAAGGTTTTCTGCTGTTGTGACTATGCTACTAAACCAGGACAGAGGAGATGGCTTCCATCTCTGAAAAGAACTAATCACATCTTCAAAAGCAACTATAACAGTTCTCCTTATTCTGGAGGAAATGTCTCCAAATATTATTTGTATGTTTACAATCTTCCTTATACAAATGTATACATATAAAAATGGACTTTTCTAAGTCTTGTTAAAATACATATATAAATATTATTATAAGCAAGTACTAACCACAGAAAATCTCATATAATGCTTAATTTTTTTGTTTGCTATGTTTTAGCTGAAAGCGTGCAAACAGTTTCCAACTCATACAATTGCATCAGAGATACCTATGACTAAATAGTGTGCTGTTTGTGGTGGAGAGATAAAACCAAACATTGCTGTGTGTAGGTTGCTGAGGGTCCAAAAACTCTTTACCGAGTCTTCACTGCAACCCGCTCCCCCTGTTACCAAGCAAAAGCAGCTCCTTGCTAAACCATGAAAAGGAGGAAAAGCTTTGCCTTGTTTCAACAATATTCAAGTTTTAAACTTCCACGGTACCCTAAATATGCTGGTTGCATACAGTCCTTTGAATATGCTTTGTGTGTATGTAATATCACACACTTTGCTCAATTTTTAAGCTCAAATCTCAACAATTGCAGTGTGTAGTTATACCAGTAGTGTGGAGAGACATTTGCTTAATTAGTCACCACAGCCTGAATTGAATTCAGTCAATAATAGCTTACAGCATCCAGTTGAAGTCTGGAGTCAAGAGCCTAGATTCCTTCTGCAGCTAGCAGAGACACACAAATGCCTTTGTCGTGTGCTTCACATCTTAAGTTATCCTATCTCTCTCCCTTAGCTGTTGATGGAAATGACTTGTGGTGAACATGGACCTGGGTGTTCATATGTGATGAGTTCAGGAGCACAAATCCTCCAAATATAGATGCTGGCATGAGCCTGGTGCTCATCCTGCCCCGCCCTTCTTTGCCCACACCCATGGGATTCCCAAAGCCTGGCCTGCTGGTACAGCCTTCGGAGTTTATCACTTCAGTGTTGGTGTTTGATGAGCGCTGAACATATGATACTGTGATTCCCCTTCAAGTTTTTCCTCTGAGTCTTGGAAATGAGTTTTAGAATTCAATAGCCCAGCAAAGAGGGATAGAATCGGGGTTTTGGAACATGACTAACAAGTCTTCTCTTTTAAGATTGCTATTTTCCGAATATGGGAGTCAAAACTAAGTTCTTCATCTTACAACAATTGTTCTCCTTTTTTGTTCTTTGGCTTTCTGGTGTACCTAAATATAGTATATGCCAGAGGAGAGAGTTAATGTTGCTATGAGAACCTTAACCTCAGCATTTCCGAGGGGAAACATATATAGAGGGGAAAAAAACCAACTGTGAGTTATTTGATCACTGCTTTTCTTTTATAAGGAAGTGCTGTCAGATATCTTCTATAGAGGTTGATCCTCTGCAATGTATTGCTGTTACTGCTGCCATTTGTTCGAAGGGCTTTTTTCCTGCACGAGCTGTACAACAGAGGAGCCATAGGGTTGACCTATATATTTATTTCATTGCAGCACTTGAAATTCCCGTGTCCTACAATGCTGTCTTAATGCTGCTGGGCAAGTAAGGGGAAAGCAGCTGGTGCTCTAGAGTGTAGATGTGGTTGACGGAGTTGCTTGTCTGTCAGGTGTGCACAGAGCATGCTTAGAGGCTCTTCTTTATCAAAGGGTTGCAACTTTAGGAAGCAAATCCTTCCTTTTTTTATTACCTCTTCAACTAGGCAAATGGCAGTTCAAGGGTAAGCTGCATGCAGAGCTTGAGGCTTCAGCAGCTTTGAGTTGACTGATCCTAACTGAAAGCTTCTCCATTTCTTCAATGACTCTAACTCTGCTCTTGTGAGCTGGTGAGCTTTGAGTATAGAAAGCTTTCAGAAAAAAATGATCTCATTAAAACAGGACTCCAGTGAAGTACCTGCCTGGTACACAGGTGCTTTCTGCAATGAATCATTCATTCTGCTTGAGTGAGGTACCTGCATTTCAATTCATTTTTCTTTATGTTTACCTCATTGGTTCTCATGTCTGAAAAATCTTACTCAGTGAAACTGGAGGATGAAAGTCGAAACTCGCTGGACAGATTTTCAGTTTGTGCAGCTCTTGGTATGGTAATGACTCTTCAATGTATTGTAATGGTTTTCTGTGATGCCTCTGATCTCTTTTAAAGGGAAACTCTTGAAGAACTAGTGTACCAAAACCTTTTATCTATTAGGTTTCAGTCAGAGGGCCTTCTGATAATGGTTACTCTCTCTTTATACTTAGTTTAGAATTGTAATCCAAGATAACAAATGTTTTGCGCTGGTACAAATTACGCCATTATTCATTTCAGTTTGTGTAATGCGAATTTGGATATTTCATGCTAAGATTTTCAGCATAATGTCATTTAAAAGCCTGAATTTTATGATAATTGTATCCAGTCACAGGTTTTCTTTTGCAAAAAAGGGGAAAAAAATACCACAAATAGAAAAGTGGAGAAGTAGTAATGTGACCATGACATGACTGGGGAGTTTTTTGTCCTCATTCCTAATAATGTTTGCATTAGGTGATGCACACAAAATACTGCAGTGGGATTGAGGCACTGAGGCTGGAAGATGAAATAGCCATGAGGGTACTCAAGATACGTAACCCATTATATGAAACTGCTGAAGGGATGAATATTAATATTTTAAATTTTTAATTTTAAAGTCTTTCTATCTTTCAAATAAGAAAAAAAGGAAAGGGAAAAAAAAGCAAGCTTGGGGGAAGAATTCTTCCCAGAACAATGGTGCAGTCTGTTATCTGCTCCTTTGCACTGTAAAGCACTGAATGTTCAGCCAATATAGTGCTCTGGTTGGCTTAGCATTCTTAACCTTAATTTTGAATAGAAGGTGCCTTGTGCTGCTGACGTAATTAGGGCCTTTTGTAAATCACTGTTGCAGGCAGTCTGCTGTTGCATTTCACTGCATTTCTCAGAGGGATGCAGGGCAAAATGTCAGACTAACTTTATGAACTTGTCTTTAGGCTGTTTTCATTATTGAAGTATTTTATTCAGAATGAATTCTGCTTTGTTTTCTATTGTAGATAATAAGCTCCAAATAAATTTTGCAAGTGAAATGATGTTTCTGGTGGAAAAAGTTTGAATAGGGAGACTTTAACATTGTAAAGCAGGAGATGCTTCCTAGAAAAGAAAGAAGGAAAAAAAAAAAACCCAAACATAACATAGGAAATGTGAGAGAGTTGGATTTGGCCAATTAAGTCCCCGCTGTGACACAGGAATATTGCTACCTGCCTCTTTTTTTTCACAGAAACTGTCAGAAAGTTTGAGCTGAAGTTTTGTCTGCAAGGCCAGTTCCATAATTGTAGTTACACATAATGCTCTGCAGTGTTGTGTGGGGGCATAAAATCCCCTTACCTTTTGTGTAAGCCTCTTTAGGGATCATTGCACTCTTGCCTCTGCAGAGACATGGGGTTTCATCTCACTTCCACCTCTCTCCTGTCCTCTAGGGCACGGTTCAGCTCAGGCCATTACGTCTCTTCCTGATGCAGTCTTTTATATCCATAATGTCAGCAATGATACACGGCCTTGCGCTGTCCTTGATAGCAAACACAGCACTATTAATAGTCAGCAAAGTTCACTTGTACGTTTCGGTGTTCATGCCATCCACCCACTGCATTCCAGTCACAAGGCTTTAAAGGCATCATTAAAAACCCCTATGGCAGACCAGCCCTGAGGATGAACATACCCATGTTTGTAGTGTTGGTCTCATAGTCAGTGTAGTGTGAGAATGGTGGGGTGCTGCCTGGAGGGCCTGATCCGTGGGAGGAGGAGATGTGGTGTAATGACAGAGTTGCACAGCGAGCATTAGCCTTTGTGTGTTGTGTACCTGCTCTGAACTGCTGTTCCATGACAGGGTAGCTGGCATCGTCCCAGTTTTAGACAAGGAGGGGGAGACATGTACCCATGACCCCTTCACTGCATACTAAGGGGTGCATGGCATGAATGAGCCTAAAAGGCAGCTGTAGCATTCTTCCAGTGGCCATTAAGTGCTTCCATGCTTGGGAGCAGGGAGAAGTGTGGTGGCTGTCTTAGGGCTGGCTCACTCTTTTCCACCTGCAAAGATTTGGGAGGCATTCTCAGCAGAACAGCTTTCCCTTTCTTCTGGGACTTGGCAGTGAAAAGCATCAGGTGCAGCTTGTCCTATATTGCTGCCTGATTGCCAGCAAAACCACAGGGAAGGAATTGAGGGTTTTTTGTGCTCCAGGTGTTGTGGAAGTGGCTATTTTGAGGGTGTGTGTCTGGTGCAGATTCCTCTGCGACAGCTGAGGCACAGAGTTGTGCTTTGCAGTGATTGATTAATGAACGGGTGATGTCACCAACTTGATTCCCGAGGCAGGAAATTCATTCGAAATAAGTTTAGTTTCAATACAGAAAGTGGAGTATGTGGTCGGAGGAAGCCGAAAGGTTGTGTCACTCCTTTCCAATCCGTTGCGACAAAATGTAGAAGAAAAAGACCAAAAAAGCTGAAGTGGGAACTGTCCCTCCCCCTTCCCCACTAAAACCAACACGAATAAAAGAGCGGCTTTCTGTCTTGTTGAGGACTGGCTTTTCAGTGTACGTGCAGGTCCAGAGCAGGGCCGCGAGAGCCGTGCTTAGTTCCCGTGGGAGGTCTCGGCCGTCACTCGCGTGTCCCTGCACCCCACTCGCGGTCAGAGCCGTCCGGCCCCGCGGTGCGCGGGTGCGATGCGCTGCTTGGCTGGAACACGGGTGCCGATCACGGGAAACAGACTCGCCTGCGGGACAAGAAACGGAGGCGCACCCAGACACGCGCACACCCCGACGGCATTTCTGTGCGTGTGCTGAGGATGCCTCGGGCTCGGTTAAGCGCTGGCAGGGCAGGAGCGGGCGCGCAGCTGTAACCTTGTAACGCGCGCATACCATCCCCACTGCTACAGCAACCGGGATTCCCCCCCCCCCACCCCACCCCGCTCCTCGCCTCCCGTTCCTCCGGAGCCTACTTCTGAAAAAGCTGGCTCATCCCCGCTGTCAGCTGAAGCCGTTTCCTCTCGAACGCGCGGCTTTGAGTCACTGGGGCTAGACAAGGCTTTAACTCCTCCCTCACCGCCTTTTGCGTTTGTGCATAGCTGGGGGAGCGGGGAAGCTGGCGGCGGGCGCTCCCCCCCCAAGTCCGGAGCGGGGCCGGGGCCCACGGCTCAGCCCAGCCCAGCCCAACCCGGCGGGGAAGCGGCGGGAGAAGTTCAAGTGCTCAAGTTGCAGGCGGATGACATCAGGCGCTGCCGGGCCGGGCTCGGCGCCGGCGCCCAGCACCACGCGCCGCCGCCGCCGCCGCCGGGGCTCTGGCAGCCCCCTCCCCCACGCCTCAACTTCGGGGCTGCCGGTGGGGTCTCAAACGCCCGCCGGTGGTCATAAAAGCACGTTTCCTTTGTAATTGCCCTTTCTTGAGGGGGGGGGGGGAGGGGGGTGGCGGGGATTATTT
>WBNH01005962.1:70341-135877 GCA_013401255.1 Urocolius indicus
GGGGTGGGGGGAGGCGGGAATTATTTGGAAGTCTGATAGTGTGTGGGAAATGATTACATCAGTCGGAGGGAGGGCTAGGATTGGTCTACACGGTGTGGTTTGATTCACTACCGCAAAGATTGCGTGTAACCCTTTGAGTGGAGCTCTGGCAGAGTTGTTTCGCTCCCCAGAAACAGTCCCCATAGCAGGGGCTACGTGACAGGTAGAGTACCGCAGCCCGCTGACACCGCCGGCACCCCGGGCGCCCAGCCGCAGGCTACACAGGGCCGGCGGAGGCAGAGGACAAACTCTCTCAAGAGGCAATCTCTATTTAAAATGCCATCTTGTTCTTCCGACTGCTGCCTTTTACGTGCCGTTGAGGTAAGATTTTTCCATATCAAATTACCCTCCAGGTTTTTGTTAGGTTTGCCTTCTTTTGCTAGGATGTGGAGCACTTTAAAAGTGGAGTTGATTTAAATCTCGGACCTACGTGTTTGCCGGGAGAAATAATTTTTTGCAGCAAGTGTCTCTCGCTTGAGCAGAACAATGCAAAGAGGAAAGCATCTGTATAATTCAGGAGATGGGGAGAAGGTTCCTGACTTGTTCTCTCATGTCCATTCATATTTAGGATGTGCAGCGTATGCAGGTTCAGTTTCAAACTACTTTCAAGCTAGGATCAAAAGAGAAGTCGGGGGAGGGAGAGAAATGCGTGGACTGCGCTGGCTAATTGAGCCGCCTGGGAACTGCAAGTGGGACTTCCCCAGGCGAAACAAGCAGAAGTTAGTGGGGAACAAGAGAGCCATTTTTAATCTTCAGGGTCTTGGCCTGCTCCTCTGTCAATGTTCGAAGGCCTCTGATGGGATCACAAAGAAAATTGTGTATGTTTGATTGGATGCAGTTTCTCTCGCCTCCTGTTGCCAAAGTACTCTCTTGATATTGTTTCAAATTTGCTTGCCTTACATAGCTTTATACAGAACCTGCTCTTGCTTTTTCTTTGTATGTGGTCATATTAACCCTGATGAATCTTTGTATGGTGCAGGGAAGTGTTGGGGAGGGGGGAGGGCAAGGGGACATCAAGAGAAAGTGTTATATAGTGAATCATCCATGTCATTTGTCCTGGCTGCCAAGGTGCTTGGAACCCTCACACCAAGAGGATGTTTTTCTATGGTAGCTGTGTGGTTTGCCTATGTTCAGAGCTGTTGATCTGTAAGTGTACCCTTTATGTTGCAGGATGTAAAAGTCTTTAGTGAAGATGGAACAAGCAAAGTGGTCGAGATTCTAGCAGACATGACAGCCAGGGACCTCTGTCAGCTGCTCGTTTACAAAAGTCATTGTGTGGATGATAACAGCTGGACTCTAGTGGAGCATCACCCTCACCTAGGATTAGGTAGGGAATGGTCTAAGGGGTGGCATGGTTACCTGGGAACATAAAATATGTCTAATTCTTATTAATGTGCTTCCAGCTGGAACATTTTCTTTCCACTGCTTTTGTTTGTACAATTAGCTCAAGTCACATCCATGCTTTTTGTGTGTTACAATTTGATGTATTAAGCTTTTAAGCCATTTTAAGTCCTCTTGTTTTCCATCCTCTGTTTTTTTTTTAATTACAAAAAAAAAGAAAAATAATTGTCTGATCTTCATACTAGTGCTCTGTTGCTACCTTGCTGTGTCTGAAGCTATTGCAAATAAACAGCTTAGGCAAATTAAGCTTGATCCTTAGAGTACTGGTCCTGGGAAGCTCATCGCCAGCTGGGAGACCTTGGTGAACAGACTCAGCTTTGCATACCTACAGTAATGCTTACGAAAGCTAGGCATTCTGAGGTGGGGGAGGGGGTTAGCTGAACTTGACTTCAGGCAAGCAAAAAATGGTGGCACCACTCACAAATCCATGGGCAGTTTCTGGACCAGCAGTGGCATCTGCAACTCCTCCACCTGATTGAAATTAAGGTGTCATGGTTACAGTTTAAAGAAGGCAGCAAGAGGAAGAACTGTGAGGAATTAAATACCATCGTGAATTGGTTTAATTACAGTACCTGAAAGGATCTCATGTTATTCAGTCTTGCTTTTCCTGTTGTTTTGTGGCACTGATTAGTTGCAGGGTTCTGCTGTGCAGCTCACAACTGCACAGATACTGCGCTCAAATACTCCATCTATAATTCTACACAGCATACAATAGCACTTTGGAAAGTGTAGCACTTGGAGTGTTAGTCAGGAGGTTTCATGAGGATTTTTTTCTAGAAAATAGAGGAAGACAAATCGTAAGCTGCCATCAAGAGCACTGGAATTGTGAATCCTATCTGTAGCTAATTGCTGGAGGGAGATACATCCAAAAATGTCATTCAGAATCCTTACAAAGGGGTTACCAAGAATAATAATAAAGAAAAAAAAAAAAACCAAAGGAAAACCATTTTTCTGGGAATGTAATGCCCTGGGCCAATACTACTAAACGCAGATAAATTCACAGCTCTACAGAACAGTGCTCAAAACGTGAATGATCCTAGGAAACCTTAATTTTTGCACATGCTTCTATACTGGGAGAGATACCCAGTAAAACCATTAAATAATCAATGTGAAACACTCTTCTGTATACATCTGTGGTATGCTTTCAGTTCTGAGGACATTGGATGAGGTGCAGAATTAAGGTATAACTTATAGAATCTTTATTTCTGTGGCTCAATGTGCCACATGCACACTGCTAAACAGCCTTTACAAATTTTCAGTTTTGTTGATGCTCATTAAACTACCAGGCTCTCTTTTTCTATATTCTCTTTCCCATCATTGCTGATTACCAAGGTATTGTGTAAACAGAAGCCTTCTCCTTTGTAACCAACATCCTTCTCCTGCCAGATTCATTCAAGGATGCCACAATTCAGTGTTTGTGACATCACAATAGCTTCCATGGTGACTAATTGTGCTGTCAAACTCTGGTGTGTGACATCTCTGAATGAATCGGGCAGGAGGCTGATTAGGAAATCAAAAGCTTCTGTTTACACACAAATAACTTGGTAATTAACAATGATGGGAAAAGAGCAAGATACTTATCAGGCTGCATTTATATAGAAGGGGACCTGCCTGCCTTGGACCTCCATTTCACACTGAAGCACAAAGCGGGGCCCTGGCTGTCCCAGAGAAACAGGGTGTTCAGGTTGGGGCTTCAGAAGCCAATGAACTTTGTTCCACAGTGACCACTCCAGGGCTGTCCTCTCTTAGGCCACGCAGCAGATCTGTGCAGAATGCAACCCAAGCCTTTGAGAGTGCCAAGTGAACAGACAGGGGAAAAAGTATTTAAAGCATCAGAAAAGATGTAGTGATACAGATTTCACGCATTTGAAAGGATGCAGACAGAAGAGGGAATAAAAGAGTACATGTAACAGGAGGCAACAACATCCAATTTCTTGTATTTGGGAACCAAAGTATACGCTATGACATATTTAAATACCAACTTTCATGCACCCATCCAGTTTTGGTTGCAATTTGAATTTTTTTGTTATACAGCTACTTATTTCCAACCTCTCAGTAGCTTAAATTCTTCTCTGTATTTCAGAGACTGGTCAGATGGAGGTGGTAATCTGTCTGCACCTTAGGTGAAGTTGTTGTCAGGTGTCTGAGGTTCTCTATTTTCCTCTCTAGAAACAAGCTTGTTAGTATAAATACGAAACAATGGCAAGTAGATACTTAGCAGTGTGGAAAGAAATATGGTTGAAGAGCAGTAAGAATTCTGTGTTTCCAGAAGATACAATTTCTTACTCAAGACGTCCTTACTGACTTATACTACCGTTGGTGGTAATCTTGAGGCCCACCAAAACAGGCAAGTTCCTCCTTAAGTTAACTATCTTTTTTTCTTTTCCCCGTGCACCCTCACCCCCCGCCTCCCCACCTTTACCCTCCCCCTGGTCATGCCTAATGTTATTTTCCAAAAGAGCTCAGTTTGCAGAACTACTTCATCTCTCTACTATTGGGCAGACTGAGGGCAAGAGCAAATTTCTGAAGCCAGGCTCATCGTTATCATTGTGGTGATTTCCTAGGTCCCACCTTTTAAGGAGCATTCACCTGACTGATTACTCTGCACACATAGTCAAGTGTTTACCAGATATCACGTGTACTTGCAAATAACTTCAAACAGCTATTGGACTGCACGAAATATTTGTATTCTTACTGGAGGAAGCAGTGTGACAATTTACCATCAGGCTTGCTTAGATTTTATATGTGGAAAGAGTTCCTGCTGCGCTGTACCACTAGTATATAAAACACTTAGTGGTCAAGATTTAAGCAGTCTATGAAGTTTGAATTAGTCTCACTTGCAGCTAGAAATACACGTAACATGTTCATAAAATGCACTATTCCCCTTGTGTGCTGCTCCATGCTTAACTATCATCAGTTTAGGATGGGAAATAATAATAATCACTAGGACAGTCACAACAGTATGTGTCTGAGCACTGAAAGAATCCCTACCTATACAAACCTAATTTTTCCAACGCCAGAATTGACTGTACATTTTAATACAACTGAAGCAAGAAGACAAAATAGTAGAGCTCTGAACTATGGAGGATCAGAAGAAAGAATTGCTGCATAGTTTTTGTACATACATTTTCTTATTTATATGTGCATTGATTTTGATTGGCCTTAGTCTGAAGGAATTAGACACAATGCTTGTTAAAATGCAGGAACAGGGCAGACTGTTTCTGACTTGGGTCCACCTGTCATTTGTAATGATTCTTTAATAGGGAATTATGGGCCATGCCTGTGAGTTGCTCATGATGGAATCCCACTCCTTTTCCTGTTAATGTCACTCCTACAGTTCTGTAGAAGTTCAGATAATGATAGAGGGCATTTTCTTTTGGTGGAGGGGAGAATAAAAACATCGGTCCTGTTCTTCTAGGAATTTAGTAGAGGAGCCTGAATTGAGCTTATCACATAAATTCAAAGGAGACATTTGTGGTCACTTCAGCACCAATGCCACTTGAAGATAGACTGATCTATTGAGCTTAGTAGACTAACATCTATGCTTCTAATTTTGTAGTGGGAAGCTTAAGGTAGGGCTGAGGTTGAGCTGATGGTGTGTCAAGTGGCTGTTCACTTGATTTTTTTCTGAGTGGAAATTACCAAGGACTTCCCAAGTGTACAACTTGTAGGAAGTAGTGGCAAACTGTCCAGGACAAGCTTCCTTGTTAGGTGCACATGCTGTGAAGTGCTGTACCTTTTCTTCAAGATGGCTTTCACCATCAAAATGAAAATGTAAGCATAAAAGCAGTATCACCCCAGAATATCAAAAAGGTCTTGATTTAGTAAAAAATACCTCTAGGCCAGTTGCCTAAAGCATCTTAAGAAACAGTCACTCCATATATTTACATACATTAACAATCAAAATACAAAACAAATTGAGGAATGTTCATTGTTACTGCATTTCCTCAGGACAAAAAAGGACGTGGTTTGCCCCTGCCCTTTGGTGAGCAATCTTCTGTGCATTAGGAAAGCAAAGACCACAGTTTTGTGCGATGGCAAAGGCAGGCTCTAGTAGGACATGTGGTCTTTCAGGACTCATACCATGGTAAAGGTTCATACCAGCATAATGAAGTGGATTTTGGAGGAAGCATAATTTAAAAACCAGAAAGGTCCTCTGCTCTCAAAGGCCAACTGTCCTCATCATGGAGAGAGATTTGACATAACCCATTGCCTAAAACCATGATCTTAGCAACAGATCAGCAATACCCGAAGCTTTACCTGTGAAGCCCGTAGATGATGTGGGAGTTTAGATGCTGAATGCTCAAGTGGTGCAAAATGTCCTTAATTAACTGCTACCAAGGCAGTAAGGTAACATACATTAGTGAAAGAACTACCCCTTAGAAGAGGTGTTAAAGCTAAGGCACCAAGGAGCAGCCCTCAAATAGAGAGTGGTATAGATTGAAACACAATCTATAGCAAGGCTGGACATGGAAAAGGCACAGTAAATGCTGAAACTGTCAGTGACCTGACGCTGACTGACAATATAAATGCAGGTGAAAAGTAAGATCATTGAGAGAGAGGTTGATTTTTCAATCAAAGAACTTACATTAATCTGCAAAGTTGATTAATTCAAGTGACATTCAAGAACTTGCTACTTTTTGAGATGCCAGTGCTTGCTTTCTATCCCAAACCCACCCCTTGGATGTCAGCAGCCTGGCGTCTCAAACTGTGGGAATGTGAAGATGCAGGAACTTGAAGTGAGGAAAGGACCCTCCAAAGCTCTATGGCCAGCAAGTCACATGCATCTTGCATAGAGCTTCATTAAAGTTACCATTTTACTTAGTTTTAAATTTTCTGTTACATATAAGATGAAGGTACTGACTATTAAGACTTTTGAAAAATACCAAAATATTTTCTCAGAAACTTGTGAAGATGTGCCAAGGTAGTGAGTTCATTGAGCATTGCACACTTAGAAGGCAAGCGGGCTTTCGAGTTACTGCTTTCAGTGAATTGGATTTGTTAAGCTATCTGTTCGTGCTTTGATGTGGCATTCTTTTGACCAGAGAAGTGGTGGTTGTGGGGAGTTACCTTGTAACCAAATCTAGAGCAGAAAATTGCCCTGTCATGTGTACAAAACATTTGTCTCTGTCAGTATTTCTGTAAAGTAGATCCTGTGACCTCTTTCATAATAAACCCCATTGTCTAGCATCTACAATAAAGGCCTGAACTTCACCTTGAAATGAACTGGTTTTATGGAGTGTGATCAAATAGGACACTATTTCAGTCATAGTTCAAGACCTAACAGTGGCTTTCCACAATTGTTTGCCCTTAAATCTGCCTACTTTTCAGTTCCACGGCATATAGCCAGCAGCAAAGGAAGAGGTTCGTGTGTATTGTTTAAGCTAGTGCGCACAAAAAAAAAAAATCTTACGATTTTTCCTTTCTCAAATGTCTTACCAAGTCCTCATGGAGGAAATCTTTGAAGCACACTGCCATGTAACATTAAACTTTGCAATACTTATCGTTCCTTTAAGTGCCTCGTGGCAGTATTGTTCGCAAGCTATAATAAGGGTTTTTTTTAACTTCTTAAAAGGTAATGGATTTACACTGGCTTGTTTTACTCCCGTTCTTTGGACTTTGGTCTTGCTGCTTCTGCTGGGTGACTCTGTGTTAATATCATGTTCTTTTTCCACAGAGAGGTGTTTGGAAGATCATGAGCTCGTAGTTCAAGTTGAGTCCACAATGGGAAGTGAAAGTAAATTTTTGTTCAGGAAGAATTATGCAAAATATGAGTTTTTCAAAAATCCCATGGTGAGTCTCATTACTTAGTTGCTTACACCACAGAGAGAGGGATGAATTACAGTAACATTGCTGTTATGTCTTAGATATCTATTTAAAAAAATAAAAAATAAAGCGACCAACAAACAATGCTTTCCAAAGAAATTTTAACCAATGTTTAAATTCCTGTACTCTTCTCCCAGCCTAAAAACCTCAAGTGCTTTCAAGTTACCAAATACACTTTTTTCAAAAAGGCTATTATTATGTTGGAGAGTGACCAAGACAGGCAATCTGTTGGTTTAGAGGAACAATCAGAAGTGCAATTTACTCATTATCTTCAGAGATACTTGATTTGAAGCAAATTGATCATATAGCATGCAGTATTCAAACTTTTCAATTTCTGACAGAAATATTTATTTTTAAAAGTAACCCCTAAAGCATCTTTACATTTAAGGAATTTTGTGTTTATCATTATATATGTTGGACAGCGTCTTACCTATGGCTGTGTGCTCTGCTTTTTTTACTGATTGTATTAATGAGCCTGTCCCGCGTCCTCATGTATATCCATGCTTGAGAAGTATTGTATGTGATAACTATACTTATTCCTGGATTTGTATCCTTCAAATGTTGTCATTTTAAGCTGTTTGCAGTGTAAATGTTCATTTAGGGCTTATTTTTCACATTTTATCTAATCACCACAGTTAATCCATTATTCACATTTTATCCAAACACAAGTTGGAACTTGCAACCCATTTAAATAACTGAAGAATGAATCCAGAGTGATTTAGGTGAGAACAGATTTTGAGTTGATTTGGCATTTGTGGTGCCAGAAGAAAGATACATGAGGTCACATGAAAGCTCACTGCTGAAGTTACTTCCAATGAGAAATTTATCCCTTTCCTTATAGACACCAATGCGCAGTTGTTGCACCCTCGCACGTGTGCTTGCACGTACGTTTGTCATCTGCTAGCATTTGTTTCAGAGACTGTGCCTGGACTTACTGTGTGAAACATTTCTGTACGTGGAGTGTTTGTAATTTTTCACTTCTGTTGAGCTTCCCATCTGATAACCTGTGAACATCTGAGTGCTGTACAGAAATGTTGGTATCATACTAGCTAGTACATTGTTTTCATACTTTAATTAATAACAGAGCATGGGAATAAAACCCAGAATACTTGCCTTTCAGTCCCAGGCTTCTGCAATCAGAGAATAATTAATTCTTTTTGTGTAAGAATGTAAAGGCTCCCTGTCCTTTACATTAGCTGTTGCCATATGATACTGTTTCTACTCGAGAGGCTGGTAAATGTTAGCTTTCATAATTCATTGTGCAACTTACCTGGCAGATTTTTCTTATCTAGGTGATTCTTCTTCAGCTCTTCTCTTTAACATTGCCGGAAGAGCAGTGAATATTTTAAACTGGAAACGGTTTAGTTGTGATTCATCTTGTTGTAATCAGGCATTGTTTTTTTTCAGGCATTTTTGCATGTCTTCATGCTTCAAATAATGTTTAAAAACTTGAAGAGTTACTTCATCTAATTGCTGTATATAGTAAATTCAGTGTACCAAATTATGTAGGCATTTTAAAACAGCAAATGAAAAGGGGAACTGGAGGAGTAAATCTGAAGTCACCGATTTGGCAGTCAGAAAACTAACTGACCTTTGTCATGCAAAGATTTGGTATGAATGAGATATTGTACCCGATGCCTGAAATCAAAAACTCTACAGAAGCACCTGTTTGTGTGTTAAACAATAGTCACTTCTCTGTGAGATAGGGAAAGAAGTTAGTTGTCCACTTAGGGATTATTCAAAGCTAGCACATGAAGCAGGGCATGCAACACAAAGCCTAGTTATTACACGTGTGTCCTCATTCAGTTTTTATTATTTCATTTCATGGAACCTATGCTGACCTACCCTTACCTAAAAAACCCCAAAACACTGGACTGTTACATTACCCTGAAATATAAACATCTAGGGACAGACTTTGCAAAGGGCTTTTCTCTTGACAGATTGAAGGATTTCAAGCCCTGAGAGTAACTGGGCTGTTGAACAATGAAACGAAAGCATCAACAGTCACACATGAGCTCTTTCTCATAATTAAGGTCTGTGAGTGGCACTTCCATTTGAAGCCTTCTAACGGCCTAATCAGGTTTCAAGGTTAAGCAGGTACAACACTGAAGAACTGTATTTTGGATAGAAAGAGCTATCAAAGGTAAAGGTGTACATGCTGGAGATCCTGCAGCATCCCCACCTATGACTTCTTTCAGTGAGTTTGCACCCAGCAAGTAAGCTAGATGAAGGTAGAGAAAACTTGTTATTCTTCCTGTTCTGCATCTTCCACATGGAAAGCAGAGTTACACAGAGTTAGTTTGTTGAACAACCTTTCTAGGCAGAGAGGGAAGCCTGGAAATTTGGTAGCATAATGTGCAACAAGCAAGGAGGCACTGTGGTACCCAACCTGCAGAGGTATTAATCCTGTGCTTCTGTAGAAAGCAGAGGCTGTTAGAGATGCCCAAAAGCCCTCAGTAGAAGAGGAAGCGATGGGAAAATGCACTCACAAAATGCTGCATATCAGATATTTCAAAAATGCGTGTTCTGTCTGCATGGGCCTTTGGTGAGCAGAAGCAAGGAAAGAACTGCGCTTGAAAACCTTAGTATTACTTTGTCAGGGGATCTCTAAATTGATTTAAGAATTGTAGTTTAAAAAAAAAATAATGACTGGAATAAAATGCTACTTGTTCTATGTAAAAGTGTTCAAATATAATGTGACTTCCAATTGTCTTCTCTTGTTTTGTGTCCAGAATTTCTTTCCAGAGCAAATGGTTGCCTGGTGCCAGCAAACAAATGGCAGTATCCCACAGTCACAACTTTTGCAGGTACTGTAAGTTATGTCTGTATGGGCAAAGAAAGTTTTGGTGCTGGAGGGGAAAGTTTGAGAAAGAAGGAAAAGAGAATAGCTGGTCAGAAAAAGACCAGGGGTAGTTTGTTAGCATATGATACTAATGTTGAAAAAACCTGACTGAGATCTTACCCAGTGGCACTGAGGTGCAAGTTACAAACACAAAGTATTCATAACTTTGGTTATACATATTTGTTGCATTAATATTGATTTTACTCTGTGGGTACCTTGTTTGGCCACATAGTGTTGTTCCTAAAAGAGTCTTAGCAGATCTATTTCTAGAAAAACAAATATACCTTTTAAAAAGCAAAACAGAAGTACTCATAATTCTATAACGCATCATAGCATATGAGAAAGTGTAAAAATGTGTTTGTACTTTAGAAGATGATCTTGAGATGTTGAGAGGTTTTGTTTTTGCTTTTTATATCCTACGTTTGTGCCTGGAGAGAAGTAACAGTAAGAACTAACTTCCCTGTGGTTCAGCCAACTAGCTGCGCTTTTATACAGAAAAATTATTCCCTAAGAAGTAAGTGCAGTAGTTACAGAAAATTATATGTAATATTTTCAAAGTAATCCCACTTAATGCTCCCGAAGTTAAATTACAGGGGTGCATACCTTATGCCTATGTGTTGGTAAGGTTGTGTAATCTGCATGACAATCACACGTGCACTGAGTTTATGCTGAGGTTTTAATGTCAGTTTCTCGCTTGTACAGTTTCTTGTTTGCTCATGAAGAAACTGTGGTGGTGGCACAGCTGGTTGGCCTCCAAGGATGGTGCTACATTAAGAATATAAGACTGATACATGGTACTGCTAATAATGGACAAATTGTAAAGCAGAAGGTGTAAATATGTGAAGAAATTATACATACGAATGACTGATATCAGCTTGATTGCTGTCCCCTTGCATGTTTGCAAAAATGTACCGACTCTGTTTAAATACAAGTTTTCCCTGACTTTTGAACCAATGCACTCATTTTGTCCCATAACCGCTTCAAAATCCATTAAGTACTGCTTCCAGGTTCACCGAGAATAATGTAAAATGTTAGCATCCACTCTTAGCTGGGAAACATAGCAAAAGTCAAACCAATTTCTGGAATTAAAAGTTTAAAGTCATGTGCAATGAGATTGCAATCAAGAACCAAAACTAGAGTGGACAGGAATTGCCAAAGACTGATGGGAACTGAGATGTTCACACCTCAGACCCTTTTTCGTGCAATGTCAGTGAAGAATTGAGTTTGCTTGTGAGCATGAGCAGTGAGACTCCCTGAAAGAGTAAGATGTTCTTGAAGGTGGTGAAGTTTTGAAGCTAGAGTAACTCAATCAGTAGGAAAAGTAAGGTACTCAAGTAGTACCTTAGAACATTGTGAGATACAAGAGCTTCCTTCTGGGAAGGCACAGTTAGGTCTGAAGAAGCATAAATCATGGGGATTAGCAGAGAGTGGAGGAAAGGGGATGGACGCATTCCCATAGGTTCAACATTTAACCATTAAAAAAAAATCTTCCTTAAGACATTTGAATTAAATACCCCTTTAGTTTAAGAAAACACACAAGCATTTTTCATCATTTCCATGACAGGTGTGTATTTGTTGAAGGTAGACTTCTTGTGGTCTAATAGTCATTCATTGTGTTGCATCTGAGGCCATCTCTAACATTGAGCAAGTACACTGTTTTCAGTTACACAAGAAATGAGGAAGAATATTAACTGTCATCTCATGATGATGATGATGATACTGTGTTAAGACCTAGTGTTTTTGGTTTTAACAATAGCGTTAAAAGGAGCAGGATCTATTTTACTTAGTACCAGCCTGGCTCTGATATGCAAAAATGCCCACATCTTAGTTTCCTTTTGATTCATCAAACTGGACAGAGAGAATACATTCTCCTTTCAGTCTTTCCTTTTCACAATTGAGAAGTAGATTCATAGTACAAATAGCAGGAAAACTGACTGTTCTTTACATGAGCTGGGAAGGAGGACTGGAGAAAAGAAAATATTTTTATGCAACTAAGAATTCTGAAACAGGACACTGATTTTTGGGTTTGTTTCCCATGGGCATTGTCCACCAAATAACACCAAAACATAACTTTCAAGAATTGCAGAGGCATCTAGGCCAACCAGGATTATGCACTTTTCTTCCTACTGTTGAATTTACTAGTTTGGCATTTAACTTACTGAGCAAGCCCTCTGTCATTTAAAAATCTGGCCCGTTGTAATAAGGGAGCAATCCATCAATTTGCTAACTATAGTTAATACTTCCTTCCTCTGACTGATTCCATGTGGTCCCACTAATTATGTCAAGAAGTTAAATACTTCTGGAACTTAAAGTCTAATATAATTATTGTCACTTCTTCGACTGCTCTATGTTTCATTTTGTGTTAAAGATTCTATTGTCCGTCATATCTCTTTTCCCGGGACAGGTGCGTGTGCTAAGTAAGACTTTAATGTGGGAAATCCTCAAATAGGATTTTCTGATTCTAAGACTTCATGATAAAGTTGCAGATTTTGGCCAATGTTTCCAAATTAGGGTTGTGCCAGAATTGTTGTGACAAAGTATTATTTTAAGAATTAATAAGCTTACTTTGTGTCACTTCAGGACAAGTGTAAGAAGAATGGGGATACAAAGAAATGGTTAGCCTTTTGGAGATTTAATTATTGAAAAAGAGAAATGGAAAATGTCGATGGCAGGAGGAGCTAGCTAGATAGACATTAACTGGAGGAGCAGGAATATCCTTTTCGTTTGTAAACCAGTTTAAAAATCTAGGTCAGTTTCAGCATAATGTGAAACTGTGCCCCAAGTCAGCAAAGTGATTTGCCATTTGTTTCTTGTTCTGCAAATACAGTGACAATTTTATGATCCATCTGTAGGACGTAATCTTCATTTACATTTTTATCTCCCAACAGAACTTCTTAAACTCCAGTAGCTGCCCTGAAATTCAAGGTTTCTTACATGTGAAAGAGCTGGGTAGGAAATCGTGGAAGAAATTGTATGTGTGTTTGAGGAGATCAGGACTTTATTGTTCTACAAAGGGAACTTCAAAGGTAAGATTAAAAAAGAAGTTGCACAGTACTAGCATGTGAAAGCATTTTCTGCTTTTACAGTTAGATATTTTTGCTGGTTTTTAAATATCTGCACACAGCGTTCCTTTTTTTTTTTATCACACAGAAAAGGATAAGCAAGCCATGCTGAAATGGCAATCAAGCCCTGGGCTCTTGATGCATGAAAATAGCTATATAGCATTGTTATATAAGAAAATCAAACTAGCCAGGCAACAGAATTGTGGCTACTCAGGTTGTGCTAACAAAGTTAGCATGAGAAATCCCACTCTCTAAGCGTGATTCATGGTAAATTCATGGTTCATGAATTTAGTGTAAATGATACCTTAAACAGTATTATCTCTAACTTGAAAATTTCTCTGGAGCAATGTAATAGGCAATGCCACTTCTAATGTGATGTGTTTGAAGAAGTATTTTGTCATTTTCTTCTACGAAGCTGTGACCCCTCCAGGCAGCCTGGGAAGAACAGTGTTCCTACGCTGCCCTCTCTTGGACGATGGTCTTAAGAGACTACAGAACTTGCAGCAAGCTCTTCCAAAATCTTGTGCTTACCTATGATAAAACATGTTATTTCTTCAGGAGCCAAGACACTTGCAATTGTTGGCTGACCTAGAAGACAGCAACATCTTCTCGTTGATTGCAGGCAAGAAGTTGTACAGTGCACCCGCAGAGTATGGATTTTGTATAAAGGTAGTTCTTCTAATTAAGTTCTTCCCAAGTTCAAGACGATGTTGGTAGCTCAGAGTCCCCCAGCCCCCAGCTAAAGGGGGATTTGTATGTAAAACTCTGCAAGCAGTTCTGTCTTGAGGACTTGATCTTTAACGTCTTTCATTTTGGCAGACATGTCCTGTGAATCTTGACATAGTTTTATGTGACACTTTTAACACCTTATCTGGTGCTCTTTTGGCTATGAAAAGCTCTGTGCAAGATCAGCTCAGTGCTGAAGCCTGTGAGCATGGCCTTGGTTCACCTCACAGATTAAATCTTTTTATCCAAGTCTCTAATTGAATAGGGAAATTTCTCTGGATGGAGAGCACCAAAATTATAGAGCAATGTAGGATCAAGCTACAATTGGGTGTATTTGTACCATTATTGTGGACCAGGAGTTTGTATTTTTTTAAAGAAGGAGATTGTCTTGGAAAATGGAAATAAGAATAAATAGTTGCCTTGGAGGATTTTGAAAACTGTTATGCCAAGAGATAGATTGAGAAAGTATTTCACAGCTCTCATGTAATTTTCTGAGAAGAAAGTAAGGCTGGGAGCTGATTTTATTAACAGCAGTGAAGTAGTCTCCTTCCCAACAGCCATTCTAGAGCTTGACAACAAGGGTTTGCCTTAGAGAGTAGAGACTGTCTATGGCACTGATCCTGAGCTATTGAAAGCAGACTTTCAATAACCTTCAATTATGGAAACTTTGATTCTTCACCTTGAAATTGAGGCTCATAAATCTCGTCACAGTTCTAGAAACAAAAACCCTAAACGCCTTGGTTCTATCATGGCCTGAGTACCATGTTCCTATAAACTGCCTGAACTGCAGGGTATTTCAAAGCAGGCACTGATATTTGTCTTACTGGACCTGGCTGAGAAAGTGACTTCTTTCAAAGCATGGCCAGTTCTTAGACTAATAGGGTACCTGCCTTGAACTCTGCAGTAAACTTACAGTGTTACTGTATTTCTACTGAATGTAGCTGACTTCCCTCTAATACTTTGTAGCCCAACAGAGTGAGAAATGAAACTAAGGAACTGAGGTTGTTGTGTGCTGAAGATGAACAAAGCAGGACATGCTGGATGACTGCCTTTCGACTCCTCAAGGTACCTAATCTCAATTTTGTGTGAATAGAGCTACATCTGTAGTTAAGTTGCATTCATTATTTTGTCTATGAGGAAATGCCTCTGTGTTCTTAAACATCATCCACCTCCAAAATGATACCGCTTGAGAGCGAAATGCTAGGCAGGCCTGTCCCTCCTCAGCTTTTAAGCACAGGACTGAGCTCAATTCCTTTCACATATGAATCAAATACAATTTTAGCTTTATGATACGTAAATGAATAAAAAAATGCTTACTAAGCTATTTGCAAACCGACATAAAGCTTAAGTAGATATTTTGATAATGGTAAATGGTTATGTTAACTAGAACAGAATACTGTCTAGAGCCTTTGGAATTTTTTCAGCTTTTTGAAGGCTTTACTGAAAAAAGGTCACAAAAATAAGAGATCCTGTATCAGGATGAAAGTTACTGGTCTCTGAAAGCAAACAATGAGGCTTCTTGGTAATGTGGTAGGAAGCTTCACAGTTTTGTTTTAAACAAAATCAACATGGGAGGAACTGAGGAGAATATTGACTATTTTGCACTCCTTGAAGCAGAGAACTTCTTGATCTTCACAGGGAGATGTGCAGAATTGTAAATCTTCCCCTGAAGATGCTACCTTGAAATCTGCTGTGTTCTTCTCTGTACCTTATTACGTCTTCCTTCATATTAAAAGAGAACATACATACATATTTTTTAAAAGTAACAAATATGTACAGGTATTGTGTTACTCATGAAAATCCCACCTCTCTTCTACACAATTATCCTCATCTCTCATGTTGTGTCAAAGTGTAGCATATAAAATGGGATAAAAAATAGAGATATGAGCAAAGTGGCACTGCAGTATTTGATACATGTCCACCAAAGTAGGATGGAGAGCCTTGAGCTCAGTCAACTTTATCTGCCTCTGTATCAAACAGATAATTTCAGATTTGGAAACAAGGACATGGCTGTTCTCTCTGGCCACTGAGGTCAGTGTGCCAGTGTCCTGCTGGTGGCTGCCACATGTCAGGCTTTGCCCATAATGGGACATGTAACAGCGGGATGCTGAGAGCACTTGATCTCTCTGTCTGAATGAACAGTTGCCATTCTGCCTAAGTAGCAGCCCACATTGGCAAAACCTTCACACCTCTCTTTGCCAAAGGCCTGCTTCCTCACCAGCATTTCCCACCCACTTGCTGAAGAAGATGCATTCCTGCAGCATGCATCCAAGGAGCTGAAAGCGCCTGAGTGTGTCAGAAAGAACGTGAGGTTTTCATCACTTTCCAGTCCAGTGGTGTTGACTAGTAGAAGACACGGAGATTCCCATTGCTGCATCAGCATTGTTTATTCTTCCCCTTCCTTTCAATGTTTGCCACAATTACTTGTCCTCTTCCTGTGCGTGTCCATCATGCAAAAGCCTCGTAAGCGTAGGGACAGCAAATGAGGCTCCTAGGCCTGCAGGTATGAAAATGCAGTGCCTGTTCTCTATCTGCATTAAGCAGTCACCTTCCAAACCAGAGCACATCTCTTTGAATGTTCTCCAAATCTAATCTGATTTGTTAATGGTAAAAGGTTCGACGTTGCACTACAGAAATTCCTATTTGGAGTTGTTAACAAAAGTGAGGTGCACTAGCCATAGTGTGGGCCAGATTGCAAGAAGCAGTACCAGTTAGAAGATGCATATTTGGTTTCTGTGGAGCTGATACTTCTGTTGGCTGTCATAATCTGCTTTCTATTTACTTGACCTGATTCACGTTTGATGCACATTAAAAAATATGTAAAAGTTTTAGTCTATAGGCAATTCCAAGTGCTGCTTCTTAGCTCTTCTTTGCTTTCCCTATTGACACAAAATTTTGTATTGTGGGGAAAGTGCTCAAACAGAAGATATGTGTAGTGAATTGTGCCTTGAAGATATCACTTCTGGAGAAATCTGTTACACTAGTTGAGACACTAAGGTTCCTGAAAGGCAAGGGAAAACCTTCACAGTGTACAGAATTAGCTATTCTTACCAAATGTGCTGATGCATCTTGCTGTGATCATCCAGGGTAATCTCTTTTGCAGTGTCACCTGTGGCAGCAACGACACCGTATGACAGTAATTTCTGTATACGGGCATATAACATTCACCATTAGACAGTTAACACTAGAGGAAAAAAGGGATTGTTTTTAAGAAACATCTTTTAACAAAAGGTCATTTAAAGTGTACAGTCAGGGAAAATTAAGTATGTGACCCAAGGCTTATGACCCTCCTTTTTTACTAGCCTACTGATTTAGCTTTCCAATTATATATATCATTTCAATTAGAACATTCAGTAAACAATGTTACTGAATTTCAGCTTTGTGCCTCTAGGGGAGGCATTAAGTAGGTGTTTTCTTACCATCCTAGCTTCTGTTAAAATGTATCATGTTCAACAAGGAGCATGACTAGAATTCAATCATCTTATTTTTATGAGGATAAGAAAAGTACCAAAAGGGTTATTTCCTGCTGAAATTTAGTAGAAGAGCTAGTGAATTAGAAAGATTCTTATTTTTCATCCTTATGAAAACCAAGTTTGAATATCTTATGCAGAAGGTTTTTTTTGCAGTTTACATTACTAGAAGGGGAGTTACATATGTGTGGTCTGACCTCAAGCTTGTGAAAGCTTGTATTCTACAAGGAAAAAAACATGGTGATAGCTGCGAATGGCAGAAATTACCTGTGTATTTCATTCAGACTTGTAGAAGTGCTGTCTTTTAAACAAAATTTCTCATGTATATTTACTGCTGGATTACCACTATTACTCAGTGAAATTGCTTTGGGACATCTTCTGATCATGAAAATTATAAACTGGTGGCTCCTCACCCCATTGTAAGTGGTATTATAAAGACACTACAGTTTTTTTTTTTTCCTAGGGTATGTGTTTGAATAATAATGTCATTGGTTTTCTGTTGACAGTATGGAATGCTACTGTATCAGAATTACAGAATTCCCCAGCAGAGAAAAGCCATGCTTCCACACTTTTCCACTCCAGTAGTAAGTAATGAACTTCACCTCATTAATGTATGATGTTGGAAAAGATACTTTTGCATTTGCATTTTAAAAGTGGAAAACTTTGCACTAAGAAATGTAAATTCAGCATTGTGTAGCAAATCAATGTAAAGCTCCCCTTTTGCCTGAGTACAGTTTACATGGTTGGCTCTCCATTATCTTAGGCTTACATGATCCACATGATTGAAAAATCTTGGATACGTCAGGCACTTTGAGATACGCAGTACAGAGACATCTGTCTGTCTCTGCAGAAGCCAGCTTAGGTCTGGCAAAACTACCTCGTAAATTTCCTAAAATATGTTGGGCCAAGAGCTGTTAGCTATCTGAAAGGGATGATCCTATACTTGCATCCCAACTGGCCCTGAAAATGTCTAGAGTATAGTAATAAGGCAAGTGGGCAACTTGAGCAATATAAGCGATATAGATTTTGTTCTCAGCTTTTCAATCCTCTCCTTCCTCTATGGCTTAAAAAAAAAAAAAAAAAAAGCCATCTATTTTTGTATCTGCAAATCTTTTGGAAGGGGGAAAAAAAAACAAAACAAGAGATAAGTATTTTCTGTGCTGTTGAAGGGCAACTTTGGACAGTCTTCTAAAACCAAAACATTTTAAAATTAAATTCTCAAGCTGGTTTTTCCTTTTGCTGTTTTTTGAAACAAGTGAAAATTCCTTTTCAGAGAAGTGTATCTGAAAACTCACTAGTAGCAATGGATTTTTCGGGGCAAATAGGAAGAGTTATTGAAAATCCTGCTGAAGCACAGAGTGCTGCCTTGGAAGAAGGACATGCTTGGAGGGTAGCTATCTTCTCTTCTCTTCTGTTTTTGTAATCACTGTCTGTTGAGAGCCAAAACACAGAGTGTGCTATGATATTAGTGCAGTGCTGGTCACAGTATAGCTTAGCTCCGACCTGAAGCAATCACACTGCAAGCATGCAGATCTGAAAGTCAATATCCATCTTTAGCAAAACTGTCACATTCACAACAACCTTCTACCACTGCTTCTCTGTCCCCCTAGTGTCCAGAGGAAAGTTGAGGGGGAAAGCAGACCCACCAGAACTTTACTGCCAGTTTGCAAAACCAGTCTCTGAGGAGGAATATGTCAAATTAAATGCTTCCCCACATGGAAGAGGCTGGGGCTCTGACTAATGGCTTGCTCCCAGTAAGTTTAATTGCAGAATATACAAGAGGCAGGACCTCTTGCAATGAAAACTGATGTAACTTGTTTATAGTGTCTTGTGGACAGACAGCTGCAGTACAAGTTTTCCCACATGCTCGTCTCTTAGGGAATAGGAGTCATTACTGAAGCACTGGCTGGTGCTTTCTGTACGGGAGGGATATACTGCTTGATTTACTGAGTGTCTGGTGTATTGCCTGAGCAGAAACATGTCAGACTTTTCTTTTTTCTGTCCCTTTTTTCTTTTCTTTTTTTTTTTTTTTTAGATACTGAGCTTTCATCATTAACATCTGGCTTGTGTTTGAAGCCAACTGAAATAAGCGACTGCTTGTAGATTAGCCCCCTTCAAAGTTCCATTTCTATTCTCATCCTTGCATTAAACTTGCCCAGCCCCCAGTTTCCTGTAAATTAAATCTGTATTGCATGTGCACCAGTTCTCTTCTGTTCAGGCTTTAGTGTGGATTTAACAGCAATTCATTTTCTCTGTAGAAACGTAGCACAAGAATGAACATCTTGGGTAGCCAAAGTCCACTCCATCCTTCCACACTGAGCACAGGTAAATTCTGCTGGTCTGTAAGCATAGTATCAGAGGCCTCTGTGGGTAAACAAATGTTGTATTTAATATACAGAGTGCAGTCATGTAGTATTAATGCCTCGATATCAAATACAGTGTGTATTTTTGTCTATCAGGAAAACAGGAAATTGTCTATTCATATCCTGAAATTCTTAGAGGAAACACAGCTATTCTCTGTTTCTATTCTGTGTTTCTATCTTGTTGAACAGAATTTAAAGACACCACTTGAAAAACAATAGACATAAACATAGTTGGGGGTAACTCCACCTTAGAAAGCACTGGCAAAAGTGCTTTTCATTATTTGGAGTTCTAGCTCATTAGCTTAAATGTTATGTTCTAAGAACTGTTTAGTCCCAACATTTTCAAGAGGCTATGAAAAGGCAGTATTATAACAGATTTCTCTCATTAATCTAATTGTATATCTTCAAATCACAGAAAACATGCAGATAACGCCCATCTACTTGATATATTAAGTAGATGCAACACCTGGTGCACTTGTTTCATATTGATTCATTTTTTTTATGTGGATTGATGAAAGATATTTTATATTCTGTAAAAAAAAAACACCCACTTTTAAAATGTCTAAATAATTAGTGTGTGGAAAAAAATGTTGCACGGGTTAAATGTATTTAACCATCCTCACTTTCCCTCTTTTCCCTCTCGCCTCCAGTTATTCATAGGACACAGCACTGGTTTCACGGCAGAATCTCTAGAGAAGAATCTCACAGGATTATTAAGCAGCAAGGGCTTGTAGATGGGTAGGTACTCCTGTTGCTTAGTGTTTACGATCTGATACTAAGTGTTATAGACAAAAGCACAACTGTTGTAAGGGTTTACAGGTTTGTGAGCAGTTCTGAGTAACCTGATTCTTGAGTGATCCCATTATAACCTGCCTGGATTTCAGAAAGTCACAATATGTGTTTGCAGGAGTGGGTTCTAACTCTTATTTTGAAAAATAAAATAGTAATAAGACTGCGCTTCAACTTTTATTCTTGTTTACAAGAGAGGCAACTAAGTTTTAGATAACGTTAGAATTTTAAAATAATTCTTGTAATCTGCATTGAGGACATATTTTCATGCAAAGCTGTACCTAGCTATTTGCCTACAGATTAATAAACAGCTATGTGTGCCCTTTTGCATGAATGAGAGCAGTTAATGATCATTTCTCACTATTTATTTCTGTGCTAGAGACAAAAGAAATGAAAGTACCTGTTCCAGCACTCTCTAAAATGTCTGTAGTTGAGATCTAATTATCTTCTGAGCATGTCTGTTTCCCTTATTTATATGTAGGTATGGTTATTTAAGGGAAGTTGCTTAAACTGCATTCAGCAGTTCTTCATTTATAGAATGGGAAGAGCATGGTTTCCTTCAGTTAACTGATCTCACTAATCTGTCAGGATTAAGGTAGAAACTGGCTTCTCAAGAGACAGTCAAGTTCAGACCTTTCTTTGGCCTTATCTGGTTCAGGAGCATGACTAATCTTTGTGAAGAATGAAATGCATTAGTGAAGTAGAAATGTCTAGTTCATATACACATTCATCAATCAGTGGGGTTTTTTTTTATTGTTCTGGGTTTTAGGCTTTCTTAAGGCTATTGAGTTTTAGCATAGCAGGTCAAACAGAAGAGAGGCTGAGAAAGCAAAACAGCACTGCTGACTTGTTGGGTTGCTGGTCCTTTCACACTACAGATCTTCTTTGCAATCTCAGGCTCATTCTGACTTGTTGCAATAGGAATCTAGCAGCTCACCCTTCTTGGGATTTTGCTATAAATGTGTTAGTGCCTTTGAGACGATTTGAAATTTAGGCCTAGCCAACCGTGGAAGATAAAGATTGGTTAGTTTGGCTGTAGCGAGATTAGTCAGCAGTGGCAAAAGAACCATATTACTTGTGGGCTCTGAGATCTAAGGATCATCATTTTCAGGTCAGAAAAATCTTGCCTGTAGTTTCCTGCTCTGGGTGTTCTCGAACAAAGGAAGGTAGAAAGTTATCAGTCTCATGCCTCATGTCAGATCTTCAGCAATGTACATATGCAACTGACACTGCCATCATTTGACTTTTTCTGGAAGCTATCGTTGAGGGTGCATCTATCTTTATAGTCATTGTTTATGTAGGCAAGCCAGTTGCTTGACAGAGGTTAACACTTGCAGGATCAATTGTGCTGAACTTTGCTTTGTGCCACTAGCTAGTGGTACCATACATTATCTGAAATGGCTAGATGAATGATAATTTAGGGATACCTGCATGATCTCCAGTAACCACAGGGCAAGTAATATGTTTCTCTATGAGATGAATCCTAAAGTGTAAGATCTTCAGTCTGTTTTCCACGCATCTGCTCTTACTAGGACAGAAAAGGAATGTTCAAATACCATGCATGGTTTCCAGTGGTGGCAAGACATGCCTGTCTCCAAGTATTGGACCTACCCTGGTTATGATGGTGCATTTTTGTGGTATTGACGTTTCTTAGTTGGTTCTGAGGAGCTGGAGCAAATTCTTTCCTGTTCATAAGACTACAAGCACTTCCTGCAACTCCGCCTTGGAAAAGTGTGTTCCTGGCTTAGTGGTTAACCAATTTTGAGGGTTTGAGGCCTGCCTTAGTACTGTGCTTGGCCATCTCACAGATCCACTTCTGATTAGCATGGTGAGCCTTACACCAAAGGTATATTCTTCCTTAGTTCAGAAGTGTCAAGGGAAAAATAGATTGAGTAGATTTTTTTCCCATTTTCTAAGTTTGTATTTAACTGTTGGAAATAAGACTTCAATTTTGTTGGTCATCTTAAAAAGTGAGTTATATAGTGTATGATGTTGCTAGCTATACTCATAAAGTATATTCTTCCCCAGTGATACAGAGGGGAAAATACTGTGATTGTTTTACTGGAAAAATCAGTGTGTGCTTTCCCTATCTTGATAGTACGCTACTTAAGTGTTGAGATGTTTCTCTGCAATTGCCACCACTTAACTTAAATGTAATTTTGTCTGCACTGGATTTCTGTAAAGTAATGCAGGATTCTGGAGAGTGGGAACAGATTCTCATGTATTGCTTTCTCATCTATAGAAGTACAGATTCACTTTGGGATTTAATGAGAACACTTTTTTTTTTGAATGAGAGTACATATCAGTAGCGGAAAGCTCAGCTAGAGAGACCCTTAAAAAACCCCTCATACATACATTCATCAGGGAAGAATACTGTCAGGTATCTTTCGTATCTTGTTTCTTCATCTATTAGTGTTGTGTAGCTCCAATATAAAAGTTGAAAGCAAATTGCCAGTTATGGAATTGCCTGTTAATGGAACTAAAGAAGAGTTAGGCAATAGCACAAAATGACTTAGTAATTCTGATTATTTGTGAAGAAATGAATTGTGACATTCAGCATGTACTTGAAAATCTTCTCTCCTAGACTTTTTCTTCTCCGGGACAGCCAAAGCAATCCAAAGGCATTTGTACTTACGCTGTGTCATCATCAAAAAATAAAGCATTTTCAAATCTTGCCAGTAAGTGTTATTTTTTTGTACTGATTACAAAAAAAAAGAAATTAATCATAAGGTTTTGCCAACATCTGAAGACTGTAATTAACAGGGATAGTCCCATTAACAAGTAATCTTTAGAATTGTCAAATTTCTGATTAAAACTTGTTGTTAACTTTGCCTAGAAAACCAGTGTATGTCAGTTTAGTGAAGAAGTAATGCAGAGAACTTGTTCTCTGTGACTGACAGCAACAGCAGCAGTTCTCTCCCTATCACTTAGGCAAATGTAAAATAACTTCAGGAAAGCTTAAAACGTTTTATTACAGAGATTATCCAATAATGTTGAGCTTAAAATAACATTACACAGATATGGGGATAACCTATTTGATTTTTATCTTGATAAAAAGAGCATCAGAAGTTTAAGATCAGGTAGACCTCTATTGGTCTAAACCCTCTTCTGTTGCTTCATCTGCCAATTTTACAGACAGCTAACAAAACTTTTTAGGGTATTTTTCTTTTATGTAATGAAGAACAATGCTTTCTTGATAACTTCCGATAAATCTGCCCATGAGCTTTCATTTCCATAAACAAAACATTTCAAGTTGGGTTTATCATAAGTTCTTTACTAGTGCTGTGCACAGTTTCATGAAGATCTCTAGGTTATTTGGGAAGTGACCATCATTTATCTTGTCACGCACTTATACACTTTATGTTTTGCCATACTTAAATCTCTTCGTGTGCAGTCTTGACTTGAAAAGGATTTTGTTTCCCCAGTGTGAAGATGATGGACAGATATTTTTCAGCCTGGATGATGGGAACACCAAATTCAGTGATCTAATCCAGCTTGTTGAATTCTATCAACTAAACAAAGGAGTCTTGCCCTGCAAACTCAGACACCACTGCATCCGAGTGGCCTTATGACCTCAAATCTGACTCTCACTGAAGACTGGATTTGCTAGAAGAGTAATTGTAAGAGAGCATTGACACTGGGGAATTGGCAGATTTGTAAGTTGGTAAAAATAAATTAAAATATTATGCACCTTGGGACTCTGAAAGGGATGGATTCGACAGGTGCCAACAGACCAAGATGGCTGGTTTGTCTAACACCTAAAGAGTGATTGCTGCTGAGTGTCCCAGCATCCCAAAAATGGGGGGAGGGTATGTAAAACCATGAGTAAATTTGAAACAAAACTGGAATCTGTCTTGGCTGGGCCACTTAACAGGAACAAGTCTGAAGAGAAATCTTTGAAAAGAACTCTTGCCCTGGAATAATCTTGACAATTAATACTAGTGTGTTTACTTTTTGTATTGATCACTTTTTTTGCACTCCTACTTTGTTTTGGATATTGTATGCAGCCTATATTAGGAGCTGATGTGGCTTTTAAAATTCATGCAGGAGTTGGGTATTAATCTGCACCCTAAAATATATGGAATGCTTCAACCTAAAAGGATCTAGAAGAAAATCAAGAAATGTGTGTGTGTGTGTGTGTGTGTGTGTGTGCGCATGTGTGTCTCAAAACTTCTCTGGAGACCTGAGGTTTGATGATCTGCAGATGTCTTTGAAGAAGCAATGAGGATACCATTCTAAAAGAACATACCACCGTATACATACTCTTACAACTGTTGACTTGTAGCATTACAGCTGTAGTATGTTGATGGCATATTAGTGGCATCCAGTCATGCAAAGACTGTATTAGATTCTATGCACAAATTTTTATTGTTGGAGTGGTGGTTTGTTTTTTATAGCCTTTTGACTTTTTTCCTGAGGAAACTTGCTGTTACTAAATAGAGTAGGACTGAATGACTACACTTGTATTTGAAACCACCATTTTTTGTTAAAAGATTCTTCTGCAGGTAGTCTTAGTATGACAAAATGAAAAAAAAAAACACAAACAAAACAGTGTTTTTAGCTTTATAGCTCCTTGAATTTTCAGACAGTTTCAAAGAGCTCTTTCCATATAGTAAAGCTACAGTGACACAAAGCTCTCTTGGGTAACAGGGCATAACAAGAGCTTGTACCCCTTCTGCTATGAAGTTCGGCTATGAAAGTTTACATGGTGAGAAAGAACATACTGGGAATGGAAACACATTTGATTGTGAACTAGCTGCTGGCAGTATAATCCATCAAGGTAACTGGTGATCCCTGTGTCATACACACTAAAGCACACCAGTTCCTGTGGCAGACAAGCATGCATCCTGCTCTGGTGCTGGTTTGTCATCAGAACTACTTTATTGTTAATGTTTAAATCAACTATTTAATGTTTACACAATAATTCTTTCTGATGATAAATCAGTATTAAATTTAGACAAGTTCAACCTCGATCTTCCCATTGCAAATATCATTCTTTGAGCAACATGGTTGGCACAGGAACTGTTACTAAATTAACTGCCCAGTGCATCCCACAGTTGATTAGTACAGTGAGAAGTATTCTACCCTGGGAACTCGCAGAGCACAGTGCAGAACAGAGCATTTTTTGGGTGGTAAATTATTTATGCGGGCTCATTCATCCTTACTAACATTTGCTACTGGGTTTGAAGTCCTAGCCATCTGAAATGGAAGAGAAGGAAAACCAATCCTACACCTTCAGGTCTTCATGTAGTGTTGAGAATAGCTTAAGACAAACCATAACCTGCCTGAGTCGTCCGTATCAGCTTATAATTATGTCAATGGTATAGAAACACTGTATTTTAGTTTACAGAACACATTTAGTATTTTTTTTCCATTTAATGTCCAGATAATAAAAATGAAGAAACTTGATTTTGTTTTTAGTAGAAGCTTTTTTTGTTTGTTTGTTTTTTTTATTGTACATAATGAAATGAGTGTTCCTGCTTTCTAGACAATGTATTTTAAAACCTTGAAATTAAGCTAACTTAAGTCTGACTTCACTTTGCATGCTTCTATTTGGCCCCTATTAGGAGAAAAAAGATACTTGTATTGACTACATTACCAGTTTAATAAGACCATTTATGCTGTAGTTTTAAGTTTTTCTGTTTACATAGCTTAGTGACAACCATGCATTTTTCCCAGTAGGCAGATAGTATTTGCAGTGTTTCATATTTATAAAAAAAAAACTTTGCATCTTATTTAAATTGAGAATAAAAGTTTGACTTATGAATCATGATTTTTTGTATGTAGATGGTTGACTTAGTATTTTGTACTTTTCCCAGCTAAAGTGAGCTGTTTTGAGAAAGTGACCACCTTCAAAGTGGCAAACAATCTTACTTAAGCAGATCACTGCTTTGTCTTCTTTCTGCTGGAAAACAGTCAATATACCACCTTAGTTTTCCAACAGATTCAGCTGGCTGCCAGCTCAGAATACCAAGGACTGAAGGACATTTGACTCTTATTTTTATATTTAAATGACATGAATGTAAAGGGGATGCTCAGGGTTGTTTTGGAGCCTGTTGAATTTTTATCTTTTTGCCTGTGATTTTATTTTCTAAATAAATACTTCATGTAGCAATCTTGAATATGTTGAGAAGGAAAATGCCAAACCATTTTGGTAATGAGGTTACTAGTTAAGTTATGTTACGATAGGTGTTAAAATACAAAAAACTTTATTTGTTAATGAATCTTGAAGAAACACGTGCCTCAGTTTAGATGTTTTGTCTTATCTTTTCTGCACTAAATACCTGACAGTTTGACCAATCAATGCACCTTTCCAGTGGCAAGACTTGCTTATCGTAAATTATATTGTCACAATGCAAGATTTAGTGACTGTAAAATGGAATAAAGTTTAAAGTTTCAGGGAATGCAAAAGGTATTAACTTAAGAGACAAAACCTTTATTCAATATGCTTTGCTTCATACTGTAAATAGCTTTTTGGCTTGTGAACCTAATTGTAATCTTTCAGGTATTTTTGTACAAATAAGGGACTGATATTCTGTTTCTTGTAATTAGAAATAAACGTTAATACAATGCTATTCATTTTATATTGGAATGAATGTCGTCTTTTGGCTGCATCTCTATCTCTGGCTTTAATTCTGGGTTATTTACGGTGGGTTATATTAAGCAGCTTTTAAGAAGAGTTAAGAGGAAAACAGAATCTCCAAAATATCTTGATTCTGGCTGCTCTGTCTTATGATTTCGTGTTAGGGCAAAGTGTCCTTTATTTTAAAAATAACTTGTTCACCCCTTTTGTCTGAGAAAAATGATTGGAGATATTCTACCTATGATATTTACAATAGGCATTTGGGAAGCTTGTTAGAATCAAATCTGAGATATATACCATGAGCATCTTTGGGGTCATAAAGCAAAGGTGTAACTCACACAAAATGTACACTGTAAAGCACTATAGCAGTGTATGTGCATGGCATCCTGTATAGCAGGATAACAGACACTATAGCTGCTGGATCAGAAAACTCTTCAGTAGTGTGTTCAGGAAGCAGCTATTTGCCCCTTTAATCCTTGTGTTTCAGTGGTCCATCAGCATTTGGCTGGAAAAGTATATCTACACCAAATGTGTCTTTGTATAAAAAAGGCGTTTTTTTTCTGGGTAAAGGGAGATTAGTTGTTCTGGTAGACAGAATAATTGAAGGCTGGAAATGTTTCACTTTTTTGTGAAACAATCCTTTCCTGTTTCTGCCCTCTTAATCCCTAGAAGCCATTCCACTTCAGGCCTTAGTCACACTCTGGCTTCCGCACACCACATCTTTGCATCAGTTGTATGTTAGCGTTATGAAATTTATTCATCATTACATGAAGTCAGAGTGCTTGTTTTTGGGTTTGATAGTCCCCAAAATTTTTTTCATCTGGAGATGCAGGTTAAGCTTAAGTGCTTAGAATTCACTGACCTGCATGCTGCAACTCTCTCTTTCATGGAGCTGAACAAAGGATACTGCTTGCTTACAAAATGTTTGAAGATGCCTATTTCTTCCTTAGGTGAAGGAGGCTGTGCCAATGTTCTGCTCTCCTTTTGGTAGTCACTAAAGTCAAGGACTGTAATTCTACAGAAAGCTATAAAAACCAAACAACAAACTCAACCTCAAAACCCCTTCTTGCTTTATTGTATATACTTATGTATGAAAAAGACAAGAAGATGGCACAAAAGAAAGCAGCCAAGCCTGCCCAGTGGCAGGCCAGTAGTGTCTGCATGTTTGTCCAAACTACTCACTACTGTGGCAAGTGCAAAATGATACCCATGAAATCTATCCCCAGACGTTAACTGCAGGTACCTGTGCCATCAGAACTTCACCAGTACACAGTTAGCCTAGGACAGAAATGAGTATATGGTACAGATTTGAATTAACTGCCTGATAGAAAGTTTGTGCCACTTTTACATCAATTGCAGAATAACAGACATAATGTGTCTGGTGCCACATGAAGCTTTGTAGCATGAAGTTCATTTGGCAAAACATCTTACATGCGTTTGAACCTGTGAGTATATTTTTATCAGACCAGTGTTTTACAGCATGCGGCTGCAGCACTTTTATCCTGATACAGATTCCTAAAGCTAGGTTTATTTTATCACCGCATTGCTGCTGCAGAATGTACCTGTAAAACCAGATAAGAAGAAAACATTCCCAGATGAGCCACCTCCCTTCAAGTAAGTGATAATTTAATCTGGTTTGTTAATGTCCAGCTTGTGTATTGCTTTGTGTCTCAGGCATTGTTTTGTCTAATGTCATGGAAACTTCAGTAACAATATCAGCAGATTTGGGAAAAAAAAAGATACCTTCCTTTGAAATATCCGCATTGCCTTACTTTAGGTTGCCTCTGCACCCAAAATCTTGTTATCTTCCTTCCTTAACTTAAGAGTATTTGAAAATGTAATATAACCACAACTATGTCCAAGACCTCTATGATTTTTATTGGATATTGCGATTACTCACATCTGAGACTTCAAAATAAATTAGTTTGTGTGACACTGACATAGCAGACTCTTAGCGAGAAGACGTTCTGCTCTAATTGCTCATTGTTTTTCACAACTACTAGCAGCTGTTTTAGCAGGAAAGATCAGTTCACCACAATACAATGAGGTGTGATTAAGAGGGTCTTTCTTAGGACATTTCTTGGTTACTCAGGTTTGTATGCTTTCCTATCATCAGGTGGTTTCCATCTGTTGGCTGCAAGATTCTGATGCCACAATTTGAGAACAGGAAGGTGAAGTTACAAACACAGCTGCCAGCTGTCAAAGTACAAACTAGTTTTATGGGCTTTGGAGCTCAGCTCAGCTGCAGTCAGAGGTATAACTTAACAGAGTTTGGAAGTGCTTGACTGGCAGAGAAATGGAGTGGAGAAAATAATTGCTTGTGGGCAGTATTGTCTGAGTGATGGCTTGTATATGATTAGGCCAGAAAAGACTGATCGAGTGCTGCTCACCAGTCCCTTAGAGTCAGCTTGCTCTCCAATTCCCTCAGTCTTGTGAAGAGACCTCTGTGTAAAGACTTGCATTTTATTCGCCTTTAGAAACACATTCTCTAGAGGTGTGAGGATTGGCATTTTATCAAGCAAAGAAATAGCTATGGAATTGGTATTCTCTAAAACCTGCCCATTCTCCAGAACAGTCCATCCAGCTGCCATCAAGAGAAAAGGAAGGTAAAAGTATGGTTCTGCCAACAATAGTGAGAACCGTTAAGGCAAATGGCTAAGCTTAGTATTAAAAATGTGCAGTTTCATTCACCCACAAAGAACGCTAGACACATCCTATTTTGAGATACTTTCATTTACTTAAACTTTTTCAGGATTTTACTTCTTCAACAATACTTCTCTTTGCTGCTGAATTTCTGCAAGATATGAATGTGCTCTGCATGACTCTTACCAACTCAACCTGCCAACTAGTTTTCAGGTTACTGTAGTACTCACAGAATCAGCTCAAAAGGCAAAAACAAATACAGAAACGAGGCAAGCTGTGAGGATTAGAGCTTTTTGAAAAAAAACACTCCACAGCTAGTTATGGAAGAAAACAAATTGGTAATTACAGGACTGGTGGGTGGGAGAACTAATTTTTTCACTGAAGAGTACATGTTTCATCAAAACAGCTGGCTAAACAAGAATAAAAATTTTTGAAGGCTTACAAAGTTTGCCTCAAAACATTTACAATCAATTGCTCGAACAAAGCATTTGACTTGCTCTAGAAAATAGAGTGCTTCAGAGAAGAGAATGTGCCTGAGAAGGCATTTCATCCTTTTGATTGTATGCACAAATTCACAAACAAAATCATAGCGACTGCTGCCCTTGAGAGGATAAAGGAGCAGAAATTCTTAGGGAGGAGTAGGAAAGCAGAATTAGAGTGCAGTAAAAATACAAATAAGTCATACAAGGAGGAGCGAATACAATGGTCAGAGGAACAATCAAATATAGTGAGTTCAGCCCACTAGAAAACAGTGACTGAGTGTAGTATAATAGACTTGTAGAAAAACATAGGCAGCTGAGCAGAATATAAAACATTTATATATGCTCATTCAATACAAAAGTCACAGAGCATCACTTGAAGTGTGCAGGGGCCCAGTTCAGGAAAACTAGAAATATTTCTTCATAGACTGGCTATTGCTCTTGTGCAAAAAGTTCACATGGCTTGCCGAAGCATTTGAACAGCGTGATAGAGATAAATCACCTGATGGATGTTAACTACAAAAATAACACCTTTTACTCTGGAACTACATGGGTCACATGTCAGCAAGTGCCACAAACAGTCTTTAGGGGAAGAATCGTTACTTGACAGCTCATATTTGTACTCTTTCTTCCCTACATATCCCCCACTATTAGACAAATGCTAGAGAAATTATTTATTTGATCCAAGGTGTGTTCACATAAGGGCCAGCTCATATAAGAAAAAGCTGGCAATAGCACTTACAGATGAGGAAAGACCATGTCAGCATTTCATTTGCTCGCTATGACCCTACACAGCAGTGGCTCCAGGATTGTGACAGCTTCTCCCCCCCTAGACTGCCACTGGAAGGGTTTGCTGGGTGTGCAGGGGCTGCCAGGACCAGTTCTTGCAGCAGAGCAGAGCTTGTCGGGGCCCTGAAGCTGCACAAGGGTAGTGTCCAGCTTCATTTACCCTCAAAACAGGGTGATAAATGACAGCAAGGGAGCTAAGCCTATGCTTCATGCTCTAAAATGAGCACTAGACTGGGAATAGATACTGCTGACTTGCAAGTTATAGAATCATAGAATAATTTCATTTGGAAAAGGTCATCAAGTCCATCACTAAACCATGTCTCTCAGTACCTCATTGATATAGCTTTTAAATATCTCCAGGGATGGTGACTATTGCCTCCCTGAGCAGCCCATTCCAATATTTAACAACCCTCTCGGTGATAAAGTTCTTCCTAATATCCAATCTCAGCCTCTCCTGGCACAACTTATCCTCTTATCCTATTATTCGTTACTGGAGAGAAAAGACCGACCTTCACCTGGCTACAGTCTCCTTTCAGGTAGTTGTAGAGAGCAATCAATAACTCCAGCTCCCTCAGCTGCCCCTCATCAGACTTGTTCTCCAGCCCCTTCATCAGCTTTGTTGCCCATCTCTGGACACACCCCAGCACCTCCATGTTCTTGTAGTGAGAGGCCCAGAACTGGACACAGTATTTGAGGTATGGCCTGACCAGCGCCAAGTACAGGGGGACATTTACTTTCATGATCCTGCTGGTCACACTATTTCTGATTCAAGCTGGATGTCATTGGCCTTCTTGGCCACCTGGGCACACTGCTGCCTCATGTTCAGCCGGCTGTGGACCAACACCTCCAGGGCCTTTTCTGCTGGACAGCTTTCCAGCCACACATCCCCAAGACTGTAGGGTTATGGGCTTATTGCGGCCCAAGTGCAGAACAAAGTTGAGAAGTCAAAAAGCTAGGAGCAGGCACCCTAAAAGTTTCAAATAAACGGGAAGCTCAAGCAGTGGTGTTCAGCCCGGGCAGCATCCCTGGGGAGCCTACTCCTGTACCAGCAGCCATGGAAGGGCGGCTGCCTCCCACCCCTACCAGCAGCCGCTGCCCTGCAAGGGGCTAAGGAGCCCTTCCAGCAGGAGGGCAGCCCCCAGCAAACATGAGCTTGTGATGATGAAATCCCATTTTGCTAATTCCCAGTCTCCACTTCTGACCAGTTTAAATCCTGGAGCAGGGCAAAACAAAAACAAACAAAAATTAAAAATCAGGCCTCCAACAGGAAAAATGAGGAAATCAACTGACAGATAAACATCTCTGTGACGTCAGCCCATGCCGGTTGAAATGCAGCTCGGATTTTGCCTCCTCCCAGAGCTGTAGGACACGGGGTTTTGCACTGTGCAGAGCCGCTGGCTGCGAGAGCCCGTTGCTGTGTTCCCGCAACCCTCCTCCACTTTCCCCTCCTCTCCCCTCCTCCTGCTTCCCTTTCTGGCCCCCGAGCCATCGGCCGCGGCCGGGCCACACGGTGGAGCGCGGGTTGGTAAAGCTGCGGTCGGTGAGGAAGGCAGGAAGGGTGTTTGCTCTCTTTCTGTCTGGTTTGCTTTAGTTTACGATGGCAGCTGAGCAGAGCAACACGCTAGGCCTTGTCTCCTGTGTAACAACAGTAAAACAGCTCTAAGTGATGGTCTGCTATGCGCCAGTCTCTAGCAGGGTGCTTGCTGCAAATGGTGGCACTGGATGCTGTCTGGCCGACCCCAAAGACAGGGGCGCGTCTGTCCATGCCTCTGGTTTGTGAAGGTTCCTGCTCCTGACAGGGCCAGGGCCAGCCAGCCTCACCCTGGCAGGTGGTCAGACACCTGGACATGGGAGCCGCTAACCAACCTGGCCGTGGGGTGCATAGGGGTCTAGTGTTTGCTATGCCCTCAATTGCCCCACTCATTTTCTAGTCTGAACCAGCAAACATCTCAGTTGTGTAGACATTCTCATCAGTGTAATTCCCTGGCTTCAAATAAGCTGGGGATCAAATCACTAGGATCTGCTGAGGGTGTTGGCTTGCATTGTCTCACCTTTGCATGTGTATTCATATGAGTCTCAGTGGGAAGTCCCATGTCCCTCCTCCTAATGCCTGTGAAATGCCACTGAATGAATCCACAGGTTTTCAGTTTCTTCCCTTGCTGAGAAAGAATGACAGATAAAGCTTAAGAACGTACTGCTTGCTACAGGTGGTTAATGATTAATGAAAAAGTGCAGGCCAAGCACAACAGCAATGAAGACCAGATAGTTACTGGAAAAGCCCAACAACTTTCTCCAGGTTAATATTCTCTAGCTCCTTCTGGTGACCTCACAGGACAGGAGAATATAAGAGAACTACTGAAAATACCTCTTTCTCCAATTACGTGGAAAAGGAGTGAAGTCTCCAAACAGGTAAGGATAAACTCACTAGTGTCTGAAAGTGTAGTTACCAAATAATCTGATCTGACAAGTTCTCATAATTTGTTAAATATTAAGCTAGTGAGCATTTAGAAATGCAGCATAATTTGCTAAATGTAATTCTATTTTAATTTACATATGCATAAGACAATTTTGTTGAAATAAACAAGAGTTTGTGAAGTATTGTAAAATAAGAACTTTTCAATTTACTACCTACATTTTTAAGAGAATCTCAACTGCTTCTAAAAATTGTCTTGAGGGCACTGCTGGTGAAGTGAAGGAGTCTAGAGGGATGGCAATACCTATGAGTGATAGCATACTGGGCAATCTTAGAACTGAAACCCATCTGACAAGGGAATTTTCTTAACCCTTTCAAATTTGGTCAGAAAAAAAAAAAAAGTTCTTGTTTGAATATTCAGTTCTTCTGTTCCTGTTGCTCGGCTTTGTATCAAATGTGCCACACTGGGCATATCCTCTTGCAAAGGTCCTGTTTATGACACACAGACAGGAATAATCCCTATTCATTGACATTACAATTTTATGTGTGGCTGTATGAAGAACAGCAAAAACTATTTCAACACTGGTGGGGTTCAGAGAGCAAGAAGATGGGGAAATTTGAAGTGCTGTTTATAGAGGTGTAGTTGAAAAATGAAAAGGGAATAAAACTGTAAATTTTTACTATTTACCATTTATGTTACATAAATTTAGTATTTATGTCGATGTCAAATAAAAGGAAAAGAAAAAAAAAGAATAGATACCTTAATGAAAGTGTGATGAAACCTAAACTTCGAACATAACTGATGTGGGCTGAGAAGCTTCTTCAGGAGCGTGACATTGGGGGATAGAGCACCCTAGAAGTGCACATTTGATGTGTGCACCCTCCACCAGTACGCAGACCAAAAGCAAATGAGGAAACTGGAATGCATGTTGCAGGAATAAGGGAATACTGAGACCAGAAGGGTGAACTGTGGATTTTTAATTATACAGCTATGCTATTGTGTTACCAGAAATAATAACCAAGAAGCACTCCAAATAATAGTTTAGAAAGCTGATGTTGGTTTATTGCAGTGCTGGGTGCATGGGGGACTCTCTCCTTTTAACATGCACACAAGGGAACAAAAGCACGCTCATTACCATAGAATCATAGAATGGTTAGGTTGGAAGGGACCTTTAGAGATCATCTAGTCCAACCCATTATATACATGAAGAAAATTAATATTCATATACATCTAATGCATATGCTAGTACATCACGAGACTGCCTCCTCACAAGGGTACTAAATTTGGAGAAAGGTCTCTGATGGAAATTTTGAGGTAGATTTGAAGTTAGTTTGCCAATATATGGTCACAACACACAACTCAGCAACTTCAACTTTTGTAACTCAGTCAGCAGAACCTTATTATTGACATGCAAATTGTCCTTTAGCACTCAGACTTGCATATCTTGTTTGTGCAAAGTTTATACCAAGAAGGTCTTTNCTTGATGTACACATAATGGGGTAGAACTGTTGATTCACTGGTAAAATAGAGACTGTCATCTCTCCTGTCTGTCTCATACTGGGAAGTTAGTGGACGGAAATAGCAGGACTAGGGTAGGTGGAAGTTTAATCTGTTTATAATACAAAAACTCTGCTAACAAAGAGGTTGCTGAAATCTCATATTTGGAAGTAGAGAGACAGAACAGAAGTTTTCAATGGGGGCAACAAGCTGGCATCAATCTTGTGCCTTCCCTCTTGCCAGTCATCTGGCTTCTGTTGAACTTCTGTTTCATGGAAGTGTGCAGAGGAGCCAAGACAAGTAAGCGAGGGGATGGGTAATGGCATCTGAGATAGCGAGGTGCTACACTGTAATGGAAAAAGAAATTGCTGAAGATTATTTAAAGTTGTCAGAGAGTTTCTTTGGATAATCATTTGATCCACGTCCCTGGAAAATTCCCCATATTATCCCTTTAGCGTGTGTCTCTTACTCTATTCCTTCCATTGTACATCAAAATGTAGTTACTTTGTTCTTCTGAGGCATCAAAAAGGATGGAATTTTTTCAGTCATCATAATCAGCAGAAATATATGTCCAGAAATACTCTGTAATACCATCATTTGTAAGTGAAAAAAAATTAGTCCGATCTATACAACAAACTCGACTGACTTGCAGTGTATCCTAATCACAAATCTGTTATTTGGCTCTACTAAGTCTGTTAGTTCTGCACATACACAGGCCTCCAGTGTTCCTCCAACAAGTGCTTCCTCTTGTAACCAGTGCTCTAGCTGGTCATGCTTTATCTCTTGGCAAAAGTATCTTTCCTGTAGAAAACATTTTGAGTGCAGCAACTGACTTGTACATTATTCACTTTCTTTCGTGATCCCGTGCAGATTGTATCTTCATGTAGTCACATACAAATAAATGCATAGTAGAAGAGATCTTATGATAAATAGTCATTATTTGAAAGGTAAATTGAAATTGTAATATTAGTTCCTTCGGCAGAGAGCTGGCAAGAACATTCTACACTTAAAAGGGTGCTCTTACAGTTTACTACTAGTACTATGCTATTTTTTCCTTGTGGATTTTGAAAAGAATGATCGTTTCTAAATCCAGGCAAAGTTTGCTGAGCTTTGTGAAGACGTAATAGATTCTAGTTTTACCCTTCATAGTTGTGTGTTTTCAGAGGAACTGGATGGTTTATAGGGAGTCAGATGTAGTTTAATATTGTTATTCTTGTGTTACATCAGGCATACGACTTTATTCCTGATTTTATTCTTTGGGGTTTCAAAGGTGGATAATTAGCGATGCTTTTTCCCAGAAGATGCTGACTGACATGAGGATTAATAGTAACATATAGTAATCCTCATGTCAGTTAGCGATGCTTTTTCCCAGAAGATGCTGACTGACATGAGGATTAATAGTAACATATAGTATTTTTTTTCCATTGTTTCTCCATCAGTTGAAAGTCGTGCAATAAGTCTGAATGTCAGAGTGTGTGGTGACCTCAAGGCAAAGATGCAACTCCAGTACCATGTAACCTATCAAACAGTCTCTTATAGAGGATGTATCTCCCAGTCTGTTAGATACAGCCTGTCTTTACAAGACTGGATATGAAGCAGGCAGGTTAGGAAGGTTTTTAAGTGATTTGAACAAAGATAAGGTGGAACAGTTTCAGTGACTGAATGGGGTATAAGGATACAGGACATGGGACTCTTGACCTTAACACTGGAGGAAATTGAAGCCATGATAGCAGTAACTCTGCAATCCAGTAGATGCTGAAACATGTATAACCCTAAGTGAGATTTATTATTAGCATTTCAGAGTTTCGAGCCAGTCTTGCCAAACTTGGATTTGTGACATTCCGTATGCTTCAGAAAATTCTTTTTCTTATTATACCAAGTTCCATCTACCACCTGATTGCTAAAGTAACATCAAGCACTGGTGTTAGCAATACTGTCATGTAATTGAGATATAGTAACATCTTAAAATGGATAGGATGCTACTAAAATATGAGAAGGGGATAACCTTTTCCTGCTTGATGGACAGGATGTAAAGTAACAGGCTGAAATAGATGGAAAAGAGATTCTAGGAAAAAAAAAAAAGCACTGGAGTGTATTGTTTAGGAAGTCTATAAATTCAGTGTCAGAGTAATGCTACTATTAAGCTGCTTGTAACACCTCCCTATGTTTTACCTTCATTTGCACTCAGTTGTGCTGTTGACAAACTGTTTCATTTAAATCAAGAAACCTCAAAGTTTTTAGGTTCTCTTTTCTCTGACACTTGACAGTGCAGGTACAGTTGATGCAAAATAATATAAATCATTTATCATTACTATAACTACTTAGTTGTGTAAAAAAGTGAAATGGGAAATTACAGAAATACCACATATAGTGCTTTCTGCTTTTAAAAACAATCTGATCTCAGAAATTAGAATCAATCCAGCACTTACAGAACCAGGTATAGGAGGCTGAAGGCAAATGAAATTCCTGCATGCTGGAGAGATGGCTGGCAGACACCTTTTCATCTCAGACAGCACTGTAAAGGAAACAATCTTTCAGTGAGGTTCGTATTGTCCTTTCTGTGCTATTCCTTTAAATGGAAGAAGAGAAAGAATGAATGCAAAGGATTTAGAAGGAGGTGACATTTCTTTAATGGCATCCTGTGGGTGCATTATTTTGTAGAGACCTTTTCCTTTGTATCTCACTCTGATTAGCACAATTCTTTGTTCAGTTTTAAAATGCTTGGACATTTTTTCCCTGAAGAAATACATGTGCCTTCCAGCAGTTTTAAATTGCTCTTGATATGTTTGATATCCTTATACATCTGCAAACCCATCAGAATCTTGCTGAGTTCTTGACTACAGGGTTTCCTGCTGTAATTATATTTTCTGCAGTTTTAACCACACATCATGTGAAATTTGCTTCCTTCTTTCTGTTTTTAACCTACTATCTTTTAATTTCACTGAATAGTCCCTTTTGGGCTTTTGAAATTTGAAAAACAGAAAGAAGTTCTTCATCTTCCCTCATGTTGTTCTGTTTTCAAAGCTAACCAGGCCCACTTATTTGAATCTTCCCTAGAGGAGCGGTAAGTGCCTTTGAAGAGAAATGTCTTAAACTCTGGGAGGGCAGTGAAGTCTTTTTGAACATGAAAATCTGATGGAATATTGAATATTCCAGAACCGTTCCATCAATTGATCAAAAGTCACTAGAATATTTTTCATATAATTCATCAACTTGTTCTTTTTGGATTCAAACTTCTTGCTATTCTTGATCATGTTACTTATTAAACAGAACTTTTTGTTTAACAGGGCCAGAAAAGTTGCTTAGACGAAGTCCAGTAGTTTGACCCTTAAGATTTTTGAAGGCTTAATACCACCATCCCTCTGTATGCTATGTTACTAATACTGAGCTTCCTGAGAGTCTGTACTGACCATGTAAAAACTGACATTCCTATCTCTTTTCCCCACCTGTCCCCTCACCCCCACAATGCTGTTCCTGTGGCTGCATCTTTAATAGAAAACAAAAGGAGGGGGTGGGGAGAGATTAAGATGATGGAATAATGTCCTGTCACTGCAAGCTTTCCTATGCTTACTAATAAATACAGAACCCCCCCAGGCAATGTGGCTTTCATGTGTTTCAGACAGCTGAGGTAGAGGAGGCTACTAGACCTCCTCAGCAGAAATTGTGATTCAGGTGGGACATGGAAAGAAGGGACCAGGAGGAACACTGACTGTAGTGATGGCGAGTTGCAGGTCTGAGGCACAAGATGATGATGAATTAGCCTGCACTGTAATAAAATATAAACCAACATCTGACAGAACTTGTGGAAGAGAAAGAGGAATATTTTGTGAATCTTTTGCCCATGGCTATTGACATCTGCTCAAGATATTCCAAAAGATAGTACTATTTTCTGGCCACATGTAGGAGACCAACTGATTTTACAGAATTTGCATAGGNTTACTGATGATGATCTGAATCTGTGGCAGAAAACCCTTCATATCAGTAAGTTTCCAGAATAATGTGTAACTGAAATTTAATGTTGCCATGTAGAGGCAGGGAAAAGGCCTGATTGTAGAGAAACAGCTTTGAAATCTCTGTATGACTATATCTAATGCTATTGGTGTTAAGGACCAACAATAAACTGAAATATAAAGTCAAAATTCAAAATGTAGATACAGAATTTTTATTGCCTAGAACTGTAAGTCTTGAGTGCAAATACATTTTTTTTTGGTGTTCATTCATTCATTCACCTTAATTATCCAGTTTAACTGATTACTTAAATTGGTTAGTTTGAATTAATAGAAAACATTTGGAAAGCTTTTTAAACAATAACAGCATAAGCATAGTTTTAATAAATGTGCATACTGAAGCCCAAAACATTTCACACCTCAACTAGAGGACAAATTACAGGCCTCCCTAGGCAGTCACCAGATAGCAGCGGGGTCCTGCCTCAGTCCTGAGTGATTTCACCACTGGTGATGTGGCCTGAGCCAGCAGAAAAAATACCCGGCTGTAACTGGAAGCACATATTATGCATACTCCCATATTTTTTTCTTTTATTCTGCTTTTTTTAGCATTTTTTATCATTTTTTCTTCTGACATAATCTTCTCTTTCTTCAGTATTCTTTTTCCTCCAAGGAAACTTATATTTAATGTTGGCATCTGTCCTAGAATCTTTGTTTTTGTCACATCCTAGGATTTATTTAATTATTTAGTGATACTTTCCTTGTCATGTTTGTTGAGGATAATTACATGCTACTGTACAGCCTGTACTTAGGTGGGTATGTAAACACATGCTTATATATGTTAAGCTCCTGTTACAAGAGCTTTTCAGGCTCTCAGAAGTCCTTCTGTTGCCAGTTGCTAAAATGACAGGTGCCTCAAGTTCTCTCTCCTGTTTTTTGTTGCCTTGCACATGCCAGAATTTTTTTCTTGGCACCACTGACTGGGACAATGTCTTGTCCCCTCATGTGCCTGCCTTGCCAGCTTTCATGTGGGGCCCATATTGTGCTGTTATCTTTAGAAACCTGGAAACCAGGTACAAAGATGTTGATTCCTCAGTATTGCAGGACCACAGTTCTGAGGCCTGCCACACCTGCTGGCATAGATTCCTTATTCTGCTAGGCTACTGAAAATAACATTTATTATGATATCAAGTTTAAATTCAAAAAGTAAACTCCAGAACCTTAAAAATGGGTTTTGTGCAAATGAAAGATAACACACACACAAAACAGAATACATTGTGGATCAAGAACTGGCTGAATGACAGAGCCCAGAGAGTGGTGATCAATGGCACTGGCTTGTGGCCAGTGGAGTTCCACAGGGATTGGTTCTGGGGCCAGTTTTATTCAACATCTTCATCAACGATCTGGATGAGGGACAGAGTGTACCCTCAGCAGGTTCCCTGATGACACCAAACTGGGAGGACTGGCTGATTCCCCAGAAGGCTGTGCTGCCATTCAGCATGATATCGACCGACTTGAGAGGTAGGCAGAGAGGAACCTCATGAGGTTCAACAAGGACAAGTGCAGTGTCCTGCATCTGGGAAGGAACAACCCCAGGCACCAGTACAAGCTGGGGATTGACCTGCTGGAGAGCAACTCTGCGGAGAGAGACCTGAAAGTCCTGGTTGATAATAAACTAACCATGAGCCAGCAATCTGCCCCTGTGGCCAAGAAGATCAATGGCATTCTGGGATGCATCAAGAAGAGTGTGGCCAGCAGCTCGAGAGAGGTTCTCTTCCCTCTCTACTCTGCCCTGATGAGGCCTCATCTCGAGTCCTGTGTCTAGTTTTCGGCTCGCCAGCTCAAGAGGGAGAGGGAACTTCAGGAGAGAGTCCAGCACAGGGCCACCAAGATTATCAGGGGTCTTTCATATGAGGAAAGGCTGCGGGAACTGGGACTATTTAGTCTAGAGAAGAGGAGACTGTGGTCTCCTCTAAATGGTGGATGTCTGGAGCATGGGGCATCCCATTTTTCTATAGTAGCTAGCAACAGGACAAGGGGTAATGGGAAGAAGCTGGAACACAATGTTCCATTTAAATGTAAGAAAAAATCTATTTTACTATGAAGGTGACAGAGCACTGGAACAGGCTGCCCATGGCAGGTGTGGAGTCTCCTTCCTTGGAGGTCTTCAAGACCCACCTGGACATGTTCCTACGTGACCTGATCTAGGTGAACCTACTTTAGCGGGGGATGCGGGGTGGTGCAGATTTGGACTAGATGATTTCTGAAGGTTCTTTTCTACCTCTACCATTCTATGATTCTGTGATTCTATGATTAAATGCAAAGATGTAAGGATTCTCTATAGTTACATCAGTGGCTTAGCTAATTAGAAGACTGATCTCAAAAATATCTGCACACAGCATACAATTTTTGTGCAAATCCATGCCCTGGGTTGTTCTTTATGCCTACCTCTATCTCCTCCTTTTCAAGTCTATTGATGTGTATTTCTGTTGTGCATCCTAATGAATATGCTGCTGACTTCGGGTGGTTTTCTTTCTAGCACAATCCAAGAATCTGACATACAAACCTATTTTTTGCCCATTTAATCTTCCTTTCTAAAAAAAGCTTTTTCATCATTAATTTGTTACCATGTTGAATGTTGTTCTGCTCAGCCCACTAGTTACTTAACTGTGAAGTAGTCTTAAATTACTTAAAGATTGAGTGGTGAACAACAAATTTGCTACTACTGTGGCTTCCTCACTCATTTCCTCATTCTTTGTTGCTACAAGTTTTTCTTGATTTTGTAAATTCCTTTGGGCAACATTTTTCTAATTTTTCAAGGTCAGATTTCTTGTCCTTTTTAGTATGTATTTCTTATAATTACATTGTGCCCTTTTGGGGCAAAAATTTTTTATATAATACACCTTCATGAGTAGTCGCTTGAAGAACACATAAATTTGGGTGAAATTTCATAGCTGGCGGGAGGAGTTAGTTACTAAAGTTGCTGGTATAGGGAAGCCAGTGTCAATAATCTTACAAAACAAAAATCTTTGTTACAGATCAGTAAATACTTTCTTTTAGCACCTTCTTTCTCACGTGTTCTTATGTATCCTATTGTTGAAAATAGCAGTTAAAAACAACATTTTGATTACCTTTTTATTTAGCAAATCATCCCTAACTCTGATGTTTCACTGTGTTTGAAACTTAAAGTGAACTTGTTGTTCCGCAGGCTCTGTGGTGGACTTCTTGACTTGTTTGTGCTGTTTTACTAGGAAGGATGTATTCACACACCTTTGACTTGTAATGCTTGTTCCTAGCATAAAGCGTAGCCTCCATGGCCTCATTCTGAAATAGAGCTTATGATGGAGGCAATGTGCTGCATGTTGCTTTTAAGTGGGTTTTTTTTTACCATACATACATTTGGTACATAAAATGCAAAAATTTGTGTGAAGAAGGATAATAGCTATTCTGAAGCTTTGAATGTTATTGCATTGTGTTAGTACAACACTATTACATTACAAAGAGCACTACATCTAATATAATTGACCTTGCCACCGAATATTGATTTGTCATCTTTTGACAATTTCTACAGGTCAGCACAAGTTCATGTTTGAAGTGAATCCAGTACTTGTTTTAAGAAGATTGGTCTTTGAAAAAATTATTGTTCCTACAGACTACTGTTAATTTCTTTAATGACAGAAGCCTCTGATAAGTAGTGAAGATGCCTTGAAATTACTAAGATGGTGCATTAAAATTTCTTGCATCCAAAGCAGCATAAACCATCCTTTTGCTCAAGAAAAGTATCAATGAAAGAAAAGCAGAAGGCAAATCAAACAACTGTAAACCTAAAAGCACCACTGATTTTTATTTAAAAAGCAGCAGGAAGATTATCTATTTGACCAAACAGGAAATGGAATGAATATAAACGGCTCATTCAATAGGTATTTCAGGGAGAATACGTAGAGAGAAATATGACATGAGTCATATTAGATGATGAAGTATAGCAGAGCTGCGAGTACAGCAAGTTGTGTCCTCTGCTCTAAATTGTACATCACTCTCTGCTTCACTTCACAGTGCCTCTGCACTCTCAGTTCAAAACCCAATCAAAATATTCAGTCCATTTTTCCTGTAAAAAAAAAAAACAAACAAAACCTCAGGTGTCTGATGAGAATGTAGATACAGCAGCACTGTAAGAAAACCCACAGCTCCACCAATCTCTGTTCCAAATTAAACAGACAGAGCCATAACAAATGTTTTGAGTCTTAGCACATGTTCTGGATCCTTTATTCCTGTCTTCATCCACGTTCTACTTGAGGATGCTTCTGGTCACCTTGCCATCACAGCTTTACAGCTTGTCTTCTTGGATAGCAGCCAGTCAAGATGTAAGCAGCAAAGCTGAAGAGAAGTGCATTGTCTTGAGAATCCAGAAATGCCATCAGGCTTTTTGTGACAGCTTGCTATCCTAGGATCGGTAGAAACCAACAGTTTTTTGTAAATATCTGTTGAATATATAGCACTATTTATCATATTTTTTCATCAATAGGAAGTGTCTTCCTTTGTAAGGAGACCATGTAATTCCTCCTTTGTTTAACATTGTATTATTTCCTTTATCAATGTTCTAGGCTTGACATTCATGGTACTTGCAGTTGAAGAATCTTGACATAAGCTTTATTTTTTATATAGTGGATTAATGACACCAATTAGTTTTCTTAGAGACTGCAGTTACATAATGTGTAGGCCATTGACCTGGGTTGTGTGAGTTTATTGCGTCAGATACAGTAAACTAATCACAATTTTGATGAAAGGTTAATCTTATTTTACAAGCCAAACACAAATATTAAGAAAGAAAATTAGCAACCATTGTAAAATCTTAACTTCTTGTAAATGATTCACAAGTCAGAGAAGGTAGATGCACGGCAGTTTTCCTAATTTTCACTTCAGTGGGCAATAGGAATAGGTTTAGACTGGTGTCTTGTTGGGGTCTTTAATGAAGTGAGTCACTGCCCCGATGCGAGGTCTTTAACAAATGCAAACAAATCACTGCTTCACCAGTCCTCTCAGCAGGATGCAGTGGGGAGTCTCTCCTCCTCTCTTCCCTCATTGACCTTGGAGTCCACATGGTTGCTCCTCTCTCTCTTCCCACTCCTTGCACCACCAGCAGCCAGAAAAGAAGGAAGGAACAGAAGAAAAAAAAAACCAAAACAGGAAGAACACTTCTCTTCTGGCATCTTCTTAAAAAGTGATCATGGAGGCATCTAATTGACTCAGTCACAGAAGTGAGTCTGGCTCAGAGCTGGGGAGAGTTTCAAGCAACTTCTTACAGGAGCCATCTTTACAGCCCTTTCCTCCTTACCAGAAACAGCTGTCATGTCAAACCATGACACACACGTCTTGGTGACAACCATAGTGTTGAAAAGGTGAAGAGAGGAGGAGGTACATGACCAACACATTTACAGTTTATGGTTGTTTGTCTTAGGAAATGGTATTGGTTATGCCAGCCATATTGCCAAAAATCAGGAGCGGGGCATAGCAGTTACATGACTCCAGTAGAAAACCTCATCTTAGTGTAAATGTGTCTTCCTAAGCAAAAATCACACACAGCACTCAAGCAATTGAGACATGTACATATATCACTGCCATCTGTGAGATGAAGACAGTAACCAACAGCAGAAGGTACTAAACATTATCTTATGCACTGCTTCAGCTATGGATGTGTGTCCATGACCAGGGAGACTTGTGGATGTGGAAGATTCATTTCCCACTCAGTTCTCCAGAGCCATAGGTCTGTCGTATGCATAAAGTGCTTTCACTTTCTTGGAGAAAGTCCACGTACCCAGTAACTTTTATGTTATATTAAACATAAACTCTCCAGAAAGTGAATTAGCACAGTACTGAAAAGGAGTTAAACATGCCTTTGCAACAAAGCTGTCAGAGAGGAAGAGCAGGTAACACTAGTATGATCTCTTGTCATAGTATTTGCTGTAATCTCAGACAATTGAGTACCAGCATACTCTTGACAAAGAAACTCCAATGTTGTTCTCATAAAGAATGATTCAAGACTTCTAAAGGTGGCAAATGCTCTTCCAAGCTTACAGCAAGCAGTGTCTGGTAGTTCCCTCTATATCTCAAGCCATCTTGTTCCTCATACCTCACCTGAGTCCATCTTTTCACCCACACAGTGGACTATCCCAATTGTAAACTAACTGCTATAATTTCCCCTTTTCTGATATAAAGTCTTAATAGCACATCAGCCACAGCTCCTGTTAGGCTTATTTTGGTCAATGCCTGAGAAAACTCTTTCTGTGAGCAATATAAATCTGGATGAGTGCCCCAGCAATGCCTACACCCCTTAGGTAAGCACATCTCAGCTCACAGCAGAAGCTATTCCTATCTCTGTATTGGAAGAGCCTGCCTACTGTGACTGCAGCCTGCTTTCAATGTCTCTGTGACTCTTCACAGCCTGTCAGTTTTTCTATTGACACTTTCTCAGTTCATCACAACCTCTCTTTTCTGTAGGCTTGCTTCCATAAGAGTGAAGTGCTTAGGCTGCCTGGAACCAACAAGTGGTGTGTTAACTCCTCTGAAGCTGTACATTTGAGTCTGTGTCCATGTTCACTTCATTAGCAGTTCCTTTTTATCCTTCTTTGGTTTACCTTCATATGTTCACACAGACAGCAATGCAGAGCCAAACAGGGAAAACAAGTCACACATAAAATATTCTTGAAAGTAAAATACTTTCCCAGTTTGTCAGCTCTGAGATTCATTTTCTGGCTAATCTGTCACAAAGTCTACTTATGTTCTGCAGGAGACTTAGTTTTTATCCTTGTGCAATACGAGTAATCCATCTATTTGTGTCTGAAGGCTTTATTTAATTGTTACTCTCTTCTAAAGGAAATGAAGCCTCCGTTTTATCCAGAAAATTGTTAGTTGCAGATTTCTGCCAAAGTATTCATTTCTGTCTTGTCTTATCTTTATGGCTTATGCAGACTTGAACCTTGATTATGGAGCATATAAGGACTTTTCATTCCAATACATGTGAGTGATTCCTAGAGGTTTTTTTCTTTCCTTGTATTTGTAGATAGTTTTCTTTTCCATTACTGTTGTTACTACATTCATGGAAGAATGTATTGGGGAAAAGAAAATAGACAAAGGCAGAATTCTACTATGTTGGATTTTTTCTGAAGGAGCAATAGCAAGTGAAGCAGGAAAAAAGGCCTGCAGCCTTAAAATAACATCCTCAATCTACAGGTATGATTAAAGCAACTACTAAGCAACAAACTAGTGTTTTTTCTTCTGCTTAAGCAACAGTGACAGTTCTTTTGACATCAAATGTTGAATATAGACACAACCTTTGTGCTTGCACAATTCCTAGTTAATTGCTTCAAGTTATTTTCTCAATATCTAAGATATTGGTGATATCTGTGTCAATTTAAAGCCCTTGAAATTATAGCTCAGAAGAGTTTTGTTCAAATAATGTTAGGCTTAGTGATCGACAGCACAAACATATCTTGACCAAATTTAGTAACTAGAGCCACACCAGGAAGCTAGCATGAGATGAATGACATGCCATTCAGGTGAGGGGGAAATAATTTGGGAATTAAGCCATCTAATTATAAGTGAACTGAAGGCCAAGGAAAACTGTCTTTTAATTTCAAATCTGCATTGTATAATGATGGAAAAGGTGAGAACTATTGGAAAGTGGGTACAAACTGTTTAACTCCCTCTGCTTTGATCCATGTCTGTTCACCTGGACTGGCAAAGTGACCAACAACACATTGTCTACATCATTTTCTGGTGTGTGCTGGAGCCTCCTGTTCAAACATGTTATCTATATCTGCTTGTTTGCAAACCAAATAGTTCAACAGTGGTAATAAATTGGTACCACTACTGCATGGGTACAGCATCATTATATATCATCATTAGGAGAATATACCTCCTTGTGCAAAAACATGTTGAAGACTGGCTCAGGTGAATAATACAATCTGTTACTTGCTTACCAATAGGCCCTGGCCTTTAAACTTTTTAGGATCATCTGTTATTTCTTACACATCGATACCTTGAATTTTGTGTTTAAAGAGGACATATCTATTCATTGTGTTTCAGTGGTAAAAGAAGTTCTTTGTGAAAAAGGGGAACATGCTGAATAGTCTAGACTAAATTTGCAGGGCCACAGAAGGGCTGACATAGACAGCACCTGTTACAGAAAACTTAATGATCTTGCTTTTGTCTACCAGAGATGGTTCTGGTATGCAAAGATTTGGCGTTGCCAATAATTTCTGAGGAGAATTATAAAAAGTAGTATGAGCCAGAAAAAGTATTGGAATTATAAAGAGACAAAGGATATGCTTTTTAGAAGGTGTTTAATTCCCTTTTTCCACCTTATCTATAGTACCTTTCACAATTTATTTCCTTTTTCTCCCTGAGAAATAAAAATTAATATTATTTTAATAGAAAATGCAATTACTATCTGGTCACAGCAACTTTTAAGATAACTTACAGATACAGCAGAGAAGTTTGAACACATCAGATGACTTTGAGGTGGTATTTCAACAGTCTGTTTAAACCAGAATTTTAATACTCCAATCTTACTTGTAGTTTCCATTTTAAATTTCTTTTGAAACCTGTTTGCCTTTTGCAAACCATTTGGATGAAACAGTGAAGTTAGATTTGAGTTACTTTTATGTTTACTATAGACATCTTCAATTTATACATCTCATATTTTGAATTTTCAGACCTTTCAGACAAATTCAGAAGAAAGAAAAACAGGAAAAATCTCCAAAATACTTTTTTTTTCTTCTGGGGTCTTGATTTGTCCAGGCTGTGACCCTACGCACTCATGAGTTCATTTACAGTGCAAAACAACTGAGAACCAGATGCATCTGTCCTGGGATTTCTTGATGCTTTCAAGATTGTAGACTGATCATTACAGCAGACACTACTCAAGAACAGAAAATGCAAGTCAGATCAGAGGGTAACATCTAATACAAAGCAGCTCAATGAAACCCTCAAGCTGATCTGTGGATTTTACGTGCTGGTTTTATTTTCAATAGGCTCTTCCAGAATTGTAGCAGAGTTATAATTGGCCTTATCTGATTATAACAGCAATTACAGCTGTGGCAGTTTTAAAATATATGACAGCCAGAACTTTTTCCTCCTACACAAAAAAGGCAGCTGTAATACTGCAGGGCACTAGAGCTGGGTCTGCAGTGGATGTCCCAGATCTGCAACACTCCCTGGCTATAAGCTGTTCATGAAACACTCATAGTATTTTTTAAAACAACCTTGGACTACATAAAAATAGCAGGCAGTTAGATTCAGCTAGGAAAGAGAACTTCCTATAAAATGTTTATTTTAAAACAGAGAAACAAATCTTGAACATTTACTGTTGCTTTTAAATATTTGTACGATGAAAGAGAAAATCTGGAAAAGTTAGATACAGACTATCCGAGGATGTTAATCCCACATGTATACCTGTTCAGAGCTTGCAGTCAATTCAGTCATATTTCAGCCATATCTCTGTTTCTTTCCTGAAAATGTTTCACAGAAGTGGTTGCAAACACTTCCTTCTACAGCAACAGCCTCAGCAGAAATGTCCCGGGGTGTGTAACACAGGGCAAGACCATGTGATCAGACACCCGCTGTCAGGCTTGTTAATGGAGTTCAAGGGAGGAAACACTCACCGCTTCACAGTTAACGTAGGCAATAGCCGTTTGTCAGTCAGATCCGTCTGGCTTTCAGGTAGCTTTTTTGCTAAGCATATTTTGGAGGTGTGGGAGGAGCGGGAGATGCTGCTGCTGCATGTTCAACGCAAAGCGCTTGGCTGTGATAGGCAGAGAGGACGTGCATACACTGACTATATATACTGGCAACTGCATCCTCTGTTGTGACAGAGGAGCAAAGAAAGACAGAAAGAGGAGAAGGAAAAAACCTTGCCAACTCTGTAAGTAACAGTCTTTGTTCTTAAAGCTTTATGGTTATTGAATTCAAGTACATGCACTTGGATTATTGCAACAATTGGTTATTTAGAGCAGGAAGTCACATAATAAAAAGCCAGCCTGTGTTATTTCAGGAATAATCTGGGGTACTTAAAAAGCATTTCTTTTTAACCTAAGTTTCCACAATGTAGCATGTACCTCTCGTTTTGTGTCTGCTTGTTTTTACATTTGATGTATGTCAGCTATAACTGTTTATATACACTTATGCAGAATCCCATGTATCCAAAAGTTCAAGTTTTGTCTTTCCGAGTACAAGAGTTCTGAACAACCAAGCAGACCTTGAGAAATTCTCTGCCAAATATTTTGAAGAATAATTTTTTCAGGATACACTCAAGGCAGGACTTTTTAGGGTGAGGTTTTTCTCAGAAATAATCCTTTCCTGTCATTGTTAAGAAGACCTCAGAAGAGAAAGTTACTAAGTTGTAGACTCTGTGTGCCAGTGCTGGCAATGAATAAAACCAGCAACTTCTAACTGGAAAATGAAATTTTTAATGAAATATAGGGCTTGTAACACATACCTAAATCTTGGTTTGTGCCAAGGTAGAAGTGCAGAGCAGGTCCAGTTCCCTTTTACTGACGGTGAAATATAATTAATCCTGCTGTCCTTTTTCAGGCAATATTCCTATTGCCAACAGTAGTTTAGTTTAATAGCAGCAACAGCTGCGAAAACCTTCAGTTGGATTCAATGGCATAAAGACCTCATGGCTTCAGTTGTGTCACTGTAGCACTACAAGCTTTTAAATTACTTTATATTCTGCAACAATCAGTCGTCAGGAGAGAAAGTGCACTTGTCTCATTTATTGGAAAGAGAGTTATTTTTTTCTGAGCCAATGCAGTTATCAGTTTAAGGTGCTATTAATATTTCTATGCATTCTTCCTTTCAGTATTTAGTTATAGGAGTTGCTAAAAGATTCTATCATGTTAGATGTTTTTTTTCTTTTACTTTGATGAACTGGAGAACAGGCACTCATAAAATTGTGATACTTCAAATATACCTCTCTCCTCATTTGTTCACTTTCCCCGCTTTTTTTTTTCTTTTTCTTCCTCATAACAAATTTCCTGTTAGTATTTAGATTTTTTTACATTTACTTTAATACAAAAACCAGATTCTAAAATGATAGACAATACTTTTAAGAAGAAATAGTGAATAAGCAGAATGTTATGTATAAATGCATATAATATTTAACTATGTGTAAACTGCTCATTTATATGGTTCACTTTCAAATACAGTAGAAAATGGATGGCAAATTAATTTTATACTGAATATACAATCTGAAGACTAACAACAGTTTTCAATAACTTCACTAAGATAAAATATTGCCATATTCTAATTTCAGTGCACTGATACAGGAGTAGTTTGAACAAAACAGCAAAGGATGTGTTAACTTTAGATAGTGTAGTGCACTTGTCCTGTGAAAAATTTCAGCAAAGAGCAAAAGGTTTATACGTGAAGTTAAAAAAACCCTGTACATTGATATAATTTAAGTCTTAACATTATTGTTCTCGGTTTTACCTGAAGTTAAGAGCAAAGCTCAATGTTCTCCAGGGGAGTAGGACTTCATCTGAAGAAGTATGCCATGGTGACAATATCAGTTAATTCTTCCCGGGAACAAAAGTACTCAGACATGATAAATATTTGGTAAAGTTGTATTTTGTCAAAGGGAGGCTGTTGATGAATTTGTATACAGATTGTGCTTACAAAGTGGTAAAAGTTAGGTGGAGTGCCTCCTGAGAAACTATGCTCTCATCCCTTGAGGTTAAGCTGGTAGATGTTGAATATACTGAAATTCATTCTGGGAGGTGTGGGATTCCTGAGACCATGGAGTCTTTATTGCTCTTTATGGGCTTTCAAGAAAACAGATCACTATTAAATACTTCAGAGAGAGACTCAGTTTCTCTGAAATTTCCATTTTGTTTCAGAAACTCTACCTCCATCATTTTGCAGTTTAAGTCCCTTTGACTTAAGTGCATATTTCAAGTACAGAAAGATTGTAACATTCAGCCCTTCAGAAAATATGTATGCTCTCAAACAGTGTTTTCATTTTAGATCCTAAGATCTGAGTTGTCTAAGGTACTTTGCTTCTTAGGTAATCATATTCTGTATTTCAAAATATACAGGCATTTCTCTCTACGTATTGCATTGATGAACTGTACATATGTTGTATATCCATGTGAGAGGTAGAATAGATAAATATTCTGTACTGATAGAGGGGAAGTAATTTGCATTTTTGTAGTACTAACTAACTGGTAAGCATTACAATTTTCATATGTTGTCTGCTGGATATGGCTTCCATAGCAAGTAATACTTGCTATGAAAGTTGAAGAAGAGTATAAAAATAAGCATAAGTGGATCTTGTCACTCACAGTAGAAGAGATGTAAAATAGGAAGTGAAAAAGAAAACTTTAAAGACTACTATGTTCCTGCAAGGACTATGTCTTTACAGTTGCCGCTGAGATATGTGTATTACAGTAGGCAAGGAATTTTCAGGCAGGGATTTCTAGAAAGAAGATGCATAGATACATATAGATGGATTTCTAGATAGATTTTAATTTCTTAGAATAATGAAATACTTTGCTTCCACTTGAAACAGATTATTTATTTCACTGGATTAAACCGGATTGTAAGTTCATAAGAGGTTAACTAGATACTAATATGAATTGATAACATTGCAGCAACTAATGGCAGAATTGGGATGGATGGTTCATCCTCCCATTTATGCTTATGCTTCCTGGTTCTATTGCTTTTCCCATGCAAAACATTAATTTCATTAATTTAACAGTAATTTAATTATTTATCCTGAATTTTAACAATTCTATTTAAATAGCAATTTTTGACAGAAGTAGTGCAACCCAAAAAAAATATGTTAGGATGAGCTGGTGCACCTCCAGTTCTTGAGAAGAACTATAGTTAGCAAGTAACAAATAAGATCTCAATAATTATCTAAAATGTTATTTTGAAAAATTTCAATTCTGTGCTCATCATCTGAAATGACAGAATATATATCTGATCACAGAATCACAGAATCTTAAGGATTGGAAGGGACTTCGAACGCTCATCTAGTCCAACCTCCCTGCCAGAGCAGGACCACCTAGAGTAGTCACAGAGAAACTCATCCAGGTGGGTTTTGAATGTCTCCAGAGAAGAAGACTCCACAACTCATCCGGGCAGCCCCTTCTAGTGCTCTGTCACTCTCACGTTGAGTATGTTTTTCCTTATATTTCTTCAAAACCTCTCATGATCCAGCTTGTAGCCATTGCCCCTTGTCCTATCATTGGACATCTTTGAGAACAGCCTGGCTCCATCCTCCCGACACTCACCCTTTACATGTTTGCAAATGTTAATGAGGTCACCCCCCAGTCTCCTCCAAGCTGAAGAGTTCCAGCTTCCTCAGGCTTTCATCACAAGGGAGCTGTGCAACTCACTTCATCATCTTGGTGGCCCTGCGCTGAACTCTCTCCAGCAGCTCCCTGGCCTTCTTGAACTGAGGGGCCCAGAACTGAACACAATATTCCAGATGCAGTCTCATGAGGACAGAGTAGAGGGGGAGCAGAACCTTTCTTGATCTACTGCCCTACACACCTCTTCTAATACCCTCAGGATGCCATTGGCCTTTTTGGCCATGAGGGCAGATTGCTGACTCATGGTTATCCTGCTGCCCACCAGGACGCCCAGGTCCCTTTCCTCTACACTACTCTCTAAGAGTTCATTCCCCAACCTGTACTTTTACATGGAGATATTCTTTCCTAAATGCAAGACCCTACACTTACCTGTGTTGAATTTCATGAGATTTCTCTCTGCCCAATTCTCCAGCCTGTCCAGGTTTCATTGAATGGCAGCACAGCCTTCTGGTGTGTCAGCCACTCCCCTCAGTTTAATATCATCAGCAAACTTGCTGACAGTGCCCTCTGTTCCCTCATCAAGGTCATTAATGAATATACTGAACAGTACCGGTCCCAGCACTGACCCCTGAGGGTTTCCACTAGATACAGGCCTCCAACTAGACTCTGCTCCATTGGTTACAACTCTCTTCTTTTCTTCAACCAGTTAACAATCCACCTCACTACCTGATTGTCCAGCTCATACCTTCTCAGTTTTGCTGCAAGGATGCTGTGGCGACAGTGTCAAATCTGATCTAAATTTTATTTACTTACTCTGATGTCTGAAAATATCTTTGTTCAAATTGCTAGTAATAAAAACAACAATAGATTATATCAGCACACTGTATATGAGCAAAATGAGGCAAATATTACTTGGAAGGGAAAGAAACTTCAGATACGGAAAAACTGAGGTGGTAGAAAAATGGTCACAAGCTACATAACATAGTACCTCATTTGTGGTAATATGATAAAGTAATTTTTGTCCATGTGTTTTGAGCTTCCATACAATTTATGCAATTTATTTATGCTATTAAATTGATGCCATTTTATTTCTGTTTTGGGAAAAGATCAAGTGATCCACAATCACATGTTCAGGCAGGTCTTGAAGACCTGCAACAAAGGAGATTCCACAACCTCCCTGGGCAGCCTGTGCCAGGGCTCTGTCACCCTCACAGTGAAATAGTTTTTTCTTATATTTAAATGGAACTTTTTGTGTTCCAGCTTCATCCCATTACCTCTTGTGCTGTTGCTAGATACAATAGATAAAAGGGATACTCCAGTCTCCTGACACCCATCATTTAGATATTTGTAAATATTAATAAGATCTCCCCTCAGTCTCCTCTTTTCTAGACTAAACAGCTCCAGTTCCCATAGCCTTTCCTCATACGAAAGATCTGAAAAAGATCCTAATTCCCCTTTCAGAAAGTGGAGTGTGAGCCAAATGAAGAATTACATAATGGTTAAAGAGAGTAAAATAACTTTAACAAAATAGCAACAAGAACTAGGGGGCTAGAAGTTCCAACTGTGCAGATCCTTGCTTTCCCAACCGGTTCATGACCTAAAGCAGCTTCCCTTAACTCTTAAAAAGCAGCAGCAGCTGCTTCACATAGATCTCAAATCCTCTATTTGCGGAGATGCGTCTAGGATGATGTTTATTGATGATGTCTGTCTTTTGTAATCTGTCAGTACTAAACCAAATACAAAAAAGCCCAGAAGAGTTTCGCTTTTCTCAAAATGATGTCCTCAGTTATGAATTCTTAGCAGAAACAATGATGTTTAAGAAATTGTCCCCTAATTATGTAATACTTACATTGTACTTGACATAATTATTTCCTTAATTGAAAATCTGAAGGTATGTGAACTAGACATAGTAAATCTCTACATCTGCAGAGAGGTTCCTTGTTTTGATTACCAATTTTCATGCTAGATCTCAAGAAACTATATCTGAGTGTATAAAGACTCTTGGATGCTTTTTAGGCACTGTCGTCTCAAACTTCTATTCACTGAGTACTCAAAATGCACAGCCACATGCAATTAAAAAAAGTTGGGTGGTCCAGGGTGGCAGGAACAGACACCCTATCAATATCAATTTGTACAGCACTTTGCAGGCAAACTCCTGTTCATCTCAGGTGAGTCATCCATCACTTTGGGTGTACTCACAGTCTCTACCTACCTCAAAGCACACCTGGAGCTCCAGCCCAACTCAAGTCTGGAACAGCCCCAGACAGAGCCTTATTATGTATGTCCTACTGGAAAACACAGCGCAAATCAACTGTAAGTGAATTCTAATGAAAACCTCAGTAAGAAATAAGGTTTTGCAAATGGCACAGAATGTACATTTGCAGGGAAACTGTAAAGAAGTAGATAAAATGACAGGGCAGCATAATGGATCACTGTGATTATTGTAGCTTGTTATAGTAGATGATAATGGAGACACAGTTTCTTACACCTCTTTTTTATAAGGCAGGAGGAAGTCTATAAAATGCCACACAACAGTGCCACATTCTTGTGTCAACCAGCAGCAGAGGGACTAAACTTGTGATTTATGAATCCTCATCATCTTGTCTGTGCTAAAGATACAGCCATTCTGTGTTAAGCTAATCGACATCGTGACTCAGGCCTCAAAGATTTAACAGTGTGATTTACTTCTGTACAATGTTCAGCTAATACTGAAGTGGAGCAGAATGAAACATGATATAGGCATTGACCTAATACACAGAAAAAAAAGAGCACATGGTCTTTTCAAAAAAGCCATATAAGTTATCCTATAAATCGTCTGCACAATAGATTTAAAACTGGTTAAATTTTCTTTCAAAAGTGATGTTTCTTTTTCTTTCTTTAGGTTTTTTATCATAATAAGTCCTAAACTCTGATACCGATGGATGCTGCAGAGTTCCGCAAGAGAGGGAAGGAGATGGTGGATTATGTTGCAGACTACATGGAGAAGATAGAGAAAAGACAGGTCTTCCCAGATGTGGAACCAGGATATCTGAGGCCTCTCATTCCAGACTGCGCACCCCAGGATCCTGAGAGCTTTGAGGATGTCTTTAAAGACATTGAGAAAGTCATTATGCCAGGGGTAAGAAAAATTACTAAGTATTGTAATGTTCAATACTGCGTTTAGTTTCAAGGGCATTTTCAAAGACTTTAAGAAAAGTGTGAATCGAAGGGTGTGCAGCTAGACTTTATGAACATAAGCACTCACACCGATTAGCTTTTAGATGACAGGAGTCTGCTTGATATCTATGGTTCATTATGATCTAAGACTTTACATAATGTTTTCTGCCCTTGCTAGAAATAATCAAATAATTCTTTTGCTTCATGAAAGGCTTGCTCTTGGAAATAATCCCCTTTTCACCCTTGAACTGGCTGAGGCAAAGCTTCATAACTTTCAATTTCATGTGATATTTTTGCTACTTACAAAGCACAAAACATATTTGATAAAATGGGATTTTTATTAATCTGCTATGCCTAGGGAGTTCCTTCAAGCTGATGTTTAAATGTTAAAATTCTCTTAGGAGTTTTCTTTTTATTACAGAGTTGAGTAGAATGGATTTCTCCCCAGTACTTGTTCTGCTGACTTACTCTTATAAATGTCAGCTTCTTCTAGTACCTTTTAAGGCAGATGGCCACTACTAAATATTAGTCCTTAGATCGGTGTTGGACAGAATGAAGAACAAAGTGTCTGGCATTTGTACAGTTCTGAATCTTTGTTTTCTACTCATGGTATGCCTTCTTTATTTTTAGTATATGTTTATCTCCCGAGGCCTCTAAGTATTATGAAGAGAACTGGATTATTAGTAAATGTTAATAAAGAATCTCTCCTATGGATCTCTGCTATACCCACTTTGAATTGCTTCTCTGGATGTAGCTAGGAGATATAATTGCTGTATGACTGGACATGGAACCACTGCTCTGCTAATGTGTTTAGTCAGTGTACTAAAATACGAATTCTTTTTCATTCACCAATGCAAATATTTGATATTCAATATGATTTTATCTTGTTTTCCTTGGAGCCATCTCTGCTGTCCTTTCACAGGCAAAAGCTCCACTGAAGTAAATAGAAATCTCTCTGCTCTTCTCAAAGGTTACACTTTCATTGCTGCTTATAGATATAATTGCCTTTTGTCTTTCATTAGAGGAAGACATTAACCATTTTTTTTGTCTATGAAGTAGAACAGAAAACACTGTGCTTTGAACACTTGAAAACATTCAATAAAATATCAACTTAAAAAAGCAAAAGGTGAATCATTTGAGAACAGAAAACAAAACATTGAATTTCAATTATGTCATCAATGTCATGTTAGCTCTAACCAAATTGGTTTTTTCCTTGATATTGACTTGCCCTACAAATAAATTTCCTTTTACAAAGTGGTACATTCTGCAGAAGAAACATTCTATCTAAAACTTTACTCTGGTATGAAATGCTAGTTTTTGTGACACAAAGAGCAGAAGTACATAAATGCGAGTGTAGTAACTCTGATTTTTCCTCTATTGTTTATATTAAATATTGAAGACCCACATGAACATAAAATCACAAAGCCATAGTATAGTCGACGTGGGATGGCACCACTAGAGTCAGTTAGAGCAGGCTGCTCAGGGCCACATCTTGTTGGGTGCTGAATATCTCCAAGTATGAAGTCTTCACCACCTCTCTCGTTGTCTTGTTCTAAAGTTTGACCACCTTCACAGTAAAAAAAGCTTTTTGTTATGTTGAAGTAGGGTTGTTGGGTTTTTTGGTATTTCAATATATACATGCTTCTTCTTGTCACTGGATACCACTGAGAAAACTGGCTTCATCTTTACATCCTCCCACTAGGTGTTTATACACATTACAAGATACTCTCTGAGCTTTCTGCAGGCTAAACAGTCTCAGTTCTCTCACCTTCTCACCACATGATAGATGCTTCAATTAATCATCTCCCTGGCCCTTCACTTCTGTGCATCATTGTCTTGTACTGAAAAACTCAGAACTGGACAGAGCATTCCAGAGATGGCCTCAGAAGTGACCTGCTGGCAACAGTTTTCCTAATGTTGTCCAGAATGCTAGGATTGTATCAGTAAAGATGTTAGAGAAGACAGTATTGCAAGTCTTAAGTAGAAAAACTACTTTACTGTAAGGGTGATGGAGCCCCGACACAGGCTGCCCAGGGAGGGTGTGGAGTCTCCATCTCTTGAGGTTTTCAGAACCCACCTGGATGCATTCTTGAGTGACCTGATCTAGGAGGGCTGGACTAGATGATCTTTAGAGGTCCCTTCCAACATCTACCATTTTGTGATTCTGTGATCTTGGGTGCTCCCCTTGTTCACCAAGCCAGTCATTTTGTAGAAGACTATCAGGTTTTTTAGGCATGATTTCTCCCTCAAAACTTTGCTGCCTAGCCCAAATCACCTTCTTATATCCTTAATATGTCTGGAAATATCTTTAAGTTTTCATTATCTTGTCTGGGATTTAAGTGGGACCTGTGGTTTCCCAGATCCTCCTTCTAGCCATTCTTGAATATGACTGATATTTGCTTTATTTATATTTTTTATTTATATTTATATATATTTGTATTTAAATGTTTCCTAACCTGATCCTCTTCCAGGTGAGATCTTCCTTGCTTGAGACTTTTCCTTTGTATCTCAGGAGCCTGGGATTCCTGAAGGCAAATTTACTGGTTAACACTGAGGTGAAAATGGCATTAAGCACTTCAGCCTTTTTGCTGTCCTTTGTCACCAAGTCCCCAACTCCATTCAGCAGCAGATATACATTTTCCTTACTTTCCTCTTAATGCTAACGAATCTGCAGGAACCTAACAGTCTGCAACAGTCTGATGAATTGCAATGGGCCTTATTGTCATGCCCGGGAACTATAAATGATCATTATCTGGCCCATAAATTGTTTTCCATTAAGTTTCAAATTGAAGGCCGGCCAATGAGATCAACAGTACCTGTTAAAGGCCTAACTGTATTCACTGACGCAAGTAAGACACAGGCTAAAGCAGGAGTGGTTTGGTGGGAGAATGGACAACGGCAAAATCTAACTGTTCACTCCCTAGGCCGCTCAGTTCAACTGTTAGAGCTGTGGTTACAACTTTTGAGAAATGGCCAGATGTCTCATTAAACATCATCTCTGACTCACTATATGTGGTCGATGCCATCATTCAATTAGAGCGAGCATTACTGAAATAAATTTCTGATCAGAGTCTTTATAACTTGTTTGTACATCTGTGGCATCAGATAAATGAACAATTATATTCGACATATCCAAAGCCATTCCAGTTTAAAAAATGAGTAAAAAAGGCAACAAAATTGTCAATAAGATAGTTGCAGCACCTTTTTTGACACATATGGGGCCAACGATTGACAAATTATCTCAAGCCCACAGATCACATGACTTTTTTTTAAATCAAGGTGTAAAGATGCAGGCAAAGCAATTTGACCTTACAATATTGAACACTCAAGGTATCATTTCTACATGTCCTGCTTGCCAGAATCAAATTGGTCTAGGAGTAGAAGTCAATCCCAGGGATCTGGCACCATCAGGAATATGGCAATTGGATGTCACAGTCTGTGCTCCCTTTGGATGCTTTAAACAAACACATGTCACCATTGATACCTTTTCAGCAATGGTATGGGCCACAGCTTTAACGAGCGACAGTGCTCAAGATGTTATACGACATTGGAGAAGTTTTTTTGCAGTCCTTGGCATTCCACAAGAAAGAAAAACTGATAATGGTTCTGGATATATAGCCAGTAGAACACAAAAGTTTCTGAATTTGTGGGCTGTCAAACATACTACTAGGATCCCAGGCAATTCTGCTGGTCAAGCCATTATTGAACGTACACATCAAACTCTAGAAAGGATTCTAGAAAAACAAAAAATGGGGGAAGATGGGGTGAACCCTCAAGATAGATTAATGAAGTCCATTTATATGATGAATCATTTAAGAATCATGGCAAACTGGAATGAACCACGGGCATTAACACATTTTGCTCAGATGAGTCGAGATCTGGATTTTACTAATATGAAGTATGGTATAAGAACCCCACTACTGGAGAATGGCAAGAACCTGAGGATCTGTTAACTTGGGGAAGATGCTACACTTGTGTTGTGCAGATCAAGGTCCAACGGTGGATTCCGGCAAAGTGGATCAAGCCATATCAACCCAAAGGACTGCATGACTGTAAGAACAATGGAAAAAACAACCCTGAGGAAAAAAACAATTGATCCACCCTCAATCTATCACCCCATCAAAGGTAAAACCTGTCAACTGTGGCACCACGCATATTGTTGCAAATTCCTCCAAAAATCCGTATCTTATTAAGGAGAATTGAAGGACTGCCAGTGGAAACATGGAAGCAAAAATGGTGTGTTTTTACAGAAGAAGAGATATTTAAAATGCTCACAGATAAGCATGCTAAAGAAGTTGAAGAAAAGTCCAAAACTATATTTGGGAAACAGAAACAACAGTTCAAGCAGAGAACTCATCAGTACGCATCCCTCTCAGCAACACATAGCAGAATATGTTTATTTTGAAACTATAAAAATGGACTTTTGTGTTATGTTGTTCAGCGATGTAGCTGTTACTGATCTTTTGTTGTAAACTCATGGCCATGGGTGAAAATACTTATGTTTTCTTTATGTACCATTGATTTTGAAGGCTGGCTGGTCCAAAAAGAAAAAGGGGAGAATTGTGGGTACAAATATGACTTGGACCAGCCAGATACTTCATTAGTTTGAATAAAGGTGGCAAGGACAAGTTGATGCAGCTGACAAGCTACTTCCAGTTATTAGGAACAGGTGCTGCGTGTTAATCAATTGAGCCCTGTGTGATCACGTGAGTGGAAGCAGCATATATAAGGAAGTGGCTAGCAAATAAGGAGCTACCTTGAGTCAACTTTGCTGGTTGTGTTATGGTGCCTCTGTGCATCTTTGTATGTGCAGTCCTTGCTTCCTTACATCCTTGCATGAGCGTCAATTGGCACTGTCACAACAAAAAGCTTTCCCCCGTTATGCTGTGCTCTCAGCACTTCCTTTTTTTATGTGCATACACTTGGGGTGGGACTCCTTTAGTCCTATCTTGTTTTCAGGACTTGGTCCACCCTCATCCCTTGATTGTGGATTTCCATCTCCTTTCCCTGTCAATAGTAATTTGAAGCTCTGCTTACCAGCTTAACCAGCCTCTCTGCAAAGATGTTTTTACCACAGTTGTTCAGATGAGTCCTTCCAAGGAGCTTATCCTCAAAAAAGTGTCTCACTGGTCTTAAAACTTCCATTACCAACATCAATGTCAACACTCAGGTTGCTTGATTGCTTCAATAGACACAGCAAGAGCACCCAGCTCATCTGCAGCTAGGGTACTCAACCTGTTCTGTAGCTGCATATCTACAGGTAGAACTGAAGTCTTCTGGGTGTCAGTAATAGGGAGCTTCTTCCTTGCATCATCATGGGACTCCTTCTCAAGCCAGCAGAGACTCTAGCTGCCTGTCCTTTGGCATGTTTCAGGGTTCAGGCTCCTGTAAGAGGCTCGGGTACCTTGTGTTATGTCTCAGGAAAGACCCTATTTCCTTTTTGTGATCTCTGATACTGCATAGTCTCCTGACCTCCTCATGCTGAGGAAAACACAGACCTTTCACCAGTGCATACCTTCTGCAGGCTAGAAGAGCATCTCCAACTACCCCAGCCTTGGCAAGCAGTCCCTTCACCCCTGCAATCCCAGACCTGCAGAGCACCATACTCCCTCAGGAGTCTTGGCTGAGTTGAGACCTATGATTTGCCAGGGGTAGTTGTTACAGTTGTTGCTGGTGTGTGTGCTCTGTCAAGTGTCACGACCAGTGCAGAGCCCACGTACTGTAACCTGAGCTGGGTTTCTGGACATCTTCTGTGTGTAGTGCTGCACAAACTGCTGCATCTGTCAGCTGTCTCTGTTAAGTGTGCTCACAGAAACTGAAGTGTGAAAATTATGGTGCTGTACCAACACATGGAGGCAGGGAGTACAGGAAGAATTTAGCACAGGAATACTTGTTCATATATGTTTTAGAGACTTTCAGAATTATTTAATGTTGGTTTTAGAGACTTTTGAAAGTGTTGATAAAGACAGTCTCCCCTCATTATATTTTCCCTTGATCTTCTTCCCATCTTTTGTCTGACAAGACTAAAATTTGTAAGTACATCTAGTGTTTTTCAGCTACAGTGCTTTTCCAGTGTTTCACCAGGGGATGCCTTATCTCCATTTTATAAATTAACTAGGCTTCTTCAGAGAGAGTAAGTAACATGACAGAGGTCATAAAATCTTGTTTTGCCCATAGGCTGTCAGTGAACTGTAAGTGATTCTTGTTTCCTTCCTTTACTGTGCTAGTTGTCTTCAAATATTTGCTAGTTTGTTCTCTTGAAATATACTTCCTTCTCTTTTAGAGACAAAAATGATCAAGTTTAGTTATAACTGCAAATAGCAGTACTGAAGACACTAATTTTACTCACATTGCATCCATTAATCTGTGAACTTTCAGATGAAACACTCATCCTTAATGTGCAGTAAAGGGTCATACATAGACTAAGCAAGCCACAGAAAGACAGACATCCTTAGAAGAAATCTGGGAAGTAAAATGTCTCTGAGAAGTATTACAGTGGTAATTACTGAACCCAAGATACCTGTGTATCTCTGTTTATCAGCAGAGGATCTGAAAAACAAGCGTCCATTATGTCTCACTCCACTATATTTGACTATGTCTGTTCCAACATGGCAAAAGAAATGAATTTTACAGCTGCTTCAAGAGAAGGGGGAAGGGGAGGCAGAAGAAGGAATTGCAGCTGCACTTGCCCTGGGGCTTTTGGCTTTTTCGATTTGTGTGAGTGGTGCAAATGGAATCTACTGGGTTTCATCAAACAAATGGCTCCCAGCAAGCAGGCAGTTTAACTTAATTAACCTAAGATGAATGTCAAAGTTTTAGAGATCACAGAGGATTAGAGCTGTGGAGATGAACAGTGGCAGCCATGGCTCAGTATGGACATCAGTGAAAGTCTGTGCATGTGGGTCTTCTCAGGGACTGCAATTCATTGCACATTTTTTCAGTCTGTTTTCACAGGAAGAGCCATGTCCCATCCCAGTTTTTCCCCTGATTTGTGAAGGAAGGTGTTTGCCACAAGTGCTCTAAAGCTTTGTTATAGCAAAGAAAAAGATCCTGACCAAATATAAGACATATAACTAAAAATGTTCACAGTGACTCATCTTTAGATACTTGCAGTAAGCAGAGCATTGGGCATGAAGAAGGTTAGAAGAGATATTTGCAGCCTGCAGAACAGTGTAGTACAGTGATCCCTGAGTTAGCTCTGGAACAAGAAATATTGTCAGAGACTAGGAGAGAAGAGTGTGACAGGTCAAATTCATCAGAGATGAATCAGTGAGGAAATGCTGAACTCAGGCAAGAATGAATGTGTGCTCTTACACCTCCCAGCTGTAACAGAAGAACTCCAGTATCCAAGGAAAAAAAATAAAAAAACAAAAAAAAACCCCAAACAATATAGGAAAAGGCTAGGCTTCAATATCTAAGCAGCTTCTGTATTTCCAGCCAAGGAAAGATTTTATACGCATGGGGCTTAATTCTTTCTTATAGTCCATGTAATCCTCTAGAAGCACTTATTTTCTAAAATTTGCCTTTTATCTGGAATGTGAAAGCTGTTCTTGCCAAACATATCATAGAGCATTATTTCCACTGAACATTGTAGTTTGGCAGTACATTTCCTTTTTTCAAATTTTATTAGATTGGAGCTGTGGAGAACTATCAAATATCTCTCCGATCCTTAAAACTGCTTAGATGTTACATAAGATAATTCTAAATATTGCTTCTGCGAGACAATTGATTGCAATTTGTGCAGTTATTGTGTTGTTCTCTCATATGAGGACATATGCTGTAGAATTGTATGTAAAACACAACTTGTTATAGGAAGATGGAAGTTTAATTTTCTACAGAAGGTATTGGATACTGGAATAAATAGATTGCTTTGTTTTGTGGTGAGGAGACATTTATCGAGATTCACAGAATCACAGAATCTTAAGGGTTTTAGCAAATAACTCTAGAGTTTGGTTAAGAGAATTCTGTGGACTTCTACTGCACTAGAGACACTCTGAGTCAGTCTCATGACAGAAATGAGAGAACAAAATATCCAAGAGTCTCTGGAAGCAGAGGCTCAAGAACAGTGCCCTGCACAGAAACTTGTGCTGCCACTGCCCATGCAATTCTTGTCTTCTAGGCAGATAAATGAGGAACTTGGATTATGGAACTGTTGGGAGGTAGGGGCAAGAACTAATTTGATTCTAATTTGAATAAAAGATAATAATTGAGAAAAAAATAGCAAGGTAAGCTTTTCTTAAAAAATGTCATCCTGTATTACAGCCAAGTAGTTGAGAACTGTTGTCTGGTCCCAACCACCAATTGTTTCTGATTTTATGCGATTTGTTTCTTCTTCCCTAATTAGTTAAAAATGATTGTTTTTCCCTTGATACAGGTGACTCACTGGCACAGTCCATACTTTTTTGCCTACTTCCCTGCAGCGTCTTCCTTCCCATCTCTTCTTGCAGATATGTTGTGTGGTGGAATAGGATGTGTAGGCTTCTCTTGGGTAAGTTTACTCAGATATGTACGGCCACCTGGTAACAGTGCTTCACCTTGCTGAGATTTTAAGCATTTTGGTAACATTTTTCAGTGATATTATTGATTAGTAGCAGTGAAGTCACAGGACTATTTTTTTACTATTTTACTGTATTTTAATATTTTTACTATTTTATTATTTCCTTGACTAATTAACCGTTTTCATGTAGACCCTCTGAATGACTCCACAAAGAAAAGGCTACGTCCTCTTGGAAGTTTTGCCCTTGAAAAATCACCAGCATTTAGAATTACTAGTACCAGTCCAAACTTACTTTCATAAAGTAGTATGACTTTTGCCCATCACACCGTGTTGTTACTTCTCTTATCATCTGGATGAATAGAAAATTGTGTTCAAAACCACCACATTCATATGAGGTGGGCTCCTCTCAAAAAAAGTTGGTACTTGATGCTGAAAAAAAAAAAAGCAAGATGCAAGTCCTAGTTTTGACATTTGATAGTCATGGTTCTATCTAAGGCTCAGTTTCTTGTTTTTTTTAGTATTAGAAACAACATGAACAAAAAAGTCTTCAGGTTCCTAATTTCACAGGTGAAGTTAGTCAGCTAGTCCCTATCTCTATAGTTAAAAGACTATAAAATCTATAGAGATTTCTTGCTCAGGTAGAACATATTTGTCTTCATGGTCTAGTGAAGTTGTTCCATCTGTTCTATTTTTCAACACAGGCTTCAAGTCCAGCTTGCACGGAGCTAGAGACTGTCATGCTGGATTGGCTAGGAAAGATGATTAATTTGCCTAAAGAGTTTTTAGCTGGGAAGGATGGCCAAGGTGGAGGAGTCATCCAGGTAAGAGGGGACATGAAAGGATACAAGATGAGTTTGTACACATTATGATATTGAAAAACCTTCATACCAAAACACAACTAATGGAAAGATATCAATTTTTCTGCCACATAGGTTCCTTTCAGATTTTGAGAAAGAGTGATGTTCTGTGAGAGCGTCTATAGGTGGGTAGGATCATTCAGTAAACTAATGGTTTTGTTTTCAGAGCAGCTGGATCCTGACTCACAGCATAATTTGAGCTTAAAATTCAAATCATAATGTTGAAAAATCGTCGGGTGATAACTTTAATTTGTTGGTCAAGTAAAGTGAATTCATACCTACTACAATATGCAGCAGTGCTTTATGACTGAAAATCACAGACTCACAGAATCTTAAGGGCTGGAAGGGACCTCAAAAGATCATCTAGTCCAACCCCCCTACCAGAGCAGGACTACCTAGAATAGGTCACACAGGAACTTGTCCAGGTGGGTTTTGAATGCCTCCAGAGAAGGAGACTCCACAACCCATCTGGACAGCCCCTTCCAGTGCTCCATCACCCTCACAGTAAATAAATTCTTCCTTGTATTTCTTTGGAACCTCTTATATTCCAGCTTATACCCATTGCCCCTTGTCCTGTCACTGGACATCATTGGGAACAGCCTCCATTCCCCTGACACCTGCAGTTTACACATTTGTAAACATTAATGAGATCACCCCTCAGTCTCCTCCAAGCTGAAGAGCCCCAGCTCCCTCAGACTTTCATCATAAAGGAGAAAACAAAAGGCCATGTAGGCCTTCCAGCAGATGTCTGGATAGCTGAAATGTCCCATGAGAACCAGGGCCTGTGATTTTGAGGTTGCTCCCAGCTGCCTGTANAATAAATCCCCAGCACTGGCTTCCCACCCT
>WBNH01005963.1:0-19002 GCA_013401255.1 Urocolius indicus
ACAGAAAAACTATTTTATTGTGATAATTTTTCTAATGCAAAAATTGCACAAGTTGTGTGCCATTTCTTAAAGTTTTCATTCTGAAAGAGTGACAGAGAAATTTTGAATTTGTGATTTTCATTATGTTAACACCAGGGTAAATTGAATTTTTTTTCAGAAAAATGGAAGTTTTGCTATCCAATACATTCAGCATCTTGTTACCTTCCCCAGTATTGTTTGAACTCTAGCCTTCTTATAAAAATATTCTACCTTTATTTGATACCATACAGCTGTAATAGGATTCACAAAGAAAAATTGTTGATGTATACTTTACTGCTAATAAAGTTCCATAAATGAAGACATTAATGTGATGGGCATCTTCTAACATAGAAGGAAAGGAGAGCAGTTAGGTCATGAAGGTATTGGTACATGCTAATCGAGTTTAGGATTGGATGAATTTAACAAAATGGTCACCTCACCATGCAGAATTTTTATAGGTAGAAATGTTAGGCCTAAAAAGGAATAACACAGTATAGTTTCTGGTTATTGGCAATTTAACCAAGCTTAACCAAGCTGGTGGCACTGGCTGTATGTAGTATACTGAAAGAGTTAAAAAAGCAAGGAGTATAATTATCTTGGAATACAGTAGTCATGGGAAATGACAGTTATAGGAGAATGTAATATCCAGCTAAAGTGAGACATAAACTGTCAGTGATGTACAAGTAGTGTTTGTGGAGTGTTTAAAGAGAGGATTATAAGCAATAGAATCATGCTGAGTAATCCACGGGATCTCATGCAAAATCTTGCAACATGAGTACCTATCAGTAAAAGTGACCATTACATACAGCAAATAAGGATAAAAAACCTCCAAAGCAAACAGTGTCCCTCTCCCCGCCAGTTAGTGTGCACAACTTCAAGGAAATAAGTAAAACCAAAACTGCTCATTCAAAAGAGATAGGATGTACAATAAAGACAATTAAATCCATATAGTCAGTGGATGGTACTTAAAGAAGAAGAGGAATCCTACAATAAATAAGATTTTAGAAATAGGAAAATTTAGCAATCAAATTCAAAACATGTTGATGAGAGAAATCGTTGGAAGTCAGAATTCATCCTAGTCAGATGAAGGATACAGCATCTTCAAATCTGGCAGATTAGATGTAAGTATTTGGAAAAGCAATAATAAAGAAGTATGAAGAGCAGTTAGCAAAATAAGGAAACTCAGAGAAGCTCTTTGCAGATTACTCAGATGTGGGAACATTGTTGCAGAGGTTGTAGGTCCAGAAGCTTGTACAGATGCTAAATGAATTTTTCACAGTGCTGTTCACTGCGGAGGACTTCTAGACCAGAGCCTCTCATCATAGTGTTTGTGTTAGGAATTGAAATGCCTACAGAAGAAACGAGGCGTATATGCCCACGTATTCCTGCATGTAGTGAAGTGAACAAGTTGCTGTAGTCCATTTGTATTTCCAGATTGTTTTTTTTACAGCAACCCATTAAAAACTTCTCAGGAGAAAGAGGGAGTGTCTTTGACTGAAGAACACTTTATGTTAAACAGAAGGATAGAGGTAACGAATTGTCATTTAAGTTTGAAAAGTCAAGTTGGACATGTTATTGAGCTTTAGATAACTTTGAGAACATGTTGTTTTGTTAAACAATATTGTTTCACATTTGTTGCTGTCATTCATGTCAAGTATAATAGAAACCTTGCTAGTTAGAATTTATTTTATTAAAGTCAACAGAAAATGTTTGTTTTCTATGCACTTGAATTTGTTGATTCGTTGCCATATTTGTCTAAAGAGGAGTAACATTGCATTGCTGTTATGTAAACAAGAAAGTAATGTTTTTGCCTTTGTTTCATAATATTGATTACAGCTAATTATATGTAGAAGAATAATTTGGTTATTGGTGGTATTGCTCTTTAATAATCTATTGTATACTTAAGGTCTTAGTTTCATTAAATTCTTTCTTGTTTAGTTCCATTTATGTGCAGAGACAATGCTAAGGCAGACTGGAAAATAATTTTGTCAATGTTATCTGATTTTAGTCAATAAAATTTCTTAACTTACCTATATGTAGTTGTTAAATAACATTTAACTGGGAACATTACGTGGTCATCATGAGTAAAAAATGTTTTTTCAAGTCTAATGTATTCATCTTCTCCGTGTGAGATTATTAGCCTTAGTTTTTCTGGTGTATCTTTTCCATTTAATTTTATTTTACAGATGATCTACCAAAGTGAACATATACATGAAGAGTTATTATTGGAATTATAGCAGAAAGTTGAATAATAGATTATTTATTATGAAATAATTAAAAGAGTTTCATTTGCCCACATATATATGCTGACTTCAGATATACATTGAAATTAGAAGTGCATTTGGGGGTGTTGTTTTCCTAACTGGTTTATAAGTTTCTCACATTATTAATGTCTTTATTAATAACTTTAATAGTTTTTCAGTTTAGGAAAATTCTGAACAGTGGTGTAGCATCAGCTATCCAGGCACTTTGTTATGAGGACATCACATAATCATAGAACAGTGTGAATTGGGAGATACCTTTAAAGATCTTCTAGCCCAACCCCCTTTCTATGAGAAGGGACATAGAATCATAGAGCCATTTTCGTTGGAAATGACCTTTAAGATTCAGTCCAACCACTAACCTCACACTGCCAAGCCCACCACTAAAGCATGTCGCTAAGCACCTCATCTGCATATCTTTTAAATAACTCCAGGATGGTGACTTTACCACCTTGCCTGTTCTAATGTTTAATAGCCCTTGTGGTGAGAAAGTTCTTCCTCATGTCCAATCCAAATCTTCCTTGATGCTACTTGAACGCATTTCCTCTTGTGCTATCACTTGTTAGAGAAGAGATTCACACCGTGCTACAGCTTCCTTTCAGGTAGATGTAGGGAGTGATAAGGTCACCTTTCCACCTCCTCTTCTTCAGACTGAACTCCAGATCTCTCAGCTTCTTCTCATAAGGCTTGTGCTCCAGATCCTTCACCAACTTTGTTGCCCTTTGGACATGCTCCACCACCTCAATGTCTTCCTTTTAATGAGGGGCTCAGAACTGGAGACAGTATTGGAGGTGCAGCCTCACCAGTGTTGATTACAAGGGGACAATCACTTTCTTAGTCCTGCTGGCCACACTATTTCTAATAAAGGCCAGGATGCCATTGGCCCTCTTGGCCACCTGGGCACACTGCTGGCTCATGTTCGGCTGGCTGTTGATCAACAATCCTAGGTTGTTTTCCTCTAGGCAGCTTTCCAGCCACTCTTCCCCAAGCCTGTAGCATCACATGGGGTCAGTGTGCCTCAAGTTCATAGCTCAGCACTTGGCCTTGTTAAACCTCAAACAATTGGCCTCAGCCTATCTCTTAGCCTGCCTAGGTCCCTCTGAAGAGTTTTCTGCCCTCAAGCAGCTTGGTATCATCTGCAAACTTATTGAATGAGGGTGAACTTGATCCCCTCATCCAGATCATTGATCAAGATATTAAACAGAGAGACTTCAGCACTGATGACCCCTCAACAGCCCTGGGGAACACCACTGGTGACCAGTGGCCAACTGAATTTAACTCTGTTCTCCACCACTTTCTGGACCCTGCATCAGCCATTTTTCCACCTGTTGCAGAATAGGTCTGTCCAAGCCCTGGGCAGCCAGTTTCTCCTGGAGGATGCTGTGGGAGACTGTCAAAGGTTTTGCTAAAGTCTCTTGGACTTTAGTCACATCCACCAAGACCACATCCACAGCCTTTCCCTCATCTATTAAGTGAGTCATTTTGTTATACAAAGAGATCAGGCTGGTCAAGCAGGACCTGCTCTTCATAAAACCATGCTGACTAGGTCTGAATACTTGGCCTCATACAGGTTGCCGTGTGTGTGCCTCAAGGTGGTGCTCAGGATAATCTGTTTCATAACCTTCCCTCTCACCGAGGTCAGGCTGGCAGGCCTGTAAAGGCCTGTAGTTCCCAAGGTCCTCCTTCTAGCCCCTCTTGTAGGTAGGTGTCATTTGCAACCTCCAGTCCTCTGGGACCTCCCCGGTGAGCCAGGACTGCTGATAGATGATGAAGAGTGTCTTTACGAGCACTTCTGACAACCTCCTCAGCACCCTCAGGTGGATCGTATCTGGCTCCATAGCCTTGTATACATCTAATGTAGCGAGTTGCACACCATTTCCCCTTGGACTATGGGGACTTCATTCTGTTCCCTTTCTTCCATCTCAGGATACTGGGTATCCACAGCACAACTGGTCTCAATGTCTTCAAAATCAGGGTGCTTAGATCTCCATTCAACCCGAACTTCAATGTTTCTAGGAGTGAAGCATCTACAACTTCTCTGGGCAACCTATTCCAGTGTTTAATTATCCTCGTAAAAAATTCCTTCCTTAATCCTAGTCTGGATCTACCATCTTTTAGTTTAAAACCAGTACCCCATGCCCTGTTGCAGCAGACCCTGCTAAAAAGTCTGTCCACATCTTTCTTATAAAAACCCTTGAAGTACTGGGAGGCTGCAGGTGAGAAAGCAGGAATTAATACCACCAAAAAAAACAAAAAGTTTTTTAATGATGTTAAGTTTTTTTTTGTGTGAGAAATTTGTGTTCAAATTATGAATAAGCACAGTAGTTTGTATACGTCACTGATACATGTTTTGAGTACAAAACATTTTGTTTCTCAGAAATTATTTTGCACTTGAAAAGAGACTTTAAGTTTACCCAAATTCAGAAGCTCTTCAAAACTTCTGTTGCGTGAGAAAATTAGATACTAGTGGACATTTTTGAAGAAAATCCATGGAATCTTATCATGTAAACTTCCAGATGGTTAGTTAATGATGAGGGGAAAGTAGTTCAGTCCTTTCCTGAGGCTATATAAGTTTTGGTGTAAGTTTTGCAAGTAAGAAGAGAGGTCTGTGTTCTTCCACTTGGTATCTATAGCATCTGTGAAAGGAGATATGATTGATTTGTTTACAACAGTATGTCTTTCTGAAGTGGAAGATTTCTTATGTTTCTGTCAAAGGCATCTATCTGGGATCCATTCAAATCTAATTACAATAGTATACCTTTTTGAAGTCACTTCAAAATTATGTATGTTGATGAATGCCAGTAATCAGAAAGTTATTGTCATAATTGTAGCAGGCACAGCACCATGTAGTCTTACTTAGATACTGTCAAGGGAGTACAAGTTCTTTAACTATGTGTCTTTGAGCTAAACATTTTTAGCCGTAACAGTTATATGCAAGCACTCGAAAGGCTGGAAACACAGAGGAAAAGAATGACTTAAATTGGTACAAAGCAATACAGATAGGACAAGATCCATATAAGGTGACTTTATCTTGAAAAACCAAAATATGATATATTTGTAATAAATATGTTTTCAAACCACCGTTTTTACATAACCAAAGTATATGCAGATTTTAAATGACATATTTGATTTTATTCTAGCCTGTGCTTTACAGTCTACTGACCAGTCTAAAAACATGTGTCTCCTTAGCTAACGCACATGTATGTATATGCGGTGTATTTTATAATATAGTGTATATATGATATTTTTAAAGGTCAAGATGTTATGTAGTAGCACAAGTAGTTTCTTAGGATGAGGTTTCCTGTATACTTCTATATACAGCTTTGCATAACTTTATATGCTCAGATGCTCAGAAGTGCTAAAGTAGAAGAGGTAAGATTTTTTTTTAAAGTAGATGAAAAATTATTACCAAAAAGACAAGGTATTTTTCACATTAGGGATGTTCATAGTTTTGCATTAACTCTATTTCTGTAGTTCAGCTTCTGTAAAAACTTTTGGAATAGCCTAGTTGAAGTATGTGAAATTGTAGTTTCCAGTTGAAAATATTAATGAATAGAATGCTGTGATTTGAACTGAGAGGTGTTTAAAGCTAAAGCAGTGTTTCAGAGGTAAAAGCAAAAAAAGTAGGATTGAAGACTTTTACAGTCTTTCATGACGTTGTTTCAGATCAGGTCTGTGACTTGAAGCAGAGTCCGTGTGTGTATAATGGAATAATACTGCATTTCTATTAAAATTTCAGAGATTGGCTAATGAAAATCAGAACTAATTAATATTATTTTACCAATATGAGCCTATAAATACAACTTTGCTATAAAATGTTTGTGTGTATTAAAATCCGTAAGTATGTGTCAGTGTGTGGATATGATTCTTGAACTTCCTGATATGCAAGGTAATGAGAAGCAGTAATTTAGAAGTAATCACTATTCACGAATCTACATCTTGTTGTCACCTTGAGATAGATTACATAATATCTAACTCCTAGTAAGATTCCAGACATTTTGCTGGGTTCTTTCTGGTTTTCTGCTCATTTTTCAGTGAAATGGATGTCCACAAAGAGGTGCTGGCAATCAGGGGGCTGTGAGGCAGCCCCTTCTGAGGAAAGACGGGTTGCTCTGTGCTGGACACAGGTGATTCCAGCCAGCTCCAATAGATCCATTGCAGGGCATGGCTAAGCCCCTCCACCATGATGTTTCCATCTCTGGGAAAGCATACTTAAGGATGCTGAAAAAAAATCTGCACAGCAAAATGTGAGAGAGGAATGAGAAAAAAAAAAGTGTGAGAAACAGCTCTGCAGATGCCAAGATCAGTGAAGACGGAAGAGACAAGATGCTTCAGGTGCTAGAGCAGAGAATCCCCTGCAGCCCCTTGAGAGGGATCATGATTGAGCACATTTCCTCATGATTGAGCACATTTCCACACTGAAACCTGTGGAGATCCTCTGAAGCGGTGGAGAGCATGTGCCAGAGCAGGCTTCTGGAGCTGTAGCCTGTAGAGGATAGCCCACAAAGGAGCAAGCAGATTTTTTGGGCAGGAACTACTGCCTATGTGAGACCCATGGTAAGGCAGTCTGTTCCTGAAGGATTGCTACTGGTGGAATGGAACCACGCTGAAGTCCATGAAGTACTGTATCCCAAAGGAAATATATAAGACCAATTGAAGCAGGAGAAGAGTGTGAGGAGAAAGGAGTAGCAGAGAGCAGCTGTTATGGACTGACATCAACCCCTATTCCCTGTCCCCATACACCTCTCATGGAGAGGAGAAACTGAAAGAATCAAGTCTATCCTTTAACAGTAATTGATAAATCATCTCTTTAGCTTGACCTATGAGCTTTTCCATCGTATTTTACCCTATGTCCTGTTGAGGAGAAGAAATGACAAGAGTAGCTGGATCGATCCTTGGCAACCAGGTGAGATCAGTGAACCATTGTCATTGTGCTTGTAAGAATTTAGTGTGCCATCCTTTACAATGTCTGTAGCTGGTATAAATCAGTAATTCTTATTTGATGCCTGAACCTGTCCAAATGTAACTTCCTGTTACATTTGGAGACTGGCTTCTTTGTGCACCTTCTTAGTGAATACTTGATCTGCAGACATTTCCTCTTTCCTGGCAATTGTCTCAACTTTGCTTTTGACAGTTATTAAGGAGAGCTCATTTTAGAACATCTGGACCTATGACATTCATGAACTTGTCTGTGAACGTGTGGAAGGTTTAGTGTTCTTTGTGTAGAGGTACAGTTGCTTCCTGATTATTAGCTGGAATGAATCAAGACGAGTTAAGATGTGTTGTTTTCAGAGACTGAAAATAATGCAGACATTTTTATCATTCTCATAGCCCAAATGAGTTAAGTACTCTGAATCTTTTATGACTCCTTTCAAAGCCCTTCTGGCTTTGTGTGTGATGCACCTGAACTCAATATCAGGTAAAAACAGGTCAGGCACACTTGAGTAGCTCAGAACAACAGACTGTTGATGATCTAGGATGTCTAGATGATATGTGTTGATTACAATTTCTTTATTAATTTTTTCATTTCCTTTTTTTGTCCATTGTGACAACCATGAATCACCAGAACATGGTACTATTCAGCCTGTAGGATTCTCCAGCTGCTCGTGGTGCTGGATTTGTGCATACTAGGTTTGGATATTATTTTCCTCTTACTTAGAAATTAAATTGTCTGCTAATGCTCTATCATAGTAAGTGGAAAGATCAAAAATACTTGTTGTTACAATGCAGTATTTTATTGATGTATTGCAGTATGTTATTGATCCGTAAACACTTTCGATCTAGTGTGAGATCACTGTTGAAAGACTGAGGAAAAAATTAAGAAACTGTGCTTACAGAAGTCATCATTATAATGACAGGCAATTTAGTTTGAGGTAACTGGAGCAGTGAAGAATGCAATCAATCATATCAGCAACTTTCTTTACAAATGTTATTAGCCTCTGACAAATGTTATACAGATCATCAAGGTCATTTCATAGTGAAGCTGGGATATTTTTTTCATATTCTTAAAGCAACTATAGTGCTTTGAATAAACTGCATGTCCAGTTCCCTGGGATTCTTGTAATGCAGTGAAGCAATGAGACAGGAAATAAAAAAAGCTACAAAATGAGGCAGTTGCTTTTTTCTATTTTTGCAGGGCATGCTTTCAGGCAACTCATCAAACTTTGGGGGAAAACGGCCATTTCAGTGACAGTCACTGTCAGGTAGCAAGTCTTCCTCTCTTTCCACTCACTGCTAAATGGCTCTACCCTAGTAAAGCATGTTCCATGGGCCTTGGGTTAAGTATATTTGTACAGGGTGCTTATTTGATCTATTTCACAGAAGAAAATTAGCACTAGACTTTGTAGAATGTGGAAACACATGTGCATTCCTCAGATAAGATCTTGTGAAATTAAATCTACCACTTGAAAACAGAAAAGGTTTATTAATGTAGATGCAATTCAAATTTTTGTAATACATTTTTTGATATATAGCAAAGATAGTGTCATTTTCCTTCAAAAAACAAAGTCTTATCTTACTGCACCTCCTTGAAAACATTTACACATTAAGTTTTTGATGTTCTCACATATGCATTTTTGGGAGATAATTAACTTGTTACTCCATTAACCATACATTTTTTATTTTTGAAGCAATTATTTTCCGCTGATTAGTTACTAATATGTATGTCTATAGTTGTTCTGACTGTGAGATGTGTTTGCCTTTTACGTGGCTGTATTTAGATAATGCTTATAATCAGGTAGCATGCCCAGTGTTTTCTCCCGTAATGTGTTTCTAGCTGATAAGATCTGAGTTTGTAACAGAATGGTGTTCAGTTTCATCCTGTGTGCTTGTCTTCACTCATCCAGTTCTTAAGAACAGGTATGTTATTCTCATCTGTGTTGATTATATTCCAAACTTCACCAGTGAAGTTTGTTGTACTCTACAATACCTATTATGTTATTTTACAAAGTGTGCTTGTAACTCTTTACCCTACCCAGCTCAGTTATTCTTTCAATGCAATTCTTTGCGCTCTCCATCTTGGTCAGTTCCTTTCCTGTCTTTTAATTCTTACGCTGATTTCCACCATCTTCTGTTTAATAACTTACTTTGTGATGTTCAATGAAGGTAATTAATCATATAAATTGTTGTTGCAGTAATTTCTTTATCCAAGAAAGCTTCCTTAAGCAGTTGTAAAAAATGCAGAAGCTAGGTTGGTGGTAGCCTACTTCAGGTAAATGTGTGGTTTAGATTTTACATTGACCTCTGCATCCTTTTTCTTTCCTTAAAATTTATTCTGGTAATTGTTTGAAAAATTTATTCTATGGAGGTCAGAAGAAGAGGAATAGAGTTAATAGGTTTACAGAGCCAGACAATGGTAAGAGATAATTTTTATGACTGTCCAGCTGGTCATTCTGGTTTTTTTTCTGAAGAAGAAGGTTGCCAAGGAGAGCTTGAAGAGGCCTAAGGCCTCATTTATATTCTGTTGGTTCTGCAGATACATAAGGATGGCAGAGTGAGTTGAGGATAGAAAAAGGCAAAAAACAAAAACACCTTTTAAGATCTTACATTGGGAATAGATTAACATAATTGTTCTTCTGTTTATACTTACGGGTAGGGATAACTTCATATCTCCATCTCTCTTGCTCTGCCTCTGTGAAATTAAAAAAAAAAAAAAAGAATTGTTGATACAGTAGAACTGGAAGTAATTAAACAGTGTACTTTGGCACTACTGATTGTTATTTGAGAGCTGACCTAATTGATTGCTTTGCCAGAAGCTGAAGACCTTGAAAATGCATTAATTATGCAAAGCGTTGGTTATTGTATAGTTCACTCTTTTCACAAAATTGCAGCTGATTTGTGAGGGAATTCATCAAAAGATATAGGAGACTGGCAACAATTTGTGTGTTTTTCAGTAAGGCTCATCTTCCCTTATCGATTTATATAACTTGCTTTTCAGCTCTGGCATAAAAAATTACTTTCCTGCTTGCAATTGTGCTCTTAACCAATAGGAAAGGTTGTTATATTGGCAAAAAAAAGAAGAGTTGTTTCTTTAAAAAAAATCTTGTTTGCTAGCTGGAATAGGAAAAAAAAAAACCTTCATACCAGTGTTATTTTATAGGTGTATTCAGATTTGGATTGATTTGTTTGAAGGTGTATTGGTTTTATGGTGGTTTTTGTTTTTTTTTATTTTTTGTGTTTTGAAACCTTTCACTTAAATCAAAATGAGGATCTGTGATAATACTGTTTATTTTTTCTGGCTGGGATAAATTTCTTCATAGGAGCTTATTTGGGGCTATGTTTTGGGTTTTTTGCTGAAAAAAGTGTTGATAACCCAGTGATATTTTAGTTCTTGTTGATCAGTACTCATGCAAAGCCATGACCATCCTGGGGCTGCACAAGAAGCTGGGAGGGGACACAGCTAGGTAACCTGACCCGAGTTCACCAAAGGTACTGCAGAAAATGTGGCATTGTGCTCAGCAATAAAATGTAGGGACAAGGGCTACCATTGCCTGGCGACTGACTGGGCATCAGTTAGTTGATCATGAGCAATTGTACTGGGGCATTTTTGCTTTGTTTGTTTTTCTTGTTTTTTTTTTTTTTTCCCNTTTGTTTCTTTTGTTACAGTCTCTTGAAAGCCTAGAGGCTAACAATCTGATTTCTGATTGTGCTGAACTGTGGGAAAACCAAGAGTTTCTTTTTCTTCTGTCATGTAAAAGCTGAATTGCTGAACTTCAGCACCCTTTTGTACTGATCTTGACATTATCACACAGCATACAGGGCTTTGCTGAAGCCTGTTAGTGATCCAATTGTGGATCCAATGACAGGTTCTTCTGTTTGATCTTCTCTTCATGGAAGTGTGGTTCTGCACTGGGCTTAATCAGGATTGTAGCCTGATTCCAAACATCAGCTCTACTCACAATTCTCATCAGCAAGATGTCATCCTTGAATGTATATATGCAGTGATAGATTGAAATAATCTGAACAGATCTTTCATAAGCCTTTAGACAACATATAGGTTTAAAAAATACAATCTAACTCATGTTCACATTCACATCATGTTACCTACTTGCTTCTAATACCTTTTGTAATATCTCAGCCATAATTTCCTGGGCCTATTTCAAATTCTGCCACAATGTGATGACAGAGGGAATAATCCTGAATGTCTAGTTTCTGTATCTATGTGCTTGTACTGGAGCTGTAGATTTCCTCTTCTTCACATTCTACTGTGTCAGTGAGGGCCCTTGTGAGGTGGTCTTTCTACGTTATTCTTTGTCCTTGGAAATGTAAAGTAGTTTAATCCAGATGACAAAAGACTGTCATTAATAAGTTTAAGTGCTTTCCTGTCTACATTTTTTTGTACTTGTTGTTACATATTCTCAGGTTTTTTGCTATCTGCATCCAGACATCCTCTTCAGACGTAACTCTTTTAGATCAAAATTAGTGATGTGATACCATCCAGATAAATGACTGTACATGTTATTTTCTTACCAAATAACACTGATAACTTCCTTGTTTACCCAGATTTCAGAAAGGATAAAAATCGAGACTGTTTTATATATTACGAAAACTAAAAATCTCCCTACTTCTGTGTTTTGACAAACTACATGATACAAAGGTCTGTTTAAAAAAGATCCCATGTCTATGAAAGAAGCCTGTTTTGAAGAATGTGGGTAAATTGTTTTTACCAGCTATAGATACCTTTATACTTTTTGGGTGTAATGGGTTTAATAGGCTCTTGTGATTGGAACAAAGCAAAGTTTTGATCTTTTTGGTTTAGTTTTATTTTTTTATTTTGGATGTTTTAGTGCAAACCTTAAAAAAAAAGATGAGTTTCTAGCTTGACATTTTCAAATTTTTGTCTCAGATATCGTAGTGTATAATTCATAGCTGAACAAAGAAAGATGTATGTGGAATAATGCATAGAATGTGCAGAACTTCCACTGAAGTACAAGAATGTGTGTATGTATCATTTGTGATATCAATTTTTATTTTAACTTTTTTTGAACCAAAATATGTTGTTTGAGTCCTTGTGTGCATGCATATTAAAGCTCTGTTTCTGCTGTTTTAATTTTTTTATAGTTGCTGTGTTTGGAGGTTTGCTTCTACCAGTTACTGCTGTTATCAAACTGTGATTGTAATGAAGTAGTCAATCATGGAAGTGAATGCTGAACCATTTTGATGACTAATTTTCCTGCAGCTTTTCTTTGTATGCCAGTACCATTCATGTAATAAATCTCACAGGATTTAGCGTGGTTACTTTTACCATGAAAGTTCTTGGAGAACTCAACACCAATCATAAATACAGGGACAAGACTCTAAAACTGTGTCTTTGCCTAGTAGAGTGTGTGTCTGCTGATTGTAGTGCTAAGTCCATCAGAAAACAAGAAAAGTGTTTCTTACAAGTACAGAATCTAGACATCTAAATTCAACATATCCTCTTTTTATTACACTGATTCATTTCAAGATTTTAACTAATTCATGATTTAAAGCTGCTTATGATTTGGATTGATTGAATATATCAGTTGGTGTACTACTTGTCCAGACTGCTGTAATGGTGATTTCTTTTAATTAAATTAGCTGTAATGCAATCAGTTCACTAAGGAAAAAAATTACAAAGAAAATATCTCATCCTATTGCTTCTAATTACTGTTGCCATTAAATGACAATTCTTTTGTTCTGCTGTGTTTATAAATCAAACCAAAACCATTTAAATTTCTGGGCAACATCTCACTTTAACTGATGGTAAAGTTGCACCACATTTCCTGAGTTCATTTGAACTTGTGATTCTGAATACAGGTGCTTTGAGAAAATATCTGTTCCATTTAGGATTTGGATTCTGACTTATCTTTTTTTTGTAGGCTAGAATAGAATGGAATATTCTAGATTTTTCATTAATGGAGGTTGAAGATTTGTAGTGTTCTTATTGATCAGAATGAGTAAGCATTTCTACTGAAAATGTAATACATTGTTAGCTAGTAATAGACACAATAGCATGCCTAGTAACCCATGTTACAAGATTTTTTTTTTCTTGCACATACAATTAGTATTTTCTTTCTTTTTATGAAGACTCCTTCCTCACAGAGGGAATGGAATTTCATTTTAACACCTAAGAATATCAGAAGGAAACCTACAAGGCTGCTTAAAATGTCTAACTTCTATGTCCTCCCAAAGAGACACATTAAAATAAATGCAATTAGTAATCGTGTTTGCATCTGAAATTTGAGTGACATTCTATGTGTCACTTTCTTGTTTGTTTTAAATATACTGGGATATGTTGTATAAGAAGTGTGTTACTCAAGAAGACTAACATGTAAATTTAAGCAAGATTCAACTACTGTAAGAAGCTCTGGTTGTATCTCAGGGCATTGTTGTCATGGTTTGACATGACAGCCATTTCTGGTAAGAGGGAAGAGACTGTAAAGATGGCTTCTGTAAGAAGTTGCTTGAAACTGTCCCCATCTCTGAGCCAGACCCACATCCCCCATTCCCTGCCCCCCTGAGCTGAGCTGTTGAGGAGGTTGAGGTATCAGGAACAATGAGCTGGGCCTGGGAAGAAAGGAGGGATGGGGGAAGGAGATCTTAAAGTGCTGGTTGTAATTTTCTTATCATCCTAATCTTTTTTTGCTTTTTGTTCTCTTGTGTTTCTTTGTAGGTAGTAGAATAAACTGTCCTACTTGCCTCATTAAGTCGAGTACTGGAGTCTGTTTTGTCTGGAATTATAATTGGCATCGAGCTCTCCCTGCCCTTGTCTTAATCCATAACAACCTTGCTTATCTTTGTTACCTCCCATCTCGCTGGGGCCTCTGCAATCCTCATTAGGGTGAGGGTGAAGGGGGGGCACCAAGCAAGAGACTGTCGCGGTGCTTCATTGCTGTCTGGGCAAAACCATGACACTTGTAATGTTCACTAGATCTTTTTTATGGGTTTTTTTTTGTTTTTTTTGTGAGCTTTGATATAGAATGTTGTTTTTAGATCTTACATACAGAGAGTCATTTAATATTTTTAATAAAATACCTTTCTCCTTTTCTCCTTGTGCAGTAAAGCTGTTACAGTATAGAAAAAATAATTATTAAATTAGTTGTAATCATGGTTCTTTTGTGATCTTCATATTAACTTGTATTTATTGCAATATGTAGGAAATTATCTCGTATTTCTTCTCCTGTTTCCTATGAGACCTGGAAAACTTTTCACCAGCTGAGCTTATGCTTCATGTTGACAAGCATAATTTGCAACATAAGACTTTTTTCCTTTCTCTCCTTAATGCATGTGTTTATCCTATAGGTTGTAACATATCGTGACTCTGTGCTTCAAACAGAATCTACCCAATCAGAGTTGAACAGTTCTTTGGATCAAATTGATTTTGGTGGATTAGGCAGACAAAACTTTTGCACCTCTGCCTATACTGAACATAGTGGGAAATAGTCTTTCTATGCGTATGAAAAAGGAGGAAGTGATGAATCTGTTAAGTAGTGTGTATGAAATACTATAGGGTAGAAATGTCTTGAAGGTGGGTTTTAAGAAGGGTTTTGGTATTTGTACTCACTTTCAGTTTCTGCAGTCATGATCTTTACATACTTGCTGGTTTCAACCTTACCTTACATCATAGCTGATGATACCAGCTTCACATTGTCATACTGTATTTCAGTTGGGTAGTTTTGTGCATGGCTAATATGCATAGATTTAATGTGAAAAGTAAGGTTAGTTGCATGAAAAGTGGATGCAGCTGCTCTGACTTTAGTGGTTTTCATGGTACAGAATGTGCTATGTGTATACATTACATTACATTTTCAGTTGCTACAAGAGTTTCCTCAGCTATTGAAATAACATGGCATCTCTAAAACACAAAGAAAAGGTTGGGACAGGAATTGTGTAATCTTCTATTTGTGTTATTTATTCTAAATGTCTGTTTTTTATAAGAGAGAATGTTCACATAATTTTTAATATACTACCTTTTAAGTCATATTTAATAATTCAAAATAAATGTGATACCCAGGGATATATCCTTCCTCTTAAGATTCTTGGATGGTTTTGTAGACATGAGTAAATACCAGACATTTGCTGCTTATGTGTTCGCATTAGCTTTAAAGGTCATAGTGCCTGTGTTATCACTTTCATATGTATTAATGCTGTCTAAGTTTTATAAGCCTGTATTATTAATTGCATTGCATGCTAACAACATGCTTGTGTGATGGCAAGATCGAAGGAATATTTTTTTTTGTTAGATACATCACTTTTTTATCAGTGTTTTGGTTTTCTTTATTTTGTTTATCACTTTGTTTCTCTGAGGAAACTTCTTTAGATATAGTGAAGAACCTGGCCAATAATGAATCTGGCCTTCTAAAGGTAACCATAGTGGATAAAATTAGGTAGTATGGTGGTTTAACCTTGACTGGGTACCAGGTGCCCACCAAGTCATTATATCACTCCTCACCTAAACTGGACAGGGGAGAGAGAAATATAACAAAGGAGCTCATGAGTCGAGCTAAGGGCGAAGAAATTACTCAGCAATTACCATCATAGGCAAAACAGATTCAGCTTGGGGAGAAATGGTTTGATTTATTAATGAGTAGTCAAAACAAAGCAGGAAAAAACAGAATAAGAGATAAAAACTGAATATTCAAACACCTCTCCCCACCCCCTCGTTTCTCCTCCTCAGACTGGGAATGAGGGTTGTGATCAGTTCATCACAGATAGTCTTTGCTGCTGCTTCCTCATAGGGAAGACTCCTTATACTTCTCACCACTACAGTGTGGGGTCTCTCTCTTGGGGAATAGTCCTCCATGAACTTCTCCATTGTAGGTCCTTCACATGGGCTACAGTTCTTCACTAACTGATCCAACATGGGTCTCATCCAAAGAGGAAGTAGTCTTTCAGAATGAACTGCTCCAGCGTGCATCTCCCACAACGTCACAAGTCCTTACAGGTCAAAAGTCTAGTGTGGGCTCCTTTCTCCACAGGTTCTCAGGTCCCACCAGGAGCTGTTCCAGCATGGCTTCCCATAGGGTCACAGCCTCCCTGGGACATACACCTGTTTTAAAGTGGAGTCCTACATGAGTTGCAGGTGGATCTCTGTTCCACAGTGGACCTTGATGGCTGCAGGGATAGGGCCTACTTCATCCATGGGCTGCACCACAGGTCACAGGGGAGTTTCTCTTCCAGTGCCTAGGCACCTCCTCCTTCTTCACTGACCTTGGTGTCTGCAAAGATGTTGTTCTCATGTTCTCACTCTCTTCTGCTGACATTTTGACTCTGCTCAGAAATTTCTTCCCCTTCTCAAGTACATTAATCATAGAGATGTTACCTCCACCACTAATTAACTTAGCCCTGGTCAGTGGTGGTTCCATCTTAGAGACAACTGTCTCTGGCCCCATTGTGTACAGGGGAAGCTTCCGGCTTTCTTTTTTCAAAGAAGCTACCCATGTAACTCCTTCTGCAAAAACCTGGCCACACAAACCCNCTGTTGAGGAGGTTGAGGTATCAGGAACAATGAGCTGGGCCTGGGAAGAAAGGAGGGATGGGGGAAGGAGATCTTAAAGTGCTGGTTGTAATTTTCTTATCATCCTAATCTTTTTTTGCTTTTTGTTCTCTTGTGTTTCTTTGTAGGTAGTAGAATAAACTGTCCTACTTGCCTCATTAAGTCGAGTACTGGAGTCTGTTTTGTCTGGAATTATAATTGGCATCGAGCTCTCCCTGCCCTTGTCTTAATCCATAACAACCTTGCTTATCTTTGTTACCTCCCATCTCGCTGGGGCCTCTGCAATCCTCATTAGGGTGAGGGTGAAGGGGGGGCACCAAGCAAGAGACTGTCGCGGTGCTTCATTGCTGTCTGGGCAAAACCATGACACTTGTAATGTTCACTAGATCTTTTTTATGGGTTTTTTTTTGTTTTTTTTGTGAGCTTTGATATAGAATGTTGTTTTTAGATCTTACATACAGAGAGTCATTTAATATTTTTAATAAAATACCTTTCTCCTTTTCTCCTTGTGCAGTAAAGCTGTTACAGTATAGAAAAAATAATTATTAAATTAGTTGTAATCATGGTTCTTTTGTGATCTTCATATTAACTTGTATTTATTGCAATATGTAGGAAATTATCTCGTATTTCTTCTCCTGTTTCCTATGAGACCTGGAAAACTTTTCACCAGCTGAGCTTATGCTTCATGTTGACAAGCATAATTTGCAACATAAGACTTTTTTCCTTTCTCTCCTTAATGCATGTGTTTATCCTATAGGTTGTAACATATCGTGACTCTGTGCTTCAAACAGAATCTACCCAATCAGAGTTGAACAGTTCTTTGGATCAAATTGATTTTGGTGGATTAGGCAGACAAAACTTTTGCACCTCTGCCTATACTGAACATAGTGGGAAATAGTCTTTCTATGCGTATGAAAAAGGAGGAAGTGATGAATCTGTTAAGTAGTGTGTATGAAATACTATAGGGTAGAAATGTCTTGAAGGTGGGTTTTAAGAAGGGTTTTGGTATTTGTACTCACTTTCAGTTTCTGCAGTCATGATCTTTACATACTTGCTGGTTTCAACCTTACCTTACATCATAGCTGATGATACCAGCTTCACATTGTCATACTGTATTTCAGTTGGGTAGTTTTGTGCATGGCTAATATGCATAGATTTAATGTGAAAAGTAAGGTTAGTTGCATGAAAAGTGGATGCAGCTGCTCTGACTTTAGTGGTTTTCATGGTACAGAATGTGCTATGTGTATACATTACATTACATTTTCAGTTGCTACAAGAGTTTCCTCAGCTATTGAAATAACATGGCATCTCTAAAACACAAAGAAAAGGTTGGGACAGGAATTGTGTAATCTTCTATTTGTGTTATTTATTCTAAATGTCTGTTTTTTATAAGAGAGAATGTTCACATAATTTTTAATATACTACCTTTTAAGTCATATTTAATAATTCAAAATAAATGTGATACCCAGGGATATATCCTTCCTCTTAAGATTCTTGGATGGTTTTGTAGACATGAGTAAATACCAGACATTTGCTGCTTATGTGTTCGCATTAGCTTTAAAGGTCATAGTGCCTGTGTTATCACTTTCATATGTATTAATGCTGTCTAAGTTTTATAAGCCTGTATTATTAATTGCATTGCATGCTAACAACATGCTTGTGTGATGGCAAGATCGAAGGAATATTTTTTTTTGTTAGATACATCACTTTTTTATCAGTGTTTTGGTTTTCTTTATTTTGTTTATCACTTTGTTTCTCTGAGGAAACTTCTTTAGATATAGTGAAGAACCTGGCCAATAATGAATCTGGCCTTCTAAAGGTAACCATAGTGGATAAAATTAGGTAGTATGGTGGTTTAACCTTGACTGGGTACCAGGTGCCCACCAAGTCATTATATCACTCCTCACCTAAACTGGACAGGGGAGAGAGAAATATAACAAAGGAGCTCATGAGTCGAGCTAAGGGCGAAGAAATTACTCAGCAATTACCATCATAGGCAAAACAGATTCAGCTTGGGGAGAAATGGTTTGATTTATTAATGAGTAGTCAAAACAAAGCAGGAAAAAACAGAATAAGAGATAAAAACTGAATATTCAAACACCTCTCCCCACCCCCTCGTTTCTCCTCCTCAGACTGGGAATGAGGGTTGTGATCAGTTCATCACAGATAGTCTTTGCTGCTGCTTCCTCATAGGGAAGACTCCTTATACTTCTCACCACTACAGTGTGGGGTCTCTCTCTTGGGGAATAGTCCTCCATGAACTTCTCC
>WBNH01005964.1:483-40144 GCA_013401255.1 Urocolius indicus
CCCCCCCCCCCCCCCCCCCCCTCCCCGTTTGGGCAGCTGCTGCCTATCGCCCCGCGAGCGCCGCAGGGCAGAGCGTGGAGGCTTTCCCCAGCAGCCCACGGGCGTTACCGGCCGTAGCCCCGCGCTGTCGAGCCCCGATACAGTGGATGTTGTGTGAGAGAGAGAGACAGAGAGATCAGTTTCACATCCTGGTGGGGCTGTGTTTATCCGTTCTTCGGGAGATTTTGCCTTCCCTAAGCTCTAAGAGGGGCTTGTGCAGAGCCTGCTGCGGCACTCGTTGGGCAGAGGGGGCAGGGTGCAAGGCAGGGAGCAGTTGGAGATAATTTGTGGCTCTGTGGTAGATATCTGAGAGGTTGTTTAATGTCTATGTGAAGCCCAGAGGCACTGGGAGCTGTGAAAATATCTTCACACCAATGTGGTATTCTGCTTTTTTCTTGAGCTGAGGGAATGAAAGTCATGCCCCCCCAGCAAAGCACTGCACCTCACAAGCAGTATGAGTGTGGCAAATTCTTTATGGCTGGGTTGGATTGCATTCAGGTCATTCTCCAGCTACATCATTGGCCTTGCAGGGTCAAGGCTGAGTGTTGGGCTTAGGACAAGCGAGGTGGCCAAACAGCTCTTTGGTGGCAGGGCCGGCTCACACTCTGGATGGACTGAGCTGTGTCCCAGGGCTGGTTCCAGAACCTGGAGCTCTGTCAGGATTCAGGTTGCCCACAGAAGAAGAAATAACAGTGCTGAAGCTACTTCTTCTGGAATGTGGCACTTCACACTGAGCTGCTTGTCTTGCTGAGTAAAGTATTCTCCATGTGCTTAGGAGTAAATACTTGCTGTGTGTCTCAACAGCTGTCTGAGAATGGACAATTAAAAGGAAAGTCTCAGCTGGCTGTGATTGCAGTGCAGAGCAAACAGGCTGCAAGTGTGTGGTTAACTTTTCCTCTAGTCCTCTAGAAAATAGACCTCTTGGGTCATCAGACATCTTTGCTGCTGTTGCCTTTGGCAACTTCACTTGTCTGTCCTTAGGCTTACCCATGTCCCTGTTAACTTTGGTAATGCTTTTGGATGAAGCTGTTCATGCTGGAGCTCTGTGTCTGCAGTTGAGCCTTGCTCTAGTGCCAGGCTGGGCTCAGTTTAATGTCCCTTAGGTGCTGGGTGTTGTGACAGCCTAGTGGGATCTCACATCTGGCAGCACAGGCTCCATTATATGCACCAGGACAGGCTGGGGGTGACTTGCTGGAGAGCAGCTCCAGGAGAGAGATCTGGGAGTGCTGGATGACAGCAAACTGAACATGAGCCAGTGATGTGCCCTTGGTGGGTAAGAAGCCATTGGCATCCTGGGGGCATCAAGAAGAGAGTAGGCAGCAGGTAGCTCCCCGTCTGCTCTTCACTAGGGAGGCCTCATCTGGACTCCTGTGTCCAGTTCTGGGCTCCCCAGCTCAGGAGACACAGGGAACTGCTGCAGAGAGGCCAGTGCAGGGCCACCAAGATGCTGAGGGGCTGGAACATGTGGGTGAGGAGGAAAGGCTGCGGGAACTGGGGCTGTTCAGCCTGGGGAAGAGAAGCCTGAGCTCAGGGGCACCTCAGCAACACTGATAAATATCTAAATGGTGCTAAATACCTATAGGATGGGGCCAGCCAGTGCCAGGACAAGGGGTGTTGGACATCAGCTGGCACACAGGCAGTGCCCCTGGCACAGGAGGAGAAGCTCCTTTGGTGCTGAGGTGAGGGAGCCCTGGCTCAGGCTGCCCAGGGAGGGTGTGAAGGCTCCTTCTCAGGAGGTTCCCAACCCCACCTGGACACAGTGATCAGATCTCTTGTAGCATTATGATGAATTCCACAATTAGAGTGAATGATTAGAATGATGATTGGGGGGGGGGGTCTCTGCATTGCTGTAGCAGCAGCAGCCCTTCCCACGGCCGTGCCAGCTCACACCCACACGGAGGACAGGGGCTGTGGAGGTGACAGGGAGTCCATGTGGCAGCGTGAGAAGGCACGTTGGAGGTGTTTGTGCAGTTGTTGGCGCTGCAAATACCAGCGAGGCATTCCTTCCTCCTCTCCTGTCCTGGCGGGCTGCTCTCTTCAGCTTGCATTCCATGCCTGGAAGTACCTCGCATACCTCTAATAGTCATCATACCTCAGCTGGGAGGCCCCTGCTGTTAAATGAGGAAGGGCACAGGCGGAGAACGTCACATTGCACGGGATCGAGACACATTTTCACCAGTCACATGCGATAAACGCCGCAGGAGATGCGTTTGGTCGAGTCCCAACTGACTCAACCTGCAGCCGCCACCCGGAGCAGCGGGAGAGGTGGGACCAGCCGCTCTTTCCCTATTCCCTGCTCGTTCCTCCCGGCTGGGACAAGGGACGAAGCCGCTACAGCCAGCGGAGAGGCGCCGGTGCCGGGTGCGCGCTCCCGCCGTGCGCGCTCCCGCCGTGACCCGCCGCTGCGCCCGGCGTGGGAGAGACGGGGGTGGGGGGGGTGGGTGTGTGCTGTTTGACTGACAGTCTCTCGGACCAATCCGCAGCCAGCGCTGTATGTTTGAATAGGAGCCCAGCGGCCAATGGGAGCGGCCGTAGCTCGAGGGGGCGGCGCTACGGGAGCGCGGCGGGCGGGCGCCGCTCTGACCCCTGCGCCGCCTCTCAAGGTAACTTTAAAACAGGAAGCGCACGGCGAGGTTGCGCCGTCGGCTTCAGCCAATCAGCGTGCGGGGTTTCACCCCCCCCGTGCCTCTCTCAGCCAATAGGAGCGGACGGGGCGGGCGCAGCAGGGTAGGTTGAGCGCAGGCTGTTAAAGGGGCCGGCGGCCCGCGCCGGCGGGGATGCTGAGCCCCGGCAGCCAGGGGTCAGCTCAAAGACAAAGGGATGGCGGGGCAGCCCCGGCACCGCCGCTCCCCGCCGCAGCCGCCTCCTCAGCGCCGGCCAGAGCCTGCGGCGGCCCGGTGAGTTGATAACGGCAACTGGAACCGCGCTGGTTGGGGCGGGGGGCGGCTGCGGCTCGGCCCCGGGCTGGGGGGGCGGGGGGGGGCAGAGCGGGCGGCGGGCACTGGCTGCACGGTCCCGGCCCCAGTGCGGCGGGAGGAGGCGGCAGCAGCAGCCCCAGGGCTCCGTGGGAGGGTTGTGGGAGGTATCCGGGTCGAGGCGGCGGCTGGAGCCCGTGGCTGAGTCCCCGGGGCGGTGGGTACGGCCGTGGGGCCTCGCCCTGCGCGGGGGCTGCGCCGCCCCGGGGCCGGTAACCGGGTGGGAAGGGCAGAAATGGCAGCAGCTCCCCCTCTGCCGCGGGGAAGGTGAGGGGGGGTCTCCCCCGCTCGCCCTTGGTGGGGTTTGTGCGGCTGGCTGGCAGTTAGCCCGCGGGTACCCATGAGGAACGTGGCTCCTGGTGGGGCTTGGGACCCCCGCATCACCCCCCAGCCGCCGGCCAAACTCCTGACAAATACAGGCAGCTCTTTGTTTTCGTTTTTATTTGTAACGAAGCACTGAAGGTCATCGGAGCCCCACAGCCCGGCCGTGACAGGCTGAGGAAGGGGCTGAACGTGTGCGGCTTTAGCTTAATAAGTTTTGCAGCAGAAAGGGGTTTCTCGACTCTCCTGGTGCCACCCCCTGAATGTGGCCGGGGCTGAGCTCTCACCCTCAGAGCCGTGCTGGAGCCAGGCCTGCCTTTGCCTGCACGAGTGACCTTGAAATACCACTGCTCCCGAGTTTCGAGAATGAAGGACAAAGTTTGTTTACGGCACTTTGGACTGGGGGCAGGAAAAAAAAAGAGAATCAAAGGGAGGGAGGGAGAGGGGAAAAAAAAATGCAGCTGCTCCTGATGGCTGAGGGCACAGAGCACAGGGAGAAGAGTTTGTAGATTAGAATTAAAGTTAGTTTTGAGCCAGGAGTCCGTTCGCATTGCAGACATTCCTTCTCTGCTCCCACCCAGAGATGCTCAGTGGTGGTGTCCTTGTCTTCACAGGGGTGAACTGAGTGACACAGCTCGAGTGTTCAGCCCTGCTCTCACTCCTTGGGGTTTCTTTTTCCCCCCTCATTGCTAATTGTTGACGTTAAAAGTACTGTTTGGTGATTTAGAGGCAATTATATTGTGCAGCTTATTTTAGGGGTGGTAGAAAAGTGAATTCCTGGCCCCTCAACCTGATCTGACAAACGGCTGCGTCTTGGGATTGAACTTCAACCTGAGCTGGCTTTGAATTGTTGCAGCTTTCAGGTATTATTTTGGGTGTTTTAATTCAGATTAAGACTGGTGAATAGCATCACCTTGTCTCAGGCAAAGCTTGTTCGACTTTCTGTGGTGTTTGGCTTGTCTGTTTCCATCCAAGGAGGCGACAGGATGAGAAACATCACCAGAAGTCATCTATTGATAATGAGGTGTTAGTGGGATAGCAGCAACTCCTGTAGCAGGCTGCTGGCCACAATCAGGGCGTTTACTGCCAAGTGTGAAGGTCGTTGGTAGCATCTTTGAGCAATTAGTGAGACATTTTAAGGCTTTTTGCAGTGAAATTAGGACATACTCAGCCGCTGTGTGCTTTTAAGGGGTGGCAAAGCATGAGCGAGTCTGTAGCTACTGTAAGGCGAAATAAGTCCTGCAGAAATCTTTGTTACACCCAGTGTTTATCATATTTCATTGCTTAAGCCGGCCAGGGGTTGTAGCTGTGTAAGAATAGGTGCTGCTTGATCTTTCTAGGTCAACAAACTCCATCAGGGAATGTCCTTGGGTCTCATTTTGCTGCCCTCGGTGAGGTTAGTCGTCTGTCCCTTCTGCCCCAGGGATCCTCTGGGTTTTCCAGGTAGTTGTAGCTGATGGAAAAGCAGCCTGAGAAAACAGGCTCACCTTTTTGTGTGAGAGACTCTTCCATCCTTGGTGGTTTTTAGACAAACATCAGTAGTGGAGATGTAAAGGGCAAGTTTCTGGTGGGAAATGGCTGTGCCTGGCTTGAGCACCTCAGTGCCTGGGGGAGGAAGAGGAGGAGGAGGAGGATGTGTGTGTGTGTGTGTGTCTGGCTGTAAGGGTGGTGGATGCCCGCAGGAGGTCACCTTTCAAGCCACTGGCTTTGGGTTTGGTTTGGTTTTTGCTTTGTGTTGGGGGTTTTTAATCGGACTAGGATCTTGCCTTTATGTAATGGAGCGTGACATCTGGGTATTAATAACGTTGGCACATGAAGCAGTTTCTTCATTTCAGGCCTTAGCAATCTGCCCATGTTGTAAGTGAATTAAATTTGTACAGTTGCTAACTTCAACTCCATTAGTCCTTATGTTTTGATAAAGAAAAGCATTCACCTCGTGTTGCAGAGGGTCAGGAATGGAGCAGCTTCTACTAAGGGCGACATGAAGCTTCAGGATACCTGCCAAAGCTTCCCAAACCTTCATATGTCTCACTAGGTCGTATTTCTCAGTAAAAACACAACCGTTCAAGCTTGAGACAGTGTCAGTTTGGGTGAAGGTGAGTTTGGTATCACTCCTGTTATTTTCCTGTGAGCCTCCTTAAGGCTGCTCTTGAAGGGAAGCAAGTGAAACAGACGGCTGGGAAGGTGAGGAGCTGGCCGTTGCTTCCAAGTTTGCCAAGCTGCACTACACACCATTGATTGAATGCTCAGTGGGTTGAGATGAAAGTTTTGAGGGTGAAGTACTTGGTGTGCAGGGTGGTTTTGCTGTGTGCCAACTGTTCCGTTGCGTGAAGTCGACTTGATCAGCTTGAACACGCTTTGCTTACAAGAGCTTTGCTCCATCTCTGCTGGATGTTTAATTCAGGAGCTGGAGAGGCACCACGCTTCATCTTAGACACTTGTTATTTGCCTGGGAATTTTCTTCCTCTGTTTCTTACTCTCTGTGCTTTGCCTGCCAAAATTACACTGCAAAGAGCCACTCTTTAATAATGTTTAACTGTTGAAACACCAAACATCAAGTGTGACCCTTGTGCTCTTTGGTTCAAAGAAGAAAGGAAAGTAAAATAACCAGTCCAAACAGCAGTTCAGATGATTTTGTTTGCTTTACCATTTTAAAAGAGCTGGGCCTGTGCTGGGGTGGGGGGTTTTTTTTGTGGCATTTTAATCTCTGCAGCCTCCTTTTTGACTTGGTGCTGCACTGTGGGGAGGTCACTTCTCAGTCCTGTGGTGTGGTTTCTGGTGGGTTTCTGATCCCTCGCTCTCCTCAAACCTTTCCCAGCATTAAATAGTCTGTGTCTTCAGTCTTTCTGTGTCCAAATGAACGTGGGCTGCTGCTGGACAGAGGCCTCTCAGCAGTGCTGCTCAGAGCTTGCTGCATTGTGAACAGAAACTCGATGCTCCCATAGAAGTAGGTGTTACTCCTGATGGGGTTTCTTTTCTCTCCTGAAGGAGTAAAGCCAACTGACAGTTGTCTGCACAAGCCCACAGCCTGCCATTGTCTGCACTAACAGTTGCCTTTTGCTGCCAGGTCACGCTGTCTCCTGTCCTAAGATGTGAAACTAAACACAGTGTCTCTTGGTGCTTGTGTATGTTCAGTAAAATGCCTTTGCTCTGCCTTGTCTGGGCTGTAGCATTTTCTCTTCCCCTGTGCAGCTTTGGAGCCTGTTCTCATTCCTGCCCTCATTTGTGGCGCAGGTAAGGCCATTCTCAGTTCAGTGCTCAGCGAAAGCTACTGCAAGATCAAGGCTGGAACTTCACAGCCAACTCAGGAGAGTTATGTGGCCTGTTTCTGCTTTACGTGATTGAAGTCAGGGTGGTTACTCTGAGCCTGCCACCTCTTCTCCAGAGGAGCCAGGATCAGCTTTGCTGCTTGCTCACTCTCCCTGTTGTGTAGGTAGTGGAGAGGCAGCTTTAGCCCAACATACTGAAACCCAGCTGCCAAGCATCCAGGGATAGGAGAAGGGAGGAGCAGGATTCCTGCCCTAGGTGCTGGGGTGGAGAAGGGAAGAACAGGAGACATGCCCGTGTGTGATCCAGCAAAACACCAACTGCAAGGCTCTGAGCAGCACATCAGCAGTGGGAGTGGTGCAGAGCAAGTTTTGGCCCTGCTGAAACCAAACTTTGCTGGTTTAATGAGTTGTCTGTGGTGTTGGATGTGGTAATCTAAATCCCTCTCTCTCTGTAACTGTTTTGGGCTTAAATCAAAAGCTGCACCACACCTGAATGAAAAGTAATGTTTTTGGAGGTATTGGGCAGCTGATGTTCAAACAGTGCTTTGAAGGCAGAATGGTCTGCTAAATATTCATAGAAGAAAGAGCTAGGAGGCACCCAAAGAGGTCATCTGTTTGTTTTTCTGCCCCAAGGCAAGATCATCTCACCTTAAACACCATTTTGCATCCTTCCCTTAAAAACCTTGATCAGTAAGTACCCCATGGCCTCTGTAGGGAATCTAGTGCAGCATTTCTAACCCCACTATTTCATTTTCACCTTCTTGAACATGAGAAACCTGCAAACCTGCACCTTCTCCAACAGCCTAGAACAATTGTACCATCAGCTGAAAGCAGGCAGTGATGGTGCCAGCTCTTTGCTTAGAGGCTTGTGTGTGTGTGAGATACTGGGAGAGGGAGCAGATAAAAATAAAACTGAGGAATTGCAAAGGTTTCCTATAATAGCCCGTTGGAAGGAAGTGCTGGTGTTTTGAATGATGTTGGGTTTACTGAAAGCCTCTTGAAATTGGTTTTTCAGAAGCTGGAAGGCTGTGTTTTCATCAGGAGTAGAACTTCAAGGCTTTCCTGGTGGTGATCATCATCACCCTTTCCCACTACCTGAAAGGCTACATTGGATTTTGTAGCTGATTTATAGAAATGGGAGAGAGTTCCTGTGTCTTTTTGCTTAAATAAGTCTCATGTTAAAAGGTCCAAGACTTGTGATTCTTTAGCCTATGGTTTAGCTCTATCTTCATGCTGCCTGTTCATAATGATGGCAGAGCTTATGCTTTAATAACAGCAGCGTTGTTGCTGCTGTGATGTGCTGAAGTTATTGTGCTGGATGTGTAATGCTGTGGATTGTGTAGTCGATTAGGTTTCATCTTCAAAGTCTTCCTGCTTCCTTTTGCTTATGGTGTGGAGTATTGGGTTTTTGTTCAAATCTGATCTCGTGTCCATAAAAACCACTGCACAAATCTCTTTAAATAATGCTCCCCCTCCTCCCCCCACTGCTTGTTTGGCTAATGTTTTATAGGCAAAGCCTTTGCTGTGCTGTCTTGTTGACATACCCAAACTGGAAATGAGTCTCCAGTGGATGCATATGTCAAAGTGACTGCTCCTTTCAAAGGTGTTTGGCACCTGTAGTGATGGCAGCACGTGTCAGCCTGCAGCACATGCCAGCCTGCCTTTCTCCAAGCCTCATTCCCAGGGTGTGTGTTCACTGCATTTTTCTCATGGATTCATCTCATGGAACCATTCAAAACATCAAGAGCCAAAGGCTCCTGTGTCGTAAGCCCAGCTCCTTGCATGCTACAGCTTGTGTCTTTCCTTTTGCTTCAGCAGTGCCAGGCACAACCCTTCTCAGTGGTTCTCCTGTCAGCCCTGGTGCTCTGTGCCATGCTGTGTGAACATCTCAGGTGTTTTTTTTTAGACCTCTCTAGCAAGGTTTTAACCTTGATCCTTTCAGCTTGCTGGTAGCCACTAGAAACTGTGTTATGGAGATGGGGTTTGTGTACAGTTTTGATGAGAGCTGTACCTGCAGTGCTTTGTTTCATAGCTAGGAAACCTTCCGTAGAGGACCTCACCCTAGTTGTGTGCCCATCTCTGTGTTCTCAGTGGCCATGTGGTGACTTTCTTTATGTGCTTTCTCTCTCTTGTTGCTCTATCAGAAGACTGACGAGTTCCTTTGGCAAGTCTGAATAGCTCTTGCTGCTTTCCTGATCAAAGCTAGAGCTGGGAGGATGAGGAGGTGCAGAAAACCAGATACAACACATAATCCATGGCCTTGGTTTGGAGGAAATCCATGTCTGTGTGCAGTGCCAGTGTAACTGCCACCGTGACTCAAGCTTCTGACCAGCATTATTGGCTTAAAAAAGCTGCATCATTGAGCAGGCAAGGCCTGAATGTTAAGGTAGAAGAAGAAACCATTGATCTCAAAACACAATTAAGAGCTGTTTTTACACCAGCGCTGTCACTCCTCAAAGCCAGTTGAAGTGTAATGCTTGGCTGTGGTCCTGGCACCTTTTTTCTTTCCAGTGTGGGACTTGTATTTCTTGACCTGTGTCTAGTGAACGTGTTTAGAACTGAAGTGGAAATAAAATTGATCTTATTTCGTGAAAGGAGACTCGGCTGATTCTCTAATGTTGGCTTGAGTACATCTTGAAGCAGAGCAAATGCACAGTGAGTCAAGGCATATCTCTCTGGAAGCAATTTCAGACCATTAACACGACTTCTGAAAGGTTTGTTTTAAAATAGGATAGGCACGGGGCATCGTGTCATGCCAAACAAGGGCTTTTGATCTGCAGCACGGAGACAACCTTTTAAGTAAACCTTCAGCTGTTCTGATTGCTGCTGAGACCAAAGAGAGCTGTCCTAGTCCACTTCCAACTCTGTACAGTCCTGCAGTCTGATACCCTGATGCTGCAGCTTGCTCTAATTGGGGTAATGAGAGCAGCATCTCGCAGTGGCTGCTGCTGTGTGGCTTTCTCACATACATAGAAGGCTCATCCTTTGCTCACATTTCAAGAAATGCGTTCCTAAATTCCTACAAGAGTGTATTTATTCTTCCTCTGAAACCAGTTCTTGGTGGCTAGATTGTTCCTTCTGATTCTGGCAGGATCAGGTGTCTGGTGGAGCTTGTTGCTACACAGAGCTCATTCTTTAGATATGCAAGTGGGGCTCTGCACATTTTACTTGTAAATCAAGGGACAGGCTCCCAAACCAGAATGCTACACTTTGGAGAGTTAGCTGATGGGGCTGGGAGTGTCACAGGACTGCTGGGATTAGTGTTTGTTCTGAAGAGTCGCTTTGAGTCGCTGGGGATCTATTTGTCACTCTTAAGACTCGCAGGGGGTTTGCAGGGTGCTGTGCCATTGGGCTTTGTCCTTCACTACTAAAGATGGTTAAAAAAGTTAATGAGGAGGAACTGCATTTCTTGTTTCCTAGAAAAGAGAAGACAGGGAGTCTCATTCACACAAGTATTTAAAAGGTAGGTGTCAGGAGGATGAGGCAGCACCACTTCTGTTGTCTCAAGTGCCAGGACACGGGGTGATGGCCATCAGCTAGGGCACAAAAAGTTCCCCTGGCACAGGAGGAGAAGTTTCTTTGGTGCTGAGGGGAGGGAGCTCTGGCCCAGGCTGCCCAGGGAGGGTGTGGAGGCTCCTCAGGACCTTCCCAAACCCACTTGGGCTCATTTCTGATCAAGGGGAACCCTCTTGAGCAGGGGATTTGGACTCAGATGATCTTCAGAGCTTCCTTCCAACCCTCACCAGTGTGTGACTCTCTGGTTCCACTGGCACAGGAGAAGAAACTCCTGGCCCAGGCTGCCCAGGGAGGGTGTGGAGGCTCCTTCTCAGGAGGTTTCCAACCCCACCTGGACACGTTCCTGTGCCCCCTGAGCCAGGGAAAGCTGCTGGAGCAGGGACTGGGGCTGGAGCAGCTCTGCAGGGCCCTTCCCACCATTTGGGGATTCTGTGATTCCTTTTCTGTCACACTACTTCCTAATAATTGTGAATTATGTGGGATGGTGGATGCTGTAAAACATCCCACAGCATCTTAAGGAGAGCTGTGTGGGTTTCTTGGGGGGGTTGAGGGCCTTGTAAACACTGTATTTGTGTGCTGTTAGACGCTGGCAGGGGGAGCTTTGTTTTTGCAACAGCATTTTTCAGAAATACTTGTGTATTTTCCTCATTTGGAGCTGTAATCTGAGGCTGATGAGGCAAAACGCTTGCCTGAGCTTCTGTCTCATTTCTTTTCCGCCTCCATCTTCCTTCAGGTTTGGCTGTAGCTGCTTGGGTGGAATATGCTGCTTCTGCCATGTGATCCATGGCTTTCCCATCACATCAGTCATGGGAATGTGACTGCACTAGATGCAAAGAACCTGACATTTCTGATCTTCACCAGGGTCTGTGGCACCTGGTGATATTGCTGAGTTATTGCCTCCTTCAAAGAGCCTCAAGGTCTTTTTCAGTACTTGCCTCTGGCACTCTCTGTTTGCATATCCCCTCAGATATTTGTATAAATCTCACTTAGATCTGCTCTCTTGCCCAGCTCATTTTCTTTGGTTGACTTCTTAGCCAAGGCCAGCTTGGGAGTAACTTCAAAGCAGGCCCATGAGAGGCTGTGAGGTGTGTGGCTGTCCTCCAGTTCCCATCCCAGGGGGGGAGTCCTTTGAACGGGGCTGGAAGCTGCTGCTTTTCTGGGTCTGATGGACTCTTTCTGACCCTTGGTTTTCCAACTGAAGAGCTCTGGGTACCTGCTCTGGTTGGAACTGTGAGATCAGGGATCTTGGGTTTAATTGTGGTTGTATTGTAGCTTGTGTTTTTGATAGCAGGTTCTTGCTGACTGTAGGCATCCAGACTGAGACAGCTCCATTTGCCTGCTTCCCCCTTCCCCCAGCATTAAAGAAAGAGCACCAACTAGCATCTGTTTAAAACAAAAACCCAACAGACAAGCAAGCAACTAAAAAAAAAACCCCCAACCCCACAGACTCTAGCTGTGTCTTCATGCTTGCTTTGTGCTCCTCTGAAGTGTTTGTCAGCTGCCACAGGATTTTGGAAGCTTGCTGTTTGTAAAAGGTGTTGTGCTCTGGTGAGCAGAAAAAGCTCTAATTGCCAAGTGTTGATGTGGTACTTCTTGAGATGTTCTCTCTATAATCTGCTCACTAATCACCCCTGGGCATTTTGGGCATAGGCCTCAGCTTTTTAGCCTTCAGGTGTTTTTTTTTTTCCTTTAGTCTGGAAACCAACTGTTTGCCTTCAGGGAGCAGGTTTAAGGCTGTGGGGACTGGCTGATGGCTGTGAAGCAGATGCATCCACACTCCTTGGTTCTAACACCTTTATTTCTTGCTGTGTGTGGTTTGGGAGGTTTGTTCAGTTACTTGCTTGTATCTAATTCACTAACGTGCTCATGTGAGTTACTGTCTTGTGTGTGTGTGTGTGAACCTCCTCATCTAGCTCCTTCCCCATGTGCCTCTCTGCATAGGCTGCAGGCTCCTGAGGCTCAGGCTGCTGGTTTAGTTAATCCCAGGTCAGTGTAGCACCCGTTTGCTTTGACACAGCATCAGGCACAGCAGTGAGGGGATGGCTTTAAGCCTTGTTTAGAGCAGAGGCATGTCAAACTCGCCAAGAGACATCCCAAACCCACCTGGATGAGTTCTTCTGTGACCTGCTCTCGGTGGTCGTGCTCTGGCTGAGGGGTTGGACTGGATGAGCTTTTCAAGGTCTTTTCCAGCCCTTGAGATTCTGTGATTCTCTGAAGGTTCTCTGGTTGCAGTTATGCTTTGGTGGCAACCAGGTGACACAGGAGATGGACTTTTAACTTGCAGCATTCAGTTTACACTTAAAACTGGTGAGAGTGGGGAGCATGGGGATCCTCAGAGCACCTCTCTGCTTCTGCCCAGGGTTGTGGAGGAAAGGTGAAGTATAATGAAACTCTAAAATTTCCCCAAACTTTGAATCAGGAAAGAAAAACAGGTTTAGCCACTGATAGTGTGAAATCAGAGGAAGTGCCTCCCCGTTAGCTTTGGTGGGTTTATCTTCTGCCGTGTGCTTTGGTATGTTTTCAGTTGCCACTAACCCTGATACGAGGCTTTCTTAACAGAACACAGCTTCCCCTTGGCTGAAGGAACTTAGCTAACTGCACAGGAATGGCTTCATCAGTAACATTTGCCTCCCAGAGCCAAGGCTGTAGGTTTCTGTGACAGTTGGGCTTTTCCTTTCTTTCTTTCTTCCTTCTTTCTAATGCATGCAGACACCCTCAGCACCACTGACACATCTGTATTGGAATGGGAACAAATCACTGTAGTAACTTTCCAAGTGGCTTGAACCTGCTTGGCCTTTTGTTTTGGAGTTTGTAGTAATTTTATCCTGTGAGGTTTTCAGAAAAATCAGCCTGTTTGGTGACTCCTGTATCTGCTCTTACTCAATTTCCTAACTATTATCCCAACCAGTCGCTTGAGGTAGCAGTTGTCCCTTGGGCTGAGCTTCAGGCCATTCGTTTTGCAGTCTTGAGATCAGTCCTGTGTTTACCTTGCAGACAGGAGAGGGGTTTTTTTTTTTAATACACCCACAGAACTTTTGAAATTACAGACCACTGGGGTAAACCATTTCTAGCTCTTCCTGAAATCTGAGTGAGTACCACAGGGATGTACATTTAACACAAGCCATTTGCCTGTGTTAGGTTGGGGGGGGATAAAGCAGTGCTGCTGCTGCTGCTCAGATGATTTTTCTTCTTCTCTGCTCCATTAGCTTGCTTTTTGCTCTTTAACCTGTTGTTTCTCAGGGTTAGATAAAGCATTATATTCCAGTTACAGCATTTAACTGGCTTGAATGCAAGTCATTTGTATTTTTAAACAAAGCCTTGAGAAGTGATTTGGCTCGTCTTCCGGATGAATTACATCTCTGCTTGCAGAAAAGACCCTGCTTGGTGTTAGTGTTGAAATATTGCCAGTACACACAACACATCTCAAGGATTAGTTTTTATTGATGTGCCTAAACTATTATTTTTGTCTGTTTGACGATGCAGATCAAGGGGTGGAAGAGCCAAATGCCAATTTAACACTCTCAGTGGAATATTTCTCTCTGTATGTTCTTCTAAACACCTGATGCATCTTAGTTTGTAGGTGGATAGTAGTATAATGCAAAGAGTTAACTCACTTGCCAGTCACTTACTTCCACAGGTTCCTCACCTGGGGTTTTTCCTGTCTCAAACTCCTGCTTTGAGGCTGCCAATACAATCTTCTGACCTCATCTTCCTCATCCTCTGTCAGAATCCCTTTCGACTCTTCCCACGCCTCTCGTGTCCCTTGCTCAGGTTGATGAAAGCAAAACCCAACTGTTCAGAGTCTGCCTTGGAGAGAGAGAGAGCGTGGGCTGCAGGAGGGAGAGAACTAATTGTCTGACATTCATCTCTTTGATCTGTTAATAAGATCTGATGGATTGTGGTTGCTTGGGAATAGTGGCTGTTGAAAGGCCGGCGCTGGGCTGCTGCCTCCGCTCCGGCTGTGCTGGGTTGGTTGGTCAGTGAGGCTGTGGTGTGTTGGTTGGTGTTATTGTGCTTCCCTTCAGCATGAGGAAGGACTGAAATAAACCCTGACATGGCAGATAAAGAGCAGACAGGGATTGGCCCTGTGTGTGTCAGAGCTCAATCTGCTCTTGTGTCTTTTTCCATGACATGGTGACACGCAAATGTCTGCAGCATCTTGCTCTTTCTTTCCCTGTAGGAAATGTTGCACCCTTTCTGTCCTGCTGTAAGTTCTGAGAGACACAGAGACTTATTGTTTGTACCTCCTGCCTGCATGTCATTCATGGAAACTTCAAAGCTGCTCTGGGTGACCCTGAGAGTGTTCAATGGCAGTAACTCACCGGCTTCCTCTGCTTTGCTCGCTTGAGAAGTGAGCAGCCATCCTTCTGCCATTCCCCAGGATGCTTTTTGTGCATAGACAGCACCGAGTCCTGCCCTGTGAGGTTGTGTCACAGCAGGCCCTGTGTCTGTGTGTGCTTTTTGGCACGTTTGCCCTGTCCTTCTGGGCTGTGAGTCCTGTTGGGAGTCCTGCTGGAGCCACACGCTCCTGTCACACACACAGAGGAAGCCAACAAGGCTGCTCTTGCTGTTCCAAGGGATGCTCAGGTTGTGCATCTGACTTTAATATGAACTACAACTGTCTTAAGAGCTCCTTGTCAAATAGGCAGCGCTTTATCTAAGTGTTTATAGGGGAAGAAGAAACGAGTCAGCTGGAACTTGCAGTGTGCCTGGAGGTTACCATGTGGACTGGCACCGCCTTGGTTACCCCAGGATGAGGTTGATGAATGCTCTGTGTCCTGACCTCTTCATTACCTTCACTGCAGTGCAACGTGGCTACAGGGGGAAAGCCTGAAGCCACTTATTGTCCTTCCATTTTCTCCTTCCCAGTTCCTAATGATGACTGGTAGATACTGTAAATAAGACCTGTACCTTTGCAAGTGGCTTTAATGAATGCACAGGCAGCATCCAGTGTGAGTTCAGTAATGGCCAGACTTTCTTAATAGCCTCCAGTCAGGAAATGACAGGCTCTGGGGCTTTTTTAGCAACTGTTTCCATGAAAAGATTGGGATTTAAAGTCTTTGTGCTTTTGACATTCTGCATTTTACAGACCTACAACATCTCCTGTTGGTTATACCCAAGGAGAAGAGATACCTTAAAAACAGAGCCACAAAACCTCCCACCTCTCAAACAGGCACAGGAGCAGCTGTTTCAGTCGACTTTTTAGACATAATATTGGTCTGACATTAACATTTCAATGGAAGGGGGGGTTTTACTGCCATGTGCTGCACTGCTGTAACAAGCAGGAGAAAAAAAATGGGTTTATAGTGGGCACACACTGGAGTGTGAACTGTGGCTGGGCCTCAGCTGGGTGTTGTAAGTCAGTGTGACAAGGCAGATCTCTAACAGGGGAACAAGGAGGTTACTTTTGCTTCCAGGTTTGTTTGGGTTTTTTTTCCGATGTTCTTGTTCAATCTTTGGAAAAATAAATGAAATGTGAAGAAAAGAAATGCTTCCAGAGGCTGTGAGCATCTGGGCATTGTTGCTGTCAGACCAATCTTCTTTGGACACTGTTCCAGTGTGATTAGCTGGGCTGGTCCCTTCCTGTATTCCTGGCACTTGGGGAGGAATCTGGCAGCCTTTACCTCCTGTGCCTACTGCCTTCACTCATTGCTAATGCTTGTGTTTTTGTTTCTCCCAGCTGTCAGGATGTCCACAGATGGTGGCTTCGGCACAGGCAGCAACAGTGATGCCCAGCAAAGCCTCCAGTCCTTCTGGCCACGAGTCATGGAGGAGATTCGCAACCTCACCGTGGTGAGTGGCCTCAGCACTCGTGTTATTTCTGAACAACTGATGGTCATGTCTGGTCACAAGGTAAACCTCAGCTTGGACACATTCCTGCTGCTGTGGGTTCCAGTGGAGTTGGCTGTTTACACACTGCAAGGTGGCCTGAAGAGCTGAGGAGTAATGATTCAGCCACGCTTTCGAGAGGCTACAGCTGCCAGAACTGGAGATGGAAACTGAAGGCAGCTGATGGGTAGCACAGTGAGATGGAGCAGTCACACCTTCACCTTCTTCTGGACTAAAGAAAAAGACTAAGCCCATTCAAAGGTTCTTTTGACAAGCTAAATGATGGCTGTGGCTGCTTTCTAGAGAACCTTCTGTTTGGGACAAAAAGGGAAGTGATTTTGAAGATAGCTCCAGGTATAAGTGTAGCTGCTGTGTGCTGGTTTAGCTCACAAATGATTAGGATCTGAGAACATACCTCACATTGTACTACATGGGCTGTTTAACTGCTCCTCAGATTGCTCTACTGTCCAGCATGTGAGGGAGCCCTTATCCACCCCAAGGGCCAGGCCACATCAGCATGTCCTGGGAGATGTTACTGTGCAAGACACAGCTTAGTCTGTTCCTCCCTTGAGAATTCAAACATCTGGCTATTGCCAGACAGTTACAACTTCATGGAGGGATTTTTGGGCTTCAGTCTGTGCCTTCTTGTAGAACCATCTCTGACAAACCTCAAGGTGTTGAAAATCACTTGAATGCCAAGTGCATCCTTATCAGGTGCTTTATTAATTTAAACACCTTCGATTAAAACCAGTCCTGTACAAGCAGAGGAGAAGAATTGGACTAAGTAACTTCTATTTTTTTGTCCATCCCCCAAAGAGATGTGCCTGAGAACAAGGGCATGCCATAAAAAATGACTTTTCAAGAGAGATTGATAGCTCCCTGTGATACAGGGGTCCTGAAAGCACACTCCTGTGCTTCTAATGGAACTGGAAACAAAGGGGCTCCAGTCAGAGACGGGCTGTTCAAAGTGAAAACCTCAAGCCACTGCTCTGAAGATAAGCTGCTTTTTCTTTTGGCCCAGCCTGTGTGCAGATAGTTGATTAAAGAAACAGATGTAGAAATTTGTATGCATAACCAGAATTAATTACTTTGCTCTTTCAGTGCAGTGAATTCTTGTGCTCTAGAGCTGTAGTTTGTCTTCATCTCCACATGAAAGGGGTTTATTATGCAGCTTATCAAGTATGGGCAGCTTAATTTTTAACTGTCCTATGAATCTATTTATTGCCTTGTAAGCTAGTAAGTCATTGAAAATTTCATTGAGGACAGAGAAAAAGGGGGAGTGGGAAAGGAAAAGGCATCAACTGCAACACGTTCCTACACAGTTGGCCCCTGTGTAATCAAACCCTGACACTTATTTTGTATCATGCTGAAAAGTGCTCACGTGGATGTGGATGAGTAAGGTAAAAGCTTGTCTGCACGTGCTGCATAGTAGAGGTCAGAGTAGCTGTTAGGTGGAAAGCCTGCTTTGGTTGCCTGCTTTTCAGCACAGTCTCTTACCTGAGTTTCTCTGTTTGCCACGTTCTGCTCGTAGCTAAAATTCAAGGAAAGGCAAAAAAAACCCAAGGGAGCTGCTTTAGAAGAACAAACCAGAGTTCCCTGTGCTCTGCCTGATGGAACAGAAAGGACTGCAGCCCAGTCTCTGAGAAATAGGAAACAAGAGTAAGCATTTCAGCTTCACAGGGAGTTACAAGAGGCCTGTGAAAACATTGAGACCTAATTTGGAAAAAAAAAGAAAAGATGAAGAATTGGTGTCTCCAGTTTGTTCTGCTGGGTGGTAGCCAGTAGCAGTCATGCTTCCCTTCACCATGGTACTTGTCTGTTAATTTATGTGACCTTTGCCTGTCTGCCTTAAAGGAATAAAGGAGCTTTCCCCTTTTGTTTTTTTCCCCTCCCCTGATTTCTCACACAGTCTGTCTGCTCTAGAGATTTTAAGAGCATGGCTGCCTGCAGCTCTGCTCTTCACACAGGTTCACATGCTCAAGACTGTCAAGAGTTCCACAAAGTTGAAAGTTTTGATGCCCCTTTGAAGCTTACTCAAAGCTTATGAGGCCCTTTAAAAAGGAAAAACAACACCACAGCCCCCTCATCTCCCAAAAAACCCCTGGGGGCTAGTTTTCCATGCCTTAGCAACCCCTTCACTCATTTGTATGTGCTGGTTACTGGTTGAAAATGCCACTGTGAGCACATATTGTGTTCAAGCACAGGTCCCAGCACTGGCTGCCCTCTTTGCTCATTGCCCCAAAAGCCAGTGCTCAGCAGTGGGATGCAGCAGCTCTCAGCACTCACATGAGGACACTTCCATCCTCAAATCAGCTGTGGTTCACAGGCACGTTACTAGAAGCACCAGGGATGCCACGTTCACCTTTCCCTTCAGAATGAGGGCACAGAATGCATTGTATTTGTACCTTCACCACCCTGGGTTCATACCTTCATGTATAATGTGTTCCTACATGAGATCCCATGCCCCTGGCTGAGCTGCTGGCCAGACCAAGCACAAGCTCCACGTTTTCCTTCCATAGAAAACAGTGTTTTCAGCATCTTCCCCCCTTCTTTTGTTTCACTAACGTGTCTTGCAGGGTTTTCTTCCCTAGAGAAATGAGTTTCCTTTTCTTTTCTGTGACCTTTTTTGTTAAGAAGGGAAGACTTTTTATTTTAGAAGCCTTTTGTGGGTGGGATTCTGCATTCTTGCTGCACTGGTACATAGCTGCAGCCTTTTTGCCTTTCAGAGAGGTTCCTGGTAGCAATGCACTGTGGATTTTATAGGTGTATATGTATATAAATTCCTCTTTATGCCTTCAGCAAAGGGGAGAGTCCTTTTTGTAGGGAAGCTCAGCAGTTTCCCTAACCCCAAGAGCTCTCTGCAAAGAAGATCCCTCCAAGGGAGATGTTGGTGCTTCCTCCTGTGCAGATTGTAATGGTGTCACCTTGGGTACTCACAAAGAGCTGAGCAGAGCAGGGTGATTCTGGATGACAGCACTCTCTGTCTCCTAAACCATCATGACACCATTTTGAGTCAGCTCTTCTCTTTGCTGGGAAAGAGTGAGAAATCCATCTAAAACCAGGAATAGAACAGATGATTTTCTTTTTAACAAGGTTTGTGACACCAACATTGGTGTTGGGCAACAGGGAGGGATAAATAAAGCCAAGATATCATCCAGTGGCCTCATGTAGCTCTTGTTTGCCTTCCTTTTCTCTGGTGCCTTCTTGTAAATTCCAATGGTTTCTGGGTCCTGAGACATCTAATTGAATTAGTTGCTTCAAATATAAATAGATGCAGAGATGTGTAACGTTAGAGACGTTCTGTTCTGCAGAGCGGCTTCAACTCTGAGGTGAAAGAGTAAATACAAATGGCTGCCAGAAGGCTGAAATAGGATTCTATCAGTATAAAACCCAGAAGAGCAGATGAGAGCTTTCAGGCCCGAGGAGAAGCTGCCACAGCTCAAAGAAATTAAGGGAGGAGTTAATGAATCTAGTTGTAACCAGTTTAGTTCTAAACAACACAGACTTGTTTAAACCTCTCTTACCTTTCTTTTTAAGTTAAGTGTCAGTAAAAGGTCTCTTAAATGTGAATCTCTCTGCAGAAGGACTTCAGGGTTCAAGAACTCCCTCTGGCTCGGATTAAGAAGATAATGAAACTGGATGAAGATGTGAAGGTACACTCATGGGGTTCTTCTCTCAACTACTTGTGAGCCTTTTGTTGGTTATTGTGGCTGTAATCCCCTCCAGTTCATTACTTGGTGTCATTATTAGTGTTTTTTAAAGCCAGTTGCTTTGCATGCAATATTAGCTGGCCTTGTATAATTAAACTGAACTGGGAAGGCAGAATCGTTTGGGATCTTGGCTGAAGACTTGCGGGTTGGCTTTCTTCTGGTAAATACCAGTCTACTGAGAGTTTGGTGACACAGAGTCTTTACTCAGGCATCCAAACCTCCTGTGCATTCATTTGGAAGGGTATAATTGCTGTAACTATAAAGTAGGGGCCAGGTGTTAACTGTGCTCTTCAGTTCCCAAATTGTCTGTGCACAAGCCAAGGCACTGCCAGGAGAAGCTGCTGCTTGACACCCTGTCAGTGAATGTGCACTGAGCCATTTGCTGACCTCTCATAATCCAGCATGATAGTCACAGAATCACAGTGGTGGATGTTGGAGAGGCCCTACAGAGCTGCTCCAGCCCTTGCTAAAGCAGGTTCCACTTGATCCAGGGGGCACAGGAAGGAGAATGAGCTTCCAAACCTTCCCTGGGCAGCCTGGGCCAGGGCTCCCTCACCTCAGCACCAAAAGACTTTCTCCTCCTGTGCCAGTGGAACTGTTTATATTCCAGCTGATGTCCATGACTCCTGGTCATGGAGAAAACTTTCAAGACCAGTTTCAGATGCCCCCCTTTAATGCTGTGTCTAACTTGAGGCTGGTAACTCTTTGGACCTACAGATATTGTAATGTAGAAATTCTCCCAAGTTCACAGTTGAACGAGGCAACTCCTGAGATTCAGTTGCCATGCTAAATGTAGTGTGAGCCCTGCTCTGCAGTATGGGAATATACTGATGGTAAACTTTTACAGTGTGTAAGGGGTTGTTTAATTGAATTGCAGATGATTAGTGCAGAAGCTCCCGTGTTGTTTGCCAAAGCAGCTCAGATATTCATCACAGAACTGACTTTGAGAGCGTGGATACACACAGAGGACAACAAGAGGAGGACCCTGCAGGTAACAGAGCTGCTCCTACCTGGCCTTCAGCTGCTTCAGAAACTGTTTCTAACTCCTTGTTTCCATAATAAGAGGCGTGTTTTGTAGACACTAACTTTAGTACCTGTGTTTATCCTTACAAGCCTGTATACAAAGCACAGGGTGCAGTGTAACTGTGTGACTGAAGTGCTTCTTCCTTAATTGACTTTAAAAACCAACCAACCAAACCCCCCAAAACCAAAGCTGCAGCTGTCAGCTGATTGTGAAGTGCTGTAACAGCTCAGGAGAGCTGGAGCTGTTGAACCTGCAGCTGGTTTGGTTTTCAGTAGCAGTTGTAATGTCAGCTTGTGTGAGGTGAAAACAGAAATCCCTTCCTCCAGAACAGCTTACTGTTCCTTCTGGATGGAGAAGCCCTCGATAAGTGTCATATTTTAGTGATTCAACAGTAAACTGGTAACTCTTCAGGGTGTTTTTATGGGAAGAAGAGATGAGAATGTCACTTTTAGTCTTGTGTGTTGACCAGAACTACCTGTAACTGTGAGAACCCTCAGATCAGAAGGGAGAGGCTTGTGATATTAAGGACCACATCAGCTGCCCCGTAATCTGGCCCAGAGACTGCTGTAGTGGCAAAGGAGACTTGTGTAATGGCAGTCCAAAGCTGTCCAGTGCAATGGGCTTTCAGCCACTCAGTCACCACCACATGGGGCTAACCCAGGTTTTAAAGCAGTTGCTGTGGGAGGGATGTATATGCTGTACATTCAGTGAACAAGGTGCTTCATATGCACAAGTGCTGACTCAGGCATGTCCCCTGAATGATTTTCAAGCTTGGATGGATCCATTTATTTCAGAATTGTACTTAAATCCTGCTCCTAATGCCTGAGACCTTGAATGGAATCAGGTTTAATCTTTGCCTGCTTTGCCTTCCCTAGCAGCTGCTCTGCACATGGCCTGTGCAGCTGGAGAAACACAGTCTCTGCTTATCAAGTGTTGAGGAAGAAGGGGAAAAGCTTGGAGTGGAGAGGCCTGAGTTATGGAAGTCTGTTGCTGAGGCAATTGGATTGAACCCAGTCCTCAGCATGGAAGATGAGATACAGAACACATCTGTTCAGTAAAAGCCAGTTTTATAACACATGCTGCCTGCAGAACAAAAGAAATGCCTCCCTGATGCTTCCTACAGGATCATTGTTTGGGCAATGAAATGCCAGGACAGTGTAAGGTTTAGAAATGTCAGCTAGGCTGAGATGAGAGGACTGATAGTCTCGTTTCATTCCCACCTCCTCGTTAGGCAGGGTGGGAATCGTTGTCTCCAATCTTGTTCACATCTATGCCTCACAGATTTCTCTTCAACTAATGAGAATGAGACTTCTAACAGCTTCTTGAATCAGCCCTGCTTTTTAAGATGACTTACAAGGGTTTTAAAAGGACAGAAAATAAATTCAGGGTTTTTTTTTATCCTGAGGGGCTATTCAAATCTTCAGCTGATCCATTCAAGTGATGGCTTATTGCTGAGTAACACAGGCCTTCTTGCTTTGACCTCATGCTAATCTTTGGCTTTCTTTTCCAGACAAGGTATAAAAGTAAAGTTAGAAGCTGTTTTGAGAAGAGACCTGCCAGTTTTTCTGTAGCAGCTCTCTGGCTCTTGCACGTCCTTTTTCTGATGCATATTTGGCCAGTTTTCTGAGTGTCTGTTTTAGTCTTTATGCTTTTAACCATTTTGCCTTTCCACATGCTGAAGCTTGTTCCCTCAACACCTCTGGGGATTCCCCTGCCCTGAATGAGATCCTGTGATACTTTATTGTCTTTCTTAATGCCATCCCCAACTCACAGGTCCTGCATGGGGAGCAGTCACACTGGGCCTTCTGCAACAGCTGCTTTTAGATAGCTTTGGAATCTCTCAAATGACTTTTTAGATGAATTTCATGTGCTGAAAGGCTTGTGATGGCTGTCATGAGCCCTCTGTAGGGAATCCAGTAGTACCATTGTGGAGAGCTTGATTAGTCCTGGTGGGTGAGTGTAAAAGCCTGAGTTTAGACACATTCTTACTGCACATCTTTAAGGCCTCAGCTTGAGACAGCAGGGTTGGTACTGAAAGATAAGTTCTCTCCACCTGGCTTGACCACATAGGATCTGGAGGAGACATTCTCACCTCAAATAAAAAGCTCTGACTTACCTACCCAGTGACAAATGTCTAAAGCTGAAGGTTTTTCTCTTTCTGTGGTTCCAGAGGAATGACATTGCCATGGCAATTACCAAGTTTGATCAGTTTGACTTCCTTATCGATATCGTTCCAAGGGATGAGCTGAAGCCTCCAAAGAGACAGGTGAGACCTAAAAGTGCCTCATTCTCTATCCTTTCCTTGGTCTGATTTCAGGCTCTAATTAAAAGAGACTGAACAATGCAGAAGCAGATTTAAACAAGAGGTTTGTGCCTCTCTCTTCTGTGTTTATTTACAGTAGGTTTCAGGTTCACCTTAACTTTAAAAAGTGCTGAGCCTGCATCTTGTGACTTGTAAAAGGAGAAAATGGGGCTTATTTGCTTAGAAGTACCAGCTCCTGCATCCTTTGGGGTAGTCATTGCTACTGTAAACATCCTTGACTGGAAGCTGTAAGGTGTTGGAAGGAGCTTTCAGTCGGATGTTTACAGCAGCAGGCTGCTGCAGTCATCCGAGCACAAAACTTGACAGGCTTGTGTTTTACAAAGCACCATGTTTGAGACACTGCTGAAAAGGCAACAAGGTGAGGTTGAAGCTCAGTCTTGCTTCTTCAAAGCCACAAAAAATAATCAGATCCACCTCCTGGTAAAGTAATTGATCTCCTTCATCTTAAAAGCTTGATGCCTTGCTGCTGAAAGTTCAGTAGTTGCTCATCTCCCTTTGTTACAAGTTGCCTGGTAGATGAAATGGCTGGGCTACCCTAAGTACAGCTCTCCTAGGGATCAGCTCCATCCAGACAGTCCTGCACCTTGTTCAGCAACTCCTGGAACCATTGCCCAGGACTCAACTGGACCCATTTCTTCTGAACTGTACATTTCAGTCACTTATAACGATCTACACCACCTTTGAATGGTTTGCTTATACTTGGGATGTTTGCAGTGTGTTAGCCTTTGAAATAAGCCAAGGTGCTCCTTAAAATAGCTTCTGCAGGGAGTGCTGCTGGAGAGGCTGCCATGCTGTAAAACATCCCTCTGGCAAGTGTTTTACTTGGAAGTTTTGCTTTGACATGGGGGGGTTTTTTGTCTTCCAATCTAAATCCTGGGTGACATGCAGACTGTTACCTGCTGCCAGCACAGAGCAGTGGGCTCCATTGTGCACCTGGCTTTTGGAAAGTTGCTGTTTTGCTTTGTGTCTTGGGGTCCTCACGTGCTCTTGATGTGACAATGAGAGGAAATAGATGTTTCATCCTTGTGGTGATGTCCTGAGTTGAGTTTAACCTCACGTGCTGATCTCTAGAAGCAGCTTGATTTTACTAGTAAATGAGGAGAATCCCTTTCTGTGTCCCAGTCCATGCAGGAGAGCCCATCCTGCTGCTGCACTCAGCTGTGGGTCAGATCAGCAGCATCCCCAGCCTTTATTACAGGGGTGCTGGGAGCTCTGCATTCTGTACACGTGGTGGCAAAGCTCCTTCTATTCCTTCACCCAGTTCGCTGCTTCATCCCTTCAGCACAGGTGATTTACCCAAAGAGCAGTGCTTGACAGGGGGAAAACAAAACCTGGTTTGTTCAGCTGGGTAAGCTGAAAGGAGCTGTGTCCTGCCTGAAGTACCACAGGTGAATTCTGCCTTTGCAAATCCAGTGCTTCTCCTTTCAGGTGCCTCATTCAGTGACTCTGCTGTGTGATGCTGTTGGTAGAAGCATTCTGTGTTTGAGAGGGAGAACATTGCCCATATCTTTTCCATGCTGAAATGTTTTGCTTCACACCACAATGTTCTGTTTATGGAATTGAAGTTCTCTCATCAGATGAGTGCCTGAAGGAGTTTAATGGTGTGGTAGGTGCTTACAGGCTGCTCAGTTAATGTGTCATGATGACAGATCACACCAGAGCTCTGTCTTTTGGATTGTGCAGCATCAGCAGTGAAACCCTGCAGGTTTTTGGTTTGAAATAGGCTTTAGAGATCTGTCTCTCCCCAGTGCATCCACTGCCTGTGAACACTGCTGAATCACTAGAAATACTTCTTATGGCTTGAGAAGTTTCATGGAGAAACAACTGCCTGGTAAGACTGAAGGTTGAAAACACCCCTTTGATTCAGCCAGGTTGAAGTGGCTGCCTGTAGGCTGACAGCCTGCACTTTTTGGCTGGGGGTACAATCTGTATTTGATGTTTACCACGGAAAAGACTGTTTGACAAGTTAGTGTTGGTTACATGGAAGAGCTGGGAATGAAACCACGACTGTTATGTTGCTCTGGTAACTGAAGCTATGGCTTGAAAATAAAAGATGGCAAACATGAGCTAACCTAGTTCAAGCTGGTTTGCATTTAAAGCCAATTTTTGCCTGTAGCAAATGCAACTTCACCTGGAGTAGATCCTTCCAGAAGTACTCAGTTTGCCTTACTTGTTTCAGGATTCAGTTGGGAATTGAGGACTGGAGTGCTCTTAGAAATAATTTGTCTAAGGACTGGGCTCCACAGAAGCAGCCACAGCTCTTCTGTGCCTGTGGTTTTATGGTTAACTGGAGACATGCCCTGGTCAATATATGCTTTACATTTGTTATTAATCCTTCCCCCAAAGGAGTTGATGAAGCAAGTAGGAATAATCAGTGAAGTACCATATATAGGAAGGATTGTAAGCATCTGATAGCAGCAGTTTGCTGTACCATGGCACAGTTTGCTTGGAGAGCCAGGCTTATGAGTTGCTTCTTGATTACAGCCAACTGTGAGCAGCTTCATCTTTGGGGGGTAACTTTTTGGTAGGTTGTTGAGAAGCTTCCTAATAGTCTTTAGTTGTTATCCCTCAGTGATAAGCATCAAAGCAAGGAGGCTCTTGTACTCAAGCCTGATGCCCACCTAGGCAGCAGACATTGGTCTTGTTTAACGTGTGTTTCTCTTTTTCCAGTGGGATGTACTGCAGGTCATCCCTGAGCAAGCTTCATTTAGTGCCAGGGACTCAAGCAGGCTGGTGGCAATGGCAATCTCCCATGTTGTAGCACGTGTAAACATCCTACACTCTCAGCTGTGAACTCGAGGTGGCTGGGAGAGGATTGTTTACGCCTCCTGCCATGGAGTGAACGTCTGGTGAGCTGCATCTTCTGGGGGGTGCAAGATCCAACTGCTCCTGGGGACAGCTGAAGAGTTTTGGTTTCTGTTCACAGGATCCCTGAAAGTCTACTTCTTTGCCTAAAATATCAATCAGAAGGGGAGGTTTCTCTCCTAAAGACAGGCTTAGGTAAAACAAACCATCAGTCTTACAGCCTGGGCTTCTGACATTGAGCTAGAGCAGAGCCTTTGTGTTTGTTCAAGCTATTCCTGCTACCAGCAGAATCAGGCTGTGAAACAGTGGTACAAGATGAAACTGTTCTCACTCTGGAAAAGCTGGGTGTAAAGAAATAAATGAGAGCCAGCAGTATCCATCAACTCCTTGATTTTTATTCCCAGGGGTTTAACATCAGAGCTAGACTTGAGATTTGTGTTGGGCACATAGGCTGAGAGGAGGCTTCTGCTGACAGATGAGGCTTCCTGGTGCATTTGCAATGTGCTGTGTGTGTAACATAACAGGTGATGATGGGATTTACCTGTATCTCAGCTATGGTAATCTCACTCATTTGCTTCTCCTAATGACACTGGGGGCTCCATTGCTGTACACAGGCTGCTGGAAGTGCCTTTGATTTCCTTATAGATGAATAAATTGGGCAACCTATTTTGATTTATCAGTTTCAGATTGACTTAAACTGTTATGAATGAGCTATTAGAGGTACTTTCCCATGGAGCATGTTTCTGGGAGGGATGTTGGCTGTTGCTGTTCCCTCTTTACCTTTCTTTTCCCTGTGCTGCAGGAAGAGGTTCGTCAGGCTGTGACCCCAGCTGAACCTGTGCAGTATTACTTCACTCTTGCTCAGCAGCCTGCTGCAGTGCAGGTTCAGGGGCAGCAGCAAGGACAGCAGACCACCACATCTACAACCACTATCCAGCCAGGCCAGATCATCATTGCCCAGCCACAGCAAGGGCAGGTGAGTGATGAGCAGTGGTCAGGGGCTTTGGCACTTCAGTGGGGCCAGTGAAACCCTCGACTCACCTATGTGTAATGCCCTGTGAATCCTGTTCTCACTGCTCACAACAATCAGTAACAACACAGGAATGTGTTTTCTGGTCCTGAGCAGATGTTCAGGTACCTTACTAAGAGCAGTTATCTGCTTCCTGCGCGCCTTTGGTGGGGATTTAAGCAGCAACAAGTGACAGTGGGTCTAGGAAGGAATCTGTCTGTTACAGTCTTTGTATCTTGTGACTGTTTGTCCTGTGTTCTTTAACTTGGAGAAGGGAAGGCTGAGAGGGGCCCTTATTGATGCTGATAAATACCTAAAGGGTGGGTGTTGAAAGGATGGGACCAGTCTGTGTTCTGTGGTGGCCAGGACAAGGGGTAACAGGCACAGAAACTGGCACACAGGCAGTGCCCCTGGCACAGGAGGAGAAAGTCCTTTGGTGCTGAGGTGAGGGAACCCTGGCCCAGGCTGCCCAGGGAGGGTGTGGGGGCTCCTTCTCGGGAGGTTTCCAAACCCACCTGGACACGTTCCTGTGTCCCCTGAGCCAGGGGAAGCTGCTGGAGCAGGGGGTTGGGCTGGAGCAGCTCTGCAGGACCCTTCCAGCCCCCAGCATTAGGGATTCTGTGTGAAATCACCTCAGTCCTTGCTTGGTCCTTATCCCCATTTTGCATGCAGAGCACCCCGGTGACCATGCAGGTTGGAGAAGGTCAGCAGGTACAAATAGTGCAGGCCCAGCCTCAAGGACAGACCCAGCAGGCTCAGAGTGGAACTGGGCAGACCATGCAAGTCATGCAGCAGATCATCACCAACACAGGAGAAATCCAGCAGATACCGGTAAGGCTTTACCAGCACAAATATCTTGTGAGCAGAAAGTGTCTGCTGGTGGTCTGGCATGAGACTGCAAATGGGTGCTTTTATAACTGGCAGAAGAAGTTTGGATTGAGTGGTGTGTTTCCTGCACTTAGAGAGGAAAAGTAAGCAGGTGTGACATGAAGGAGGCAATAAGTGTAACCCATCCAGTGGAGGCTCATTCCCCACCCCCCCCAACACTTTCATCTTGAGTGAAATAGTTATGGTTAGGAAGCAATAAATGAAATGCTTCCTGGAGAAACCTGAGTTCTTTACTACAGCATGGTTTCAATAAAGCATCATTCACTTCTGTTGCCTTTACTTGGTTCTGCCTCTGCAGTCTGAAGTCATGACCTGGCAGCCAGAGTGGGAAAGGTGCCATCTGTGAGTTATTAATAAACTCTGATGTTATAAGAAACATCTCTACAAAATACATGGAGCTGGTTGGAGGGATGGCTTTGCAGAACCTGAAGATATCTCCTCACTTTCACACCAATACAGACCAGCTGTGGCCTTAAGAATGGGATTTGAAGTGCCCAGCAGCAGCAGGAACATTCTGGCATGTGTCCTAGTTCAACATATGGGTCAGAAAAACAATGCCACCTTCCACCCCCCACCTTGTGCTTTAGGATCACAACAAACTTCGGGGTCTTTTGGTTCCCACCTGCAAGATTTCACAGCTCCTCGAGGAAACCCCAAACTGCCCATTTCTGTGTACTTAAGCCAAAGGTCAGACCCAGTGTCCATGTCCCTTAGATTTCTGTTGGGAAACGTACCCACAGCTGGGGCAAAACTGACTTTTCACACCAGTTTTGCTTTTCAAGATCCTCTGTACATCTGGTAAACGTTTCCTGCTCTGACCTTGTGTCTTGAGAAAGGTTCCAGATCGTTGGTGTTGCCAGATTTTTCCACCTCACTTCCAAAATCTTTTCATCTCTTAAGTCTTCAGCTGATTCTTACTGCTTGGCTTGAGGTGTTGGTCAGAAAGGAAGGGAACTGCTTGCCAAATAGGGTGGTTTATTACAGGCAACCTTCTTTTCTTCTCTACATTCTCCACTGCTTTTCTTTTGCATTCTTTTTCCTTTTTTTTTCTTCCTTTCCCTATGAAAGTTTCCCCCAAGATACTTGTTCTTCAGAGCCCTTTGGAAGGAGATGTCCACCTCAGTGACTCCATTACACCAGCATCCTCCTTTGGTTCAGCACTAACAGAACACTTGAGACTCATTTTCCAGAGAATCTCCCTACAAGAAGGAGGCTTGGAGATCTGCCAGGACAAGGAATTCTTTACCAAGTAGCTGTGAGAGAGCCATGACCTTCTGCAGAAAGCACTTTACACCATGTAGGTGGATCCTGTTGTAAGAGAGATCCTGTGTGAAAGTCAGAGTGTTTAATTAGTGGCAGATTTTGCCCAAGCATATGCTTCTACTTCTCTCTTGCCTGGGAGCTTCTAAGAACAGGTTGTTGTGGCTGGTCCTCAGAAGATTCTTATGCTGCAGATGTGAGACAGAAACTCACACAGTGCCAGTGTGGTGGCTGTGGGAGCACTTGGGCCCCCTACCATTGTAAGTCTGCAAAACAGAGCAAATTAGGAGCAGTGCTTTAATGAAACAGTCACAGCATTTCTGTATCCAGCAGAGATGCTCTTTTGTCTAATTAAGAGGATTCTTCTTAATCACAGCCTGTTGGAGAATCAGTTTGTGCTGAAGGAAGCATCTTTCCCCTTGCACACTCCCAGCAAGTCCAATAGGACATGGAACTTTTGCTGCAAGAGCTTTCCCTAACCTGGAGAGCAGGTTTGGTTTGGTGTCACAGAATAGTTTGGGCTCTTCAGTGCTGCTGCCTGTTCTGCTCCATTTTCCTGCACTTTCCTTCATGTTTTCCCTCCAGTTTCTTTTCTGGCTCGGTCACAGCTCTGTCTTCTGATAGTTCCTTTTCACTCTGGTCTCTGCTTGGGTTCAGCAAAGATTCTTTCTTAACACAAATCCTGAGAGTGGGAAACCCTCTCATGAGGCTGCTGATGCTGCTGACAGCTGCAGGAGTGCTGGGAGGATCTCCCTGGTGATCTCTGCTGCTTTTCCACCTGCTCCCTGTACATTATTCACCCCTTTACTGCCATTCACCCTTTACTCAAGGCCACAGGCTGCCTGTGGAAAGGTGGCTTCTTATTCTTAAAACCAGAAAGAAACCACAGCTGTGTCAATGAGATGGAAATCATCTCTCCTGGCTGCATGAATTGTGTGCTGCCTTGAAGCTGTGCCTTTGCTAGACCCCACGGGCAGGTCCTTTGGTGCTCACTCTCACGTCTGGAAGGACACTGAATCGCTTCCATTCATTCAGTGAGTGCTGTAGTTAAAAATCTAAAAGCAGGGAGCTCCCAGCGTGAAAAACACGATCTGCCAACAGATCTTGGTGCAGAAATGAATTCTTTATTGAAATGCTTGTGCTCATGGGGAGCTGATTTGCTCCTGGAATAACACTGGAGCGTTTAAACCCAGCTGTGAAGTCAGCGCCGGCTGTGTAAATGCCAAGCCCATGTTCCAGGCTCTTGAGGCTTTGTCAGGGAGCAGCTTTTCAAGTGGTTTTTATGTCCTTGTCTCCTTTTAAGAAAAAAAAAGGATCAAACCATCTTTTTTTTTGTGTGTGTCTATAATTACCCCAAGAGTGTGACTCTAAATTGTTCCCAAGTGAAATAAACACTGAAGTGAAAACCCAGCAGCGGGATCATCCTGTGACCTGTGTTGCTGCTCAGATGGGTTGTCAGTAGCACTGGCTCTTTATATCCCAGAACATGCCAGATGGGAGTTGAGGTGATTGTGTGGTGACATTAGGCTTTCTCACCCTTCAAGATGAGGGTTGGAGGAAGCAAATTGATGTTCAAATGTTAACAAAGAGTTGCCACAGAGGTTACCAGCCTTTGCCAGGTGGGTGCTGACGCTGGCAGAGAGTGGCATGAGAAGCTTCCTTGCAATATCCCTGGGGTTTGTCATCTCTGCTGACTTCAAGTGAAAATTTCCCCCAGGTTCCCATACATGTTTTTGGCAGGATGTAAAGAGTCATTATTGCAGCCAGCTCATGAGGATCCTTGTGTGAAGCAATGCATCAGAGCAGTAACTCCATTCTCCTGACCAAAACGTTGGGGGGGGGGGGGAGAGGGGGAAAAGTGTCCTCAAAGCTCTCTGAAATGTAGCATTTAATATGCTTTGGCTACTAACTGACCCATTCCCCTTCTGGAGAAAGAAGTGATGTGGTGCCTCCTCGGGGTTTCACTTGCAGAGCCTGCAGGAGCTCGGTGGAGCCTGCTCTTGCTTTGGGCAGGGTCCGTGTGGCAGTTACTCATCTGAAGTGTTAAATCAACCTCCAGCCTCTCCCAGGTGGCTCAGCTCTGAACTCTGGTTTCTGTCGTGGAAACGAGAAGGCAAATGGATGTGTTTGGAGGTTCTAGAGTTCTCTGTTTAATTGTCTTTCCCCTGCCTCCCCCCCTCCGCTTGTCTCCAGGTTCAGTTGAATGCTGGCCAGCTGCAGTATATCCGCTTAGCCCAACCCGTGTCAGGCACCCAGGTAGTCCAGGGGCAGATCCAGACGCTTGCAACCAATGCACAGCAGGTAATGCACCACAACAGCAAAGGGCTGACATCAACTGGTAAAGTGTTATTCCCTGGCTCCTGAAACTCCAAATCCCAGTTGGATTGAGCACCCTCTTGGCTTTAGGGCATTTCTTTTCTTCCTGTTCCTCCCATCAGAGCGATAAATCAAGGAAAGCCTCCTTGAGCTGTGAAAGGTGCATGCCCCATATCTGTGTGTGTGTGTGTGTGTGTCACTGCTCTGAGCTGATTGCAGGTTAAAAACCAACTTGAGTTCATCCACCTTCTCTTTACTTCTTGCTCCTTCTGGCTGGGTGAGGGAGGAGCAGCCCCTGCAACCTCTCCGAGGCGAAACACGGACGCGGCGCTTGCTGCCAGGAGGTCGTCTCAGGTTCTTGTTGAGACCGGTCGCTTAAAGGGATTCTTCTCTGCCTTCAGAGGAGAGGAAAGCTGCTGTTTTTCTGTGAGCCTGGAGGTTGCCTTCTCCACAGGACATACTTGTGGTTGGTTTTGGTTTGGAACAGCTGAATCCCTTTGTTCTTGCCTGTGGTTAGCGCGAGCGTGGCCGCCGGTGTCTTACCACACCGTGGGGTGAGGAAGCTTGGAAAGTAGTCTAAAAAGCTCTTGGAAAGGCAACAGCAGAACATTGTTAGCGGGGTTCTGATCCTCTCTGAGGGGCTGTCCAGTCATCACCCTTCTCTTCTCCTTGTAGATAACGCAGACAGAAGTCCAGCAGGGACAGCAGCAGTTCAGCCAGTTCACGGACGGACAGGTAAGAACTCGGAGCTCGTTGGTGCCTTTGAAGTCAAGGGCTAAAAAGAGCATCCTAAAGTCTGCATGTTCTAGCAAATTGGCTCCTGACAAAGCACAGCTGCTGCTAGCAAACCCTACCCTGGAGCAGGGTAAGTGGATGTGGTGCCAGGCTCAGTTCAGGTGGAGTCTTTGTGTTCTGCTGCCTTGGCTCTGAGTGACTCCTGTCCCTTCCACTGTGGGTAAGATCCCTTGAGTCCTGACCAGTTTAGGAATAAAGGCCTTAACCTCTAGCTATTGAGTGTTGCATGGGCAGCCTGAGCTCGGTCTGGGCAGCTGGAACTCCCAGAATGACTCTGTTATGATTGAGCAGCAAATGTCCAGTGGCAATTTGTGTTTTTGTGGGGACAGATTTGCCTCAGACCTGACTTTGCTGTTAAGGCCACCACTAAACTCTGCTTGGAGGGAGCTGGTGCTGAGCATGAGGAGAACTGACTGGCTTTTCTTTTCCCCTCTCTGTTTCTACCTCTACCAGCAACTCTATCAGATCCAGCAAGTCACCATGCCTGCAGGCCAGGACATCACCCAGCCCATGTTCATTCAGTCCACCAACCAGACCTCAGATGGCCAGGCCACACAAGTGACAGGAGACTGAACAGAGACCTCATAGCAGGTGGAAAAGACACACACACACACACACACCAGCTTGACATTTGCCATCCCAGCCTGGCCTGATGAATTCATCTGCTTCTTGTGTATCTCTACTTGCTCGTGAGCCTACAGTAGGCTGCAGTCTGCAGTGCACTGTCCCCTTCCTGGGCTGCCTGGGAGGGAATATCCAACAGACACTGACAAGAATGCAAGATCTGTTTTATTTCTAGAAGCCAATCTTTGGGTGTGTTCAGCTGCTTGTTCCAACCCCCCATCAGCCTGAGAGACAACTCACCAAAAAGGGATTTGTAGCATCTCATTTGAATGATGTAAAAGGGTTTTTCTTTTTAATCTAGTAAAATGATTCAAGGGTACTGCATCTCCTTTGTCAGAGCTTCATTCCTCCTGTCTCTCTTCTTCTCTTTTCTCTCTGAATAGAGCTTAGATGCAGCCCTCCCATCTCAGTGGTTTGGTAGGGGTGGATGGGGGGAGTGTATGTGTGTGTGTGATTTTTTCCTCTCCTGCCTCCTTTTTTGGTAAGCTGGAGCATTGCTTATATGCAGCTTGAGGGCAGGGAGTAGGGGAGGAGTAATTAAAGTGAAAGCAAAACAAACCAAACCCCCATTCCTTGTGTGATGAGTGTTGTTTTCTAAAGGGCAAAAGATCCTTTCATTTGGTCTGGCTTGTTCCAGAAACACTAATGGAGGTCTGGACAACCCCCAGCCCTGCTGTTAACTCTTGGAGTAGCTTCAGAAGTTGCATGTAAAATAAGCTTCATGAAATGAAATAAATGTCCTTTTTAAGATAGCACCTGTGTTTTCTTTGAGCTCCAGGGCTCAGCCTCCTCCTGCCACCAGCAGCCTGAGCCCTTGAAAAGCTCCTGCAGCTGGAGTGGTGAAGCTGAAGGAGGCTGAAGAAGGAGGTTGCTGGCAGTGCTGAGGGCTCTCTGAGCAGGGGTGGCACAGAGGTGGCCTCCACAGCACAGCCCTTCCCTGGGAGTACCTGGGCAGCCCCCTCCCCTGCAGCTCTGGTGCCTGGGGTCCAGCTGGAGCCACAAAGAGGCATTTGGGGCAGGTCTGAGCGAGTTGCTGAGGTCAGCTGTGATTGGAACACAGAGCCTGATGCTGTTAGGCCAAGTTTAGGGCTTGGTGAAAGGTTGGGTGCAGGTTTAACCAAGAGCCTTTGTGCATCCCCCGTGCAGCAGCCTGGCAGGGTTGGTGTTTGGTGCAGGAGAGGCCCTGTGGCTCTGGGCAGAGCTGGGGGTTGCACCAGGGCTGGGGCCAGTGCTGGCTCTGGGTTATCATAGAATCATTTCAGCTGGAAAAACACCTTTAAGATCAAATCCAAGCCCTCCCCTTACCCAGCCCAGCACTGCCCCACAGCCCTCAGCACCTCAGCCCCACGGCTTTGGGATCCCTCCAGGGCTGGGCACTGCCCCAGCTCCCTGGGCAGCCTGGCACAGGGGCTGACACCCCTCTCAGGGAAACAGTTCTGCCTCAGCTCCAACCTCCACCTCCCCTGGGGCAACTGGAGCCCAGTTCCTCTGATCCTGTCATTCATTGCAGAGCCCGATCCCCAGCTCCTTGCAGCCTCCTGTCAGGGAGTCACAGACTTCTGTCTCCTCTCAGCCTCCTGGCAGAAGCCCTGAGTGCTCTGCTTCTGTGCTGAGGAGAGGCTGGCTTGCTCCCCTGTGTGCTGACAGATCCAGCTGCTCTCCCTGGCCCTGCCCAGCCATCCCCATGTGAGGAGCATCCTGGCACCGGTTCCTGAGACCCGCGGGGGGCGGCTGCTGCTGGGGAAGGAAAACTCCACTTCAGCATTTGGCTGCTGCAGACTGCTCAATCTGGGCCAGGCTGTTCCAGTCAGGTAAAGGAGTTTGCTGCATTACCTGCACCTCCTGGCCTTTCTAAATGTCACTTCTCTTGCTTTTGCTTCCTTTTTTGCCCTGCCTGCAGTGCCTGCGAGGCTGCAGCACCCAGCAGCAGCAGCTGGAGGCAGCCCCCGCGCCTTCCCCAGCATCACCCCCGGCCCCTGCAGCCTCGAGCCGGGGCAGAGCCTTAGAGGAGCGTCCCTCGTGCACGGGGAAGCCTGGGGAAAGGGAAACCAAGTACCTGGTGTGGAAGGTCCGTGCGTGGAAGCGGCCAGGAGAGGGCACCCGTGGGCGGCTGCTCCCGGGCTGGTGCTTCCCAGTGCTGTGGCATCTTCTCCCAGCATCTCTCTGGGTGCAGCATCCTCTTGCCTTGTGCCGTGTGATGAGCTTGAGCCGTTTGCAGGCAGAGCAAAGCTTTTATCAGCCCTGGCAGAGGCAGCAGCCTCTTCCCCAGCAAAGCTCTTTTCCCCAGAGCAGTTGTGTTGCCTCGGAATAGTTTCTATTTGAACGGGAATTAAATTTGCTTAAAGGCTGGGAAATGGCAGTGAGATGCTGCTGCTGAAAGGAGAGCAGCTCCCAGCACAAAGCCTCTGCCTCCAGTTGAACTGAGGGTTGCTGGCTCTGGCTTAGACACTCTTGAGCATCACCCACTCGTGTCCCGGAGTGTGGGAACTCAACACACCAGGGACACTGTTAATGTTTAAGTAAGGATGGAGAGGAGGCTTTGCCGGCTGTGTCAGGGAGCAGTGCCCAGCCCGACTGCAACGGTGTTTGGAAGAGAACTGACCTCGTTTGACCTTCACAGCTCCTGGGAAACAAACCTCAGGGCACTGAGAAGAGCCAAATGCTTTGGTTTGATGTCCCACGGGCACGTGGGGACAAAGGGAGTGGGGGACAAAGGGTGCGGAGCGGCCGGTGTGTGTGTGTGTGTGTGTGTGTGTGTGTGTGACAGCTCACGGGCTGAAAGCTGATGAGGAAAGCAGCTAAACCTCGTGCTGCCAGGGATCGCTTTCGCTTTCCATCCCTCGGGGCTGATGAGATAAGCCACAGCCCCGGGGAGGGGGTGGGGGGGCGGATGGTTGATGCTCAGAGCTGCTGGGGCCAGACACCTTCTTCCGAGGAAAAACTCGCTCAGGCTGCTGCCGTGTGGAGCTTGAGCTGCTGAGCAGGGCAGGGAAGGGTTGTGGGTTCCCTTCAACCTCCAGTGGCAAACTGGGTTCCCCCAGAGCTCTTCCCTATTGCAGCCCTGCAGGGACCCAGCGCTGCTGTGAGCTGCCCTGTGCCGAGGGGTGCAAAGCTCTCCTCTGTTCATCCTTCTGCACCTCCAGCAGATCCCTGACCCAGCCCCAGCCCAGCAGCATCCTTGTTCTTGTCCCTGTTCTTGTCCCAAGGTTGCTCTGGGACGTGTCCCAGCTCTGAGCTCAGGGTCAGGGCAGATGAGCACTGGCACAGCCAACCCAGCCTAGAGCTTTGCCCTGGGTTTGGGGCAGATAGAGCAGCCCCACAGTCCTCAGCCCAGAGGAGTTCCCAGCCCCAGAGGAGGGAGGGAGCCCTCTGAAGCCAGGCCAGGGAGTCCCAGGCACTTGTTTCCCAGAGTGTGTGTGAGCCCTGACACCAGGAGCTGATTGCTCTGGGTTGAGGCCAAACCTTCAGCAGAAGCAAGTGCTCTGCAGCCCTCCCCAATCCTCACACTGCTGCTGCTGCTGCTGCTGCTGCCAGCCCCTGTCCTCACCCAGCTCCCAGGGCAATGCCAGCCCCTGTCCTCACCCAGCTCCCAGAGCAATGCCAGCCCCTGTCCTCACACAGCTCCCTGGGCAATACCAGCCCCTGTCCTCACACAGCTCCCTGGGCAATACCAGCCCCTGTCCTCACCCAGCTCCCAGGGCAATGCCAGCCCCACATCCCTGAGGCTCCCAGTTCTGGCCACCCCAGCCACCAAGCATCAGATCAGGCTCTCTTGCACAGAAGGAGCTGGTTGCATCCTCCCTTCCATGATGCCACCCCCAGCTCTACCCAGGGCTCCCCAGCATCCCCCCACCCCCATCCAGGCTGGGACTTTGCCCCAGTCCCAGTGCCTGGGTGAGGAGTCCCTCCCCCCTACTCCCAGCCCTGCCTGTCCCTCTCCCCAGCCCTCTGCCCTGCAGCTGCATACCAGGACTAAAACTTACTGGAAATCCTGTAGATGCAAATCCTGTCCTCCCATCCGTGCCAGGAACTTGAGCTGCAATCCCAAGAGGGCAGCAGGCTCCAAGCACACGGGCTCCCCCCTCAGCACGGTCCAGCCTCAAATCCTCTCCACAGTTCCATCAGGGCCAGAGGCTGAGAGTGACTCTGGGGGGATCCCCAGGGCTGGGCAGCTTGAGGGGGCAAAGCAGCAGAACCCAGGGTGGCTTCCCAAAGCCAATTCAAGACTCCCTGGCTTCATCCCAAAACCTCCCAGTCCAGGATCGATGGAGGGTCCCAGGGTCTGGGACCTGCCCCTTCCCCAGCTGTGATGACCCACAGCATTGGCTCAGCACCAGCTCTGTGTTGGGCACAACTGGTGTCACTGGCCCTGGGCAGCTGCACCTGCAGCTTTGCAAAGTTTCATCTTCTCAGGGTCTGAGCTGCAAAAGCAAAACCACAGGAGGCCAGAGAGCCAGAGCAGCAGGGAGGGAGGGCAGCTGCAGGAGGAGGAGTAGGGGAGGGGGGAACACACCTTCCTCCCTAATTTATGAGCAGCTCACTGGTTCCAGCAAGAAGTGACATCTTTGTTTAAAAACACCCCACACCAGCAGCTCTTTCCCTTAACAAACAGCCCTGTTGAGGCTTCCTGGGACAGCAGCTGCCCGGGAGTCAAACAGCTCCCACCTCCCAAGTGACTCCTCTCAAGTGACACCTTGGCCAAAGTCCTTTCCAGGTCACCTTAACTCTGCCCCCTTCCACAGCCCTGAGGCTTTAATCAATTGCCAGGTGAAACCTAAACCTCGTGCTGAGCCAAACAGCAGCGGGATGAAGGTCAGGGTCCTGCCACCCCAGCTCAGCTGCAGGGAACGGCTGCCAGAGGGTGGGATGTGCTGGGGGGAACTTGAGTGCAAGCTGCAGGAGCTGCAGCCCCCTTGGGGAGCACGTTCAGGGTGGGGGCTGCAGGGATTAGGACTGGAAGGGAGCAGAGAGGAGACACCAGGGATTCCCTGGGGAGAGTTTAGGTTCAGGTTTAGAGGATTTCAGCCTCCACAGCCCCAGCTCTCACTGCTGTGGGGTTTGCTTGGCAGAGGGAGAGGCATCCTCAGAGCAGGGAGCTGCAGGCTGGCTCTTGAGGTGGGTTTTACCAGCACTGTTTCCTCCAGCCTGAGTACATCAAGTTGTCTATTTATTGTGTGTGTATCCCCAAGACCTCCCAGATACCGCAGTGCTCACCAGGGCTTGTGCCAGCACCAGCAGCTCCAACCACCACCTTAAATAATTCACTGCCCAAAGCCTCTCACTTGCTCTCCCTCTCCAGGAGCACAAGCCCTGGGCACTCGGCTGGGCTTGGGGGGTGGGGGGATTCAGCTTCTGCAAAGATGCAGAGACTGTGTGGTTACAGCCTCTCTGCCCCCTGAGTGGCTTGGAGAGAGGAGTGCCAGCAGCGTGCCTCAGTTTCCCCATCTGATAGTGAGAGGTTGTGTGGTGGAAGAGCAAACAGACATAGGAGTTGGCTGGGAAACACTTGGAGCCTGGCTCAAAGCTGGGTCTGCAGAGGATGGGGAGGTGCAGGCACGGGTGAGCTGTGCCTGCAGCAGGGACCCTGAGGGAATGGCTTTGGTGGGGCTCCTGGCTTGGGAGGGGGAGGATGAGGCTCTGCTCTTCTTTTCCCAAGCAACATGAAGTCTCTCTGTAAGTATTTAGTGTCCCTCTAAACCTTGATGCTTCCAGCAATTCCTGCACCTAAAGGAGAGGACAGGGGGATGCTCCAGCCTCGGGTTCTCACTGCCAGGTTTGTTTCTGGCTGGCTTGAGAAGCTCAGCCTGGGGATGCTCTGTGGCTGCTGGCCAGGAACAGTCACTCCAGAGATGCTCCCTCCGGAGAGGCTCCACACTATGGAGTTTGGGATGCTCACTCCCAGGATGCTTCATGCCCAGTGGGTTGGGATGCTCAGTCCTGGGACGCTTCATGCCCAGGGGGTTGGGATGCTCAGTCCTGGGATGCTCCACACCCCGAGGGTTGGGATGCTCAGTCCTGGGATGCTCCACACCCCGAGGGTTGGGATGCTGAGTCCCGGGATGTTTCATGCTCAAGGGAGTTGGGATGCTCAGTCCCGGGATGCTCCACACCCCGAGGGTTTGGGATGCTCAGTCCCGGGATGCTCCACACCCCGGGGTTTGGGATGCTCAGTCCCGGGATGCTCCACATCCAATGTCCTGGGTACCCTCTCCCCGTCGCTGCGGGCAGCAGAAGGTCCCCATCCCCGAGGGAATCTGACGGGAGAGCCCCTTCCCTCCACTCCCCTTCCCCTCCTCTTCCCCGGGGGCTGCTGTTTCGGGCGGCCCCTCATCCCTCCCCCTTCCCCCGACCGCCCCGTCCCGGCAGAGCCCCGGGGGCGGGTGTCAGGTACGACGGGGCGGGTCGGGCCGGGGAGGAGGGTCCGTGGGCAAGCGGCGACGGGCAGCTAAAGGCAGGTGACAGCGAGGAACAGCCCCGGGGGCTGCGGCGGGAGGNGCGCTATGGCCGGGACCGAGGAACGGAGGGTGCCGGAGGCGTTGCTGACGGCCGTGAGCACCGAGAGCTCGGCATCGGTCGCTGGGACCCTCCTCCCGGGCCGGGGCCGTCGGGGGCTGCTGGTGGGGTCTCGTCCCGGAGCCGCCGCCGTCGCCGCCCGTCCCGCCGGGTCCCAGCGCTGCCCCCGCCGCCGCCTCCAGAACTGTTTGTACAACGTGCTGGAACGGCCCCGAGGCTGGGCCTTCGTCTATCACGTCTTCATGTGAGTAAAGGTTGTGCCCGGGAGGGTCTCCCGGGGTGGTGGGACGGCGGGGACCGGGCGCTGCTGGCGGCGGGGAATGAGGAGCCCCTTCCCCTCATCCCCCGTCCCTTCACTCCCCTCTCACCTCGGGCAGCTGCTGCTCCGACTGACCCCCCTGGCACCGACCCCCCTCCCCTGGCACCGGGTAGCGACCCCCTCCCA
>WBNH01005964.1:40721-60039 GCA_013401255.1 Urocolius indicus
CACCGACCCCCTCCCATCACCGGGCACCACGGACACCGACCCCCTCCCATCACCGGGCACCGACCCTCCTCCACTAGCACTGGGCACCGACCCCCTCCCATCACCAGGCACCGACCCCCTCCCATCACCGGGCACCGACCCCCCACTATCACCAGGGGTGGCGAGTGGCGGGACTGGGGGCTGGGAGTCGGTGTCTGGGGTGACCCCGGGGCAGCAGGGAGCCCCTCACCGGTGGCACCTGCAGGGAGCTGTGGTCACTGTCCCACCCCCCTCGCCTGGTGCCTGGTGTTTGGGGACCCCGCCGGGGTCTCTGAGCCCGTGGGGAGCTCGAAGGGTCCCTGAAGGGGTTGCCAGGGCAGGTGCCTTTGGGTACCTGTGGCAGTGTTGGGATGCTGCAGCACCCGAGGCTCAGCATCCCCAGAGCTGTGGCTGGTTGGGCTGGGGAAAAGCAGGGAGCGGCTGCTCTTGGCTCTGGTTGAAGGCTCCAAATTGGCATCTCGCTCCAGAGATGGCACCTGGGATGCTCCCAGCAGCAGCTCTGCTCCCAGCCCTGGCTCGCTCAGGTTGCCTGGGCTGTGCCATGCTGCTTCATCTTTTCCTGGCTGCACATGGGCATCCCATGGCTTTTACAGAGCCGAAGCTTCTCAGACCCAAATTCAGCCCCTCAGAGATTGCAATGGGGTGCAGAGCTGGGGAGGGGATGTGATGCACCCAGGGGCTGTGGAGGAGGAAGGAGGGAGGGTTCTGTGCTTGGGGTGGGGGATTGTTCTGCTCGCCCTGAGACCCCTGCTCTGCCCCAGCTGCTGGGACACACAGCTCCCTGCCAGCCACACCGAGGGGAAACAGGGCCATTCCCCTTCTCCTTCTGCCTCGTGTGTGCTCTGTGTGTGCTTGGTGTGTGCCAGGCACGTGCGCTGTGCCCCCTGTCCCATCTGGGCACAAAAGCCTCTGAGAGCAGGAGCTGACAAGGTGCCTCTAACCCTCTGCTTCCAGGAGCAGTAACTCAGGGCTGAGTCGTTAACAGGCTGTGGGAGCTTGGAGCTCGTTAAGAGGCAGGAAAGTGGGTCTTGCCTCAGTTAGCACATTGAGCTGGCAGGATGAATTTGTCACCAGCTCAGAGGGCACCTGAGCTCCCAGGGGAGGTAGGAGAGGAGCCTGGAGCCCATTTGTAACACCTCCCAACACCTCTGCAGTGTGCTCCAAGCAGCAGCACCCACGTGGCAAATAAATGCCATGAAAGAGCTTTTTTTTTCTTTTTCCTTGCAAACAATTAATAAGGATGGCAGCCAAAATCCATCTGCCAGGGGCAAGAGGGAGCAGGGTGTTGTGTGCAGGTACTGGCTGGACTCTGGAAGAGAGTTGCCCCTGCACATCTCACAGCTGACATGCACGTGCCCCGAGTGTCTCCCAGCAGCTCTGCCCCAGAAACAACCACATCAGAGCAAGTGACTCCCCTGGCAGAGCCCACTGAGCCCCAGCTCCCTCCTCTGCCACCCTGGCTTGTGCCCAGCTCTCAGCTCTTGGCTTTGCCTGGCATGGGCAAGGCAGCAAGAGCAAAACATCTTGGGAGCGTTTGGTGGGATGGGGAGGGTTTTCACCCTGGGGAAGGGTCTTGATGGGGAGCAGCTGAGGGAATGAGGGTGTGGAGGCTGGAGAAGGGGAGGCTGAGGGGAGACAGGAGCCCTCTCTGACACTCCCTGACAGGAGGCTGCAGGGAGCTGGGGGTCTGTTGAGGCTGGAGCTGAGGCAGAACTGTTTCCCTGAGAGGGGTGTCAGCCCCTGTGCCAGGCTGCCCAGGGAGCTGGGGCAGTGCCCAGCCCTGGAGGGATCCCAGAGCCGTGGGGCTGAGGTGCTGAGGGCTGTGGGTCAGTGCTGGGCTGGGCAGGGTGAGGGCAGGGCTGGGGCTGCAGCAGCTTCAAGGGCTTTAACAACCCAAATGCTGCTCAGATTCTCTGGTGCTCCCTTCACCCCCTCAGCTGAGGAGGAGGCTGCAGGGCTGTGAGTGCTGCCTGGGCAGCTGCTGCAGCAGTGGGTGCTGAAACCTTCCCTGTTCAATGTCACTCTTTTCTGCCTCCTTCGAAGTTGGGGTTTGGTGGGTTTTTCTCCTCTCTCCAGCAGCTGATGGGAGCTGTGATGAAGCTCAAATCCAGTGCCTGGGAGCACAGAGCAGGGGCTGAGCTGATACTGTTTATTGGATAAGTTCAGGCTCTTTTCTATCAGCAAATTGATCCCAAATGGCTCCTTCCCATCCCCAGTGTCTGCCCTGGGCTGGGCTGCTGCTGCTGCTCCTCACAGGGTGGTTTTGTGGCTTCACTATCTTGCAGCCCCTGAGCTGTGTTTGGGTGCTCAGAGTTACTATTGGGCTCTACTGGGGCTTCAAAGCCCCTCAGAGCCCCTGTGCAGGGTCTGGTTCTGTGCAGGGTCTTCTGCAAAGGCTGGGGATGAGCGTGGTGTGAAAGCAGTTGGAACAGTGTAAGGCTGGGGCTGAGGTGTGCAATATCAGCTGCTCATCCTCCCCTCTGACTCTGGTGCTAACCATGGCAGGGCTGTGGAGGCACGTCCTGGGGCTGCCAAAGCTGTGCCTTGCCCTCTTGAAATGAGTTTCTAGCCCTGGAGCTTACAGAGTAAATCTGGGAGTGTGACCAGCCCGTTAACCCAAAGGCTTTACAGACAGAAGGCAAAGAAAAAAAACTTCCAATCTCCACCTCTTAAGCAAATGGTGGAAGGGGGGGGAGAGTTGTTCTCATACCCAGCTCCTGCTTTTTTGCAGCCTGTGGCCCTGGGTGATTGCCCTGCTGCTGGGCAGAGCTGCTGGGGGCTCTGCCCTTGGCACAAGCACCTCTCACAGCCCCTGGAGCTGACCCCAAAGGGCTCTCCAGCAGCCTGGTGCACTGGGAAAGTTTCTAGTTCAAGCTGTCCCTCCTCATCTACCAGCCCTTGCCCATGGCCAGGGCTCTGAGTGCCTCTGCCCCGATGGAAAAGGGGCTCTGGAATCTCCTCTCCGTGGTTATGAAACTGCTGGGAGCAGCAGCAGCTCAGCTCAGCACTTTTCCATTTCCTAGAGGAAAGCTTTGATAAAGAACAGCTCGACCTGGAGCAAATGAGGCAGGACAGGGCTGGCAGCAACCAGTAACAACCCCCAATCCCCTGCCTGAATCCCTGGGCAGCTCAGCCCCTCCTCTGCCCGCTGCTGCTGCTGGCACCATCTCACCTGGGTTGGAGTTGAGGGGGTTTATTTACCTTGTGAAGGTCTAAGAGATGGGAGGGCAGAGCTTGGAGGATGCTCATCCCCTGGGCTGTCCCAGGGCATCCCCCACCCGTGCTGTGGTGGGTCCCCGTGTATGTTGAGGGGGTAGCAGAGGGGTGGCAGCTCCTGCCAGAGCCCTGGGGCAGTCCCTGAGCTCGCTGGGCAGTGGGTGGATGATGCTGGGCACGGGCACTGGCGGGATGGGATGGGATGGGATGAGTGCAGGCTGAGGGGCTGCGGGTGGGGGCAGAGGGGGGGGGGGAGGGGGGGGGGGCCCGGTGGGGGGCTGCGGGGGGGGGGCGGGGGGGGCGGGCGGGGGGAGGGGGGGGGGGCCCGGTGGGGGGCTGCGGGGGGGGGGCGGGGGGGGCGGGCGGGGGGAGGGGGGGGGGGCCCGGTGGGGGGCTGCGGGGGGGGGGCGGGGGGGGCGGGCGGGGGGAGGGGGGGGGGGCCCGGTGGGGGGCTGCGGGGGGGGGGCGGGGGGGGCGGGCGGGGGGAGGGGGGGGGGGCCCGGTGGGGGGCTGCGGGGGGGGGGCGGGGGGGGCGGGCGGGGGGAGGGGGGGGGGGCCCGGTGGGGGGCTGCGGGGGGGGGGCGGGGGGGGCGGGCGGGGGGAGGGGGGGGGGGCCCGGTGGGGGGCTGCGGGGGGGGGGCGGGGGGGGCGGGCGGGGGGAGGGGGGGGGGGCCCGGTGGGGGGCTGCGGGGGGGGGGCGGGGGGGGCGGGCGGGGGGAGGGGGGGGGGGCCCGGTGGGGGGCTGCGGGGGGGGGGCGGGGGGGGCGGGCGGGGGGAGGGGGGGGGGGCCCGGTGGGGGGCTGCGGGGGGGGGGCGGGGGGGGCGGGCGGGGGGAGGGGGGGGGGGCCCGGTGGGGGGCTGCGGGGGGGGGGCGGGGGGGGCGGGCGGGGGGAGGGGGGGGGGGCCCGGTGGGGGGCTGCGGGGGGGGGGCGGGGGGGGCGGGCGGGGGGAGGGGGGGGGGGCCCGGTGGGGGGCTGCGGGGGGGGGGCGGGGGGGGCGGGCGGGGGGAGGGGGGGGGGGCCCGGTGGGGGGCTGCGGGGGGGGGGCGGGGGGGGCGGGGGGGGGGAGGCTGGGGGGATGCTGGTGAGCCCCTGTATGCTGCTCAGGGCCCAGGCTCTGGGCAGCCCATCGCTCCTGGAGCTCCTCAGCGCTCAGATGCTGCTGCAGGAGGGGGCTGCAGGGGGTGGGCTGGAGCTCAGCCCAGGCCTCGCATCCCACCGCTGTTTCCCCACAGCTCCCATCACCAGGTAACCAGGAAAAACCCTTTCCCAGTCACCCCAGGGTCTGTCACTGCCTTTGGTGCCCAAAGCAGCTCCAGCCCCTCCCTCACTAAAGCCCCCCACGAGGCCATTTGATGGGGGAGATCCCCGGGGGGAGGTTTGCAGGGGGTTTGCTCCATCCCCTGCTCCGTGCTGGTTCTGCACTCGGTAAAACCCTCTTGGGATTGACTCCCCTGGGTTTTAATTTGCTGTCCCTGGCTGGGCATGATGCTCTGTACCCTTGGGGCAGGGGCTGTGCCCAGGGCTGGTCCCATTCACCTTGCCAGGGCACCGCTGGGGTGAGGAGGAGCCGTCCCAGCAGCTTTTCCTCAGCCCAACGTGGTGCCACCGGGGCATAAAATTCAGCGACTTCGGCACAACATGAGACTCTGCATTGATCTATTTTCCTCCTCCTTTGGTTCTTTCCTTCCCCCTTTTGCTGCTCCCACAACCCAGAGCTGGAGATACCAGTCTGGATGCTCCGATAGGGAGGATGGGGAGGGGGGAAACCTCAGTGCTGGGGGGTGCAGAGGTGATGCTTGGTCACCCCAGGGAGGCTTTGTGACCCCCCCCCATCCCCTCTGAGTTACTTTGAGGTGAGGGTTGGAGTGGGGCTGAGCAAGCACCTGCATCTCCCCACTGAGCCTGACAATGCTTCTGCCTCCCCTACAATGCATTTGGGGGCTCATCCTGCCTCAGTTTCTTGGGCCCACTCATGTCCCTGTACCCCAAAGGTTCTCCCATGCCCTGTGGAGTTCCCCAGGAGCTGCAGCACAGCCTCAGTCCCCATCCTGGGGTGTGAGGCCCAGCAGGCACAGGAGGTGTATCTGAAAACACACTGCTTTGCTTTTTCCCCCCTTTAAGTCAGCTCCTTGCCAGATGATTCAAGAGCAAAACTATCTCAGCTGCCCTGTGTGAGTCTTGGCAGCGTCTGCAGGAGCCTTGTGACCGTGTTCCCTGCAGGGTTGGGGTGCTGGGGGGGCGGGCACTGGGTGCTGTGGGGGATGCAGCTCTGTAGCCTGAGGGTGATGTGATGGGTGATGCTGCTCAGGCTTTGGGTCCCTCTCATCAAGTCCTGTGTGCTGTGGGACATGACCTGGAGCTGCTGCTGTTGGGTCCCTGCCACGGGTGCCCCTGAGCTGCAGGATGAGTTCAGCCTGCAGACAAGCTCCTGCTTCAAAGCTGCATCAGGGCACTGGAAACACCTCATCCTGGTACCCTGAAGGGTGAGGAGGGCTCTTGGAAGAGCAGCATCTTTCCTCTCCTGGCACTGATGCCCAGGTCAGGGCTGGGTTTTGAGCATGTGCTGGTGCTGTGGCAAAGCTGCTGAGCTGCAGCTCTGCTTTCCCTGACCATGGTGGGGGAGAAAACACTCGGTGCCTTTGTGTTTCTCTTCTTGTCAGGGCAGCAGCAGCACAGGGCAGCAGCACAGAGCGGGCCAGCCCAGCCCCTGCCATGGTTACAGGCACAAACAGGCCCACTACAGCCTGGTTATTTTTATCCCCTGGAGCTGAGAGGCTGCAGAGGGGAGGGATGGGGCATTTCTGAGCTTTGCTGTTTACAGAGTGCTGGGGAAGCTGAAGCTGGCAGAGTGGGGAGTGAAACATCATCCCCATCCCCAGCAAAGCTGAGCTGGGGTGTTTTTGACCCAGTGGCACAGGCTGATAGGGACAGCCAGGGACTGCCCAGCACCGTGCTGGGGCTGTGCTGGTGGAGCAGAGGCTGCTTGTTCCCTCATCCCCTGTCTGAACCTTTTATCCTCCTGCACGTGGTGTTTTCCACCCAGGGAGTTATTGCTGAGCCTCCATTCTCTGCTCAGGGCTTCCTCACAGGGGGAGAGTAAAGCAGAGCCTGGGGGTACCCAGCATCACCCCCCCTTCCAAGCCTGGACACTGCTGGGCCTGGGGGATGCAGCCTGGCTGGGCTGTGCCATCCCACTGCACAGGCTCTGAGCATCACCGTGGGCATTGGCTGTGCCAGGGCTCATCCTGGTTACCCAGGTGGGCACTGGGCTGGTTCTGCCTTACCCAGAGCTGCTCTTTGTTAGCCAGGGCCAAGCTGGCTCCGTTTCCCCCCAAGCTCAGCAGCTTTCCCAGCTCACCTGTTCCTTGGCTGCCACGAGCATATGGCCAAGGCTCTTCTAATGAAGATTAATGGGAGGGGATTGGCTTCCTCCCCCCATATCCCACCCCCCCACTGGGGTTTAATTATCAATTTGGGGAGGAATGCTCTGGCTGTGCAGCCAGGCTCTGCTCCTGCAAGGGAGGGAGCAGCTTTGGGGATCCCATCCTTATGCCATGGCCAGGCTGCCAGCAGCAGGTCCTCTCCTGCCTGGGCACATGCTGGGGGGGCTGTGGGTGGTGTGTGAGCCCCTCAGGGAGAGAACTATGGGATGGTGATGGAAGGTTTCTTGTGGAGAGCTGATGCAGCAGCATCTGCTCCCCTCGTCTCTTGGGTGCTGGGGCAGGGGAGGGAGGAGGCAGGGAGGCCTGCCCTGCCCCTGCCAGTCCCTGCCCTGCCAGCTTTGCCCCCCTTTTGCCCCACTTTCCCTGGCAGTGCAGCTTTTCCCTGCCTGGGAAGGGGAGGATCAGGGATCCTGGCACCGCCGGCACCGTGCAGCGTGTGATGGAGACGGGTTGGGCTGAGCCTTGGCTGTGGTGCTGAGCCCTCGGTGAGGTGCTGAGCTGCTGCAAGAGGCACTTTCACCCCTGAGAGCTGCCTTCCCGGGGTGTGGGGGATAGGGAACAGCCGGTTCCTGGCTCGCTGAGCTGCCTGGAAGCACCTGAGCCTTCCCTAAGCCGCTTAAACGCTGCCGGCGGCGTTTGCTGGGGCTTTAACGACTTAATTCCCAGCAGCTGATGGGTTCCCACAACGTTTCTTTCCCAGGCAGCGCCCCCCTGGAGCCTCTCCCACCCGGGTCCTTCAGCAGATGCTGTGGGATGCTGCTGGAAGGGGCTGGCAGGAAGGTTTTTTCCTCCCCCCTCCATTGGGGCTGCAGGTTTCCATCTCCACTTCCATGGCTCAGCTTTGACCGTGGGGCTGGGGGATGAGTGGGGCTGCAAATGGGGCTTATCACTGCCCAAACCCATCCCCTCGTGTGCCCAGGCACTTGGAGACCCTCTCCTCTCCACTCCCCAGCTGAGGTGAGAGGCACAAGAGGATCTGTGCCTTGCCTCCTGCTCTGCTGCCCTGCCTGGCTGAGCTTTATTGCTGATGGTGCACAGAGCTGGAAGGCTCAGCCCTGGGCCAAGGCTTGTGTTGCTCCTCAGCCTGGGAGGACAAGGACCTGCTGAGTGCTCCCTGGCTGCAGGAGTTCAGGGCAGAGCTGCTGTGCTGGAGGAAAAGGGTTGCATTAATAATTCAGAGAGAGGAGGGACTGGCTGCAGCCTTCTGCCTTGCAGCTGCATCTCCTGCCTTGGAGCATCGTCCTCTGCAGTGAGGGCAGGGCTGTGCTGAGGCTGTGACACCCTCCCTAGCCCCTTCATTCCTGCAGTTGGCACAGGGTGTGTGGCTCCAGCCTCCTCTGGATCAGCCCTTGTGCTGTTCCCTGGGGTTTCTGTGCCATCTCCAGCTTCCCCCTTGCAGTGGTTCTGGGGAGAGGGACCTGCTTGCCCCCTCAGGCTGTGTTTTGAGCTGGGTTTCCCTGCCATGGCCCAGGTTTGCAGAGCCTCCACTTCCCCCAGCCCTCCAAACCCTGGGTCTGGGTGGGTGTGTGCATGTTGTCTCCAGGCTGTGTTCAGTGTCTGCACCAGGTCCCCTGAGCCTGGCTGGTCCCACAAAGGGCACAGAGCATCGTCCCCTGTCCCCTGCATCACCTGGCACTGGGGCAGCCTGTGGGCTCAGGGTCTGGTTTCACCCCCTTTCCTTTGGATCTGAAATTCCAGGTGAGCACCAAGAAGAGTCAGCACAGTGCTCCTGAGTGGGTGTGGGGCAGGATCCCCCCAACCTGAGCCCCCACACACACACACACTCTCTGAGGCACCATGGGCATTGCTCCCTCTGGGGAGATGCTGCTGGGGGGGGGGGGGGGGGGGGTGGGATGGATACCCACCAGCTCAGGCACAGGGTACCAGGGCCACCTCTCTCTCATTACTGCCCTGAGCTGGTTCACCCCAGAGCTTCCAGTGAGCAGGGGGTGCCTGGAGCCCCCTGTGCCCCTCCAGCCATGGCTGTGGCAGAGCCCTGGCCCTGCTCAAGCTGCTGCCACCACCAACCCTCCACTTTCCTTTTTTAGAATCGCTGGATCAGGGGAAAAAAAAAAGAAAATGTATTTTTGGAGTTTGATTTGCTTCAGCTTCAGTTTACCCTGGCTTGGTGGTGGTGGGGTTTTTTTTTTTCCCCTTTCTTTTCCCTTCTGCTGTTAAATGGGCCAAAGCCCCTCGTGCCTTGGCACAGCTCTGAGGGACAGGCAGCCCCCAGGGCAGCTCTACCCCCGGGTTGGTTGTTCCCAGGTGATCCCAGCAGGATCCCACAGGGACTGGGATGTTGAGGACAGTCAGGACAAACTCTGATCCCCTTTCTACAGCAGCAGCAGGACCTTGTTTCCATACAGGACCCTCCATCTCCCTCCCTGCTTTTAAGCAGGGGCTGTTTTGCCTTTGGAGCTTCCTCCTCAGTGGCTGTGGGGCAGCCTGGGGATGTGCTGGGCTGGCACAAGGGTGCCAATACAGGGCTGGTGTCCGTCCCAGGGAGGACCGGTGGGAGCTGTGTTCCCTCTGGGCACCCAAAGCTGGGCAAAGAGCTTGTCCTGGAGGGATGCCCAAGGAGCAGAGGGGTGCCACCATGGGCTCGGTGCCCTGGGCCAGGGAGGTGCTGCCAGAGCCATGGGCATCCTGGGGATGGGCAGGTTTTAGGCACAGCCCTGCCTCTGCACCCACAGGCTTGTGGGCTCCTGAATTGCTCCATGTCACCATCTAGGGGCAAAGCCTGTGCCCGGTGGCTCAGCTCAGCTGGGGAGGTTCAGGCTGTGAGTGTGAGGATGCATTGGGAGCACTGGGAGCACTGGGCTCCCCCCAGCAGCCCTGACAACCACACCAACCCCTTCTCCTTCCAGATTCCTCCTGGTCTTCAGCTGCCTGGTGCTGTCGGTCTTCTCCACCATCCAGGAGCATCAGAAACTGGCCAACCAGTGCCTCTTCATCCTGGTAAGCAGGGAGTGGGGCTGTTGCTCACACCAGTCCTCCTCACATTACACCCCGAGAGACTCAGACAACATCACAGACAGAAACCATCCTGACCCCTTCCCCAGCCCAGGTGGCAGCACTGATGGGTGGCATCAGCCTGTCTGGCTCAGGGTGGGGGGGACAAGCTGCAGGGTGGCCCATCCAGACCTGTGTGGTACAGAGAGAAAAGCAGTGGCAAAGGCAAGGCAGGAGGGGGCTGGGAAAAAAAAAAAGGCAGCTTTCCCCCAAAGTGTCAGAAAGGGCTGAGTCTGGGATTGTTCTGGGTGATGGAGACTAAATCGGGAAGGTGCGTGTGACTTTCCCACGAGTAAGCAGAACGGGGCTGGCTTGGGTGGCAGGTAGGACAATGCTGACAGCAGAGGAAAAGGACCCAGCTCGCTGAGGAGCTGCCACAGGGAGAGGAGTTGGGCTGCTCACACAGCCCTGACAGCCCCATCTCCTTGCCCTCATTTCCCCCTCACCATGGGGATGGCTCCACATCACAGGGCTGGACACTCCAGCATCTCATTTGATTCCCCCCTTCCCACCTTATCATTCAACCCCTTCTCCATCATCCTGCCCTCCTCATTCTTCACCTCCCTGAGCCTCAGCCGTGCTCTCTGGCAGGAGTTTGTGATGATTGTGGTGTTTGGCATGGAGTACATCATCCGAGTGTGGGCTGCTGGCTGTTGCTGCCGCTACCGGGGCTGGAGAGGTCGGCTCCGCTTCGCACGGAAACCCTTCTGTGTGATAGGTACCAAAGGGTTGAGGGGGTTAAGGGAAGGGGTTTGGAAGCTTCACAGCATCAAGAATGGTGTGGATGTGACTTCTGAGTTGCACTCCTGTCCCAGATTTCATCGTCTTCGTGGCCTCGGTGGCCGTGATCGCCGCGGGCACTCAGGGCAACATCCTGGCGACGTCGGCGCTGCGCAGCCTGCGCTTCCTGCAGATCCTGCGCATGGTGCGCATGGACCGGCGCGGTGGCACCTGGAAGCTGCTGGGCTCGGTTGTCTATGCCCACAGCAAGGTGAGAGGCACAGTCTTGATGGTTGATAAAAGCCCCTTAAAGCTGCTGCAGTCCCAGCCCTGGCCTCACTCTGCCCAGCCCAGCACTGAGCCCCCATCACTGACCCTCTCACTGACCCCCCCATCACGGACCCCCCCATCACCGGCCCCCATCACTGACCCTCTCACTGACCCCCCCTCACTGACCCCTCCATCACTGACCCTCTCACTGACCCCCCCTCACTGACCCCTCCATCACTGACCCTCTCACTGACCCCCCCTCACTGACCCCTCCATCACTGACCCTCTCACTGACCCCCCCTCACTGACCCCTCCATCACTGACCCTCTCACTGACCCCCCCTCACTGACCCCTCCATCACTGACCCTCTCACTGACCCCCCCTCACTGACCCCTCCATCACTGACCCTCTCACTGACCCCCCCTCACTGACCCCTCCATCACTGACCCTCTCACTGACCCCCCCTCACTGACCCCTCCATCACTGACCCTCTCACTGACCCCCCCTCACTGACCCCTCCATCACTGACCCTCTCACTGACCCCCCCTCACTGACCCCTCCATCACTGACCCTCTCACTGACCCCCCCTCACTGACCCCTCCATCACTGACCCTCTCACTGACCCCCCCTCACTGACCCCTCCATCACTGACCCTCTCACTGACCCCCCCTCACTGACCCCTCCATCACTGACCCTCTCACTGACCCCCCCTCACTGACCCCTCCATCACTGACCCTCTCACTGACCCCCCCTCACTGACCCCTCCATCACTGACCCTCTCACTGACCCCCCCTCACTGACCCCTCCATCACTGACCCTCTCACTGACCCCCCCTCACTGACCCCTCCATCACTGACCCTCTCACTGACCCCCCCTCACTGACCCCTCCATCACTGACCCTCTCACTGACCCCCCCTCACTGACCCCTCCATCACTGACCCTCTCACTGACCCCCCCTCACTGACCCCTCCATCACTGACCCTCTCACTGACCCCCCCTCACTGACCCCTCCATCACTGACCCTCTCACTGACCCCCCCTCACTGACCCCTCCATCACTGACCCTCTCACTGACCCCCCCTCACTGACCCCTCCATCACTGACCCTCTCACTGACCCCCCCTCACTGACCCCTCCATCACTGACCCTCTCACTGACCCCCCCTCACTGACCCCTCCATCACTGACCCTCTCACTGACCCCCCCTCACTGACCCCTCCATCACTGACCCTCTCACTGACCCCCCCTCACTGACCCCTCCATCACTGACCCTCTCACTGACCCCCCCTCACTGACCCCTCCATCACTGACCCTCTCACTGACCCCCCCTCACTGACCCCTCCATCACTGACCCTCTCACTGACCCCCCCTCACTGACCCCTCCATCACTGACCCTCTCACTGACCCCCCCTCACTGACCCCTCCATCACTGACCCTCTCACTGACCCCCCCTCACTGACCCCTCCATCACTGACCCTCTCACTGACCCCCCCTCACTGACCCCTCCATCACTGACCCTCCATCACTGAGCCCCCTCACTCAACCCCCCCCCCATTCCCTCACCCTCCTTCCCCAGCACACTCATGAGTCCAACAACTCCCTCCATCCCACCACCCCTCTGACTCCCTTTCCCTACCCTTACCAGGAGCTCATCACTGCCTGGTACATTGGGTTCCTGGTGCTCATCTTCGCCTCTTTCTTGGTGTACCTGGCTGAGAAGGATGCCAATGCCCAATTTGCCACCTACGCTGACTCTCTGTGGTGGGGCACGGTAAGTTCAGCCCCCACGGTCTCCCAACCCCGGGAGGGGATGAGGAGGGTGGGATGGGGCTGTGTGGGGAAAGCTCCCTCCAGGCCTCCCCTTGCTCTAACCCTGGGCAGGTCACTCTCACCACCATCGGCTACGGGGACAAGACCCCTCAGACGTGGCTGGGGAGGATGCTGGCGGCTGCTTTCGCCCTCCTGGGCATCTCCTTCTTTGCTCTGCCAGCTGTGAGTAGCACCAGCCCCATGCAGCAGGGGGCACAAAGGGCCCAAATCCTCCTTCTCCATCCTCAGTGTGATATCCAGCACCCCCAGAGCCCATCCCCTCCCATCCTCAGGGTATCCTGGGCTCTGGCTTCGCCCTCAAGGTGCAGGAGCAGCATCGGCAGAAGCACTTTGAGAAGAGAAGGACTCCAGCAGCCAATCTCATCCAGGTAACGTGGGGTTGGTGTGTGCTGGGGAGGGGGTCTCCTCCTCACTCCCCCTCCTCCCCCCAGCTTGTCCTGCTTGCTGCAGGCACGACCCACACATCTGCCAGAGCCTCTGGCAGCTCCTTTGCCCATGTGGGGCAGGGGCAAAGGGGTGACCTGGTGCCCGTGGGCTCTGCAGGCTGCCTGGCGCCTGTACTCCACAGACAGCACCCACACCTACCTGACAGCGACCTGGTGTTACTACGACAGCCTGCTGCCCTCCTTCAGGTAAGCAGGGGCTGGGAGAGGGATGGGGAGGGGGTCTCTGTGGAGCTCCAACACCATGAAGGGGCCACGTGGAGCCAGCCAGGGCTCGGTGTGATCTGAGCATCACAGACACCTCATCAAGCCCAGCACAGCATCTGCCAGACCTTCTCCATCCTCACCATCCTCCCAGCACACAGCACCCATCTCACCCTGTTTCCCCCCCGCCACAGCCATCCGTAGCCTTCCTCCCCACAGGCTGCTGCCACCAGGCACAGGGAGCTCGTGGCTGAGGCCGTGGAGCTGCAGCCATCCAGGAGTATGGATGGACCCAGAGAGCACCCAGCAGAGACATCCATCCCTACCCCTGCAGCCCACCTCCATCCCACAGCCCCTGGGATGTTGCACTGTGGCTGTACTGAAGGCTCTGGAGCTTTTCCAGCTGCCCTGTGTGTTCCCATCACCTCGAGCACGCCGGGGTTTGGGCTGGCACTGTGGTGTGCCACAGCCCTGCCCTGCTGCCTGCCCCTGCCTCCTGCCTCTTGCCCCCTCCAGCCAAGGTTTCCTTTGCAGCCACAATCTCGTTGCTGTGTTTTAGTGTGTTTTTCCCCCTAAGCCAGGGCTCTGAGCAGCTGTGGCAGCCAATGCCTCTGGGTCTCAGCCCAGGAGACATCCTGGGCATCACCCCCCTGGCTTTCCTGACATGGGCATCACAGGGTGCTCCCCCAGCCTCTCCTGCTCTGCCAAGAGCCCTTTCTCCTGTCCCAGGGGAGTCTGAGAGAGGACTCCATCCCTGCCAGCTCTGAGCTGTTCCCTCCTTGGCTGCTCCAGCAGTCCCCCAGATCGAGTGGTGACCTGTCCCTTTGTCCCCACTTTGCTTGTCCTGCCTGTGCCCTGCCTCAGCCCATCCCTCTGAGCACAGCCTGACCCCTTCTGATGCTGGACAACTTCTGTGTAGCCTTTTCCCAGCACCATCCCTCCCCAGGAGCCTCATCCTGCTGCCAGCTGAGCTGCTGGGAAGCTGCTTTTGTTTTGCAAGGGAGCTGCTGGGTTTTTTTCACTGCTCTTTCACCTGTGGCTTGGCTTTGGGTTTGCACAGAGGAGGAGCCAGCTCTGCCCAGCTCTTCCCAACTCTGCCCAGCTCTTCCGAACTCTTCCCAGCTCTTCCCAGCTCTGCCCAGCTCTGCCCAGCTCTGCCCAGCTCTTCCCAGCTCTGCCCAGCTCTGCCCAGCTCTGCCCAGCTCTTCCCAACTCTGCCCAGCTCTTCCCAGCCTTGTTTTTGGCTCCTTTGCTTTGGGAAAGTTGTTGTAACTTGTCCCCTGTTTGTATTTGACCCTCCTCCCCCTCCCCACCCCCCCTCCCCAAACCTCAGAGAGCTGCTCCTAATGTTTGAGCACTTGCACCGTGTCCGCAACGGAGGATTTAGGAGCTCAGAGGTGAAACCCTGGCCCGACGGAGCCCCAGCAGCTTCCCTGGGCCAGGCACACGGCAGCCCCTGCTCAGGGGAAAGGTAGGAGGGTGCAGCCCCGTGGCTTTGTGTTCTCCCTCCTCTTCTGCCTTCTCTCTCTCTTTTCATCTGTGTCTGCCTCTGATGCTCACCTTGGTCACCCCAAAGAGCCCAGAGGAGCAGCCCCTGCCCCTCAGTCCCTGCCCTGTGGCACCCATCCTGCTCTCAGATGCTGAGGGGTCACTTTTGGTCCCCTGTGGATGGACTCTGGGGCTGTTGTTGGACCGTGGGGAAGCTTCTTGCAGCGTTCAGCTCCGTCTCACTTGGCCACAGCTCTGGGCCCTTGCAGGGGGGATCGTGTGGCTGTCAGAAGCCCTGCAGAGGCTGGGCATCGGGGCTGGAGTGATGGGGCCCTTCTGCAGGGCTCAGTGAGGAGCAAACCACACTCCTTGCAGTCCCAAGTGGGCTTCCCAATACCCACAGCAGTGGGCAACAGCGATGCTGAGCTGCCCCAGTGCTGGTGAGGAGAGAACAAGAGCGTTTGGAGCTGCTCTGCACCACATTCCCCATCTCTCCAGAGAGCATCCTAGAGACCCTCAGCACCCACCCAGGGCATGGGCACAGCACAGGGCCCTGGGCTGCTGGCAGGAGAAGCAGCACTGCTCCTCCCTGGCATCCTGCCTCAGTTTCCCCTGGCATCCTGCCTCAGTTTCCCCTGGTACTGAAGGTGATGCTGCAGGAGGTTTGGGGCTGTGGGAATGTGCTGAGCCGTCGGGCTGAGGGAGACCTACTCCCCCCACCAGCCCCTAGGTGAGTATATGGGCTTGGAGGAGGCTTCTCCTTGCAGCAGCACCAACCTGGCCTCAGCTTCTCAGGGAAGAGCCAGGAGCTGGCAAGGGAAAGGCTGCAGCCCCCTGGATAACCCACCCTGGTGGGGGGGGGGGGGAGGAAACCAACCTCCCCCCATCTCCTCAAGCATCACCTCTCATAACATCTCACCTTCTCTCTCTCCTCCCCTCTCCTCCTGCTCACCCTCCTCCTCTCCATCCCTCCAACCTCCCCTCCAAACCTCATTCACCCCCTTCCCCCCCCCCCTACACCCCCTAAGCTGGAAGGAGGAGGACGTGCAGCCCCACAAGTGCTTACGGCTCAGGTAACGTTGTGCCCTGGCAAATGCCATGGCAGGGGGTGTGCAGAGCTCTCCCCCACCTCCACCCCTCTTTCAACTGCCTGGCACCACCTACCATCACCAGCTCACTTTGCTTTCGAGCAACTGGACTGTTCCTTTCCCTCTGAGGGGAGGTGTTGGTGGGTTGTTTATGCAGGACCTACACAAACAACTTGTCTGGTGCTCCTTACCTCCAGGGTGGAGGTGGGTACTGGGGCTGGGATGCCCAGGGGTTGGGCTGGCAAGCTCAAGGAAGGGAGAAAGGAGCAAGTGAGCCAGGATGCTCTGCTCCCTTCTAGCCATGGGCTAACTCTTTGTGGTTTTTTTTTTTTTTCTCCTGTGTCCTTGCCCTTGATCCTCCAGCCCCATCTTTAGTGGTAAGAGGAGGCTCTTGCGGACGTGGGGCACGTGGAGATGGAGGTACTGCGTGGCACAGGGCTGCATGGTGCCCCGTGCTGGGCTGGCTGCAGGGAGGGAGCTGGAAGGCACATGGGTAGAAGCTGAAGGGTGATCTTTCCATAGGGCAAAGGGGTCTGTGTGCATGGCTTGGGCTGTCTCCCCCCCACCCCCAACCAGCTCCCACAGCCAGCCTTGCCTCAGTTTCCCCTCCTGCATGGATGAGCTGGGTCCCTTGGCTGTGCCAAGTCCAGCAACAGCAAAGAGGCTCTTGGGTTAATCCCATCTCACATCTCTTCCCCCAGCCTGGTCCCTTGGGGCACAGTCCTCCCTTATCCCCTGGCAGCATGGCTTGTCTGTGGCTGCAGGGGCTGGTACCAGCCCTGCCTGCCCAGTGCCAGCTCACCAGCAGCCTGCCTGGGCATGGGCTGGGAGCCCCCTGTGCTGCTTGAGCAAGGGCTGGGAGCCCCTTGTGATGCCTGAGCAAGGGCTGGGAGCCTCCTGTGCTGCCTGGGCAAGGGCTGGGAGCATCCTGTGCTGCCTGGGCATGGGCTGGGAGCATCCTGTGCTGCCTGGGCATGGGCTGGGAGCATCCTGTGCTGCCTGGGCAAGGGCTGGGAGCCCCTTGTGCTGCCTGGGCATGGGCTGGGAGCCCTTTGTGCTGCCTGTTCCTCTGCCTGTGCCCATCCCTTGCCCTGGGCATCCCAGGAACCTCCCACAGTGCAAGGCTTTGGCAGAGCTGCTGGTGCAGGGGTTGCTCTCTCAAGGGGTTGAGCAGCTGCTTGGCCTCCTGTGCATGTCCCAAGGGGTGCTTGTGGTCCCCCCTCACTCAAACAGCAGCGCTGAGGGTGGGTTTGTGTAGGTCCTACATAAACAATGCCCCTTGTTCCCCCTCCCTGACCCCCAGCCCAGGGGAGCAGTTGGTGTTAGGGCAGGAGAGTGGCTGTTCCACTCCCCCCCGAAGCAGAGCCTCAAGAGGAGGAGGAGGATGAAGGAGCATGGTTGGGTGCCCCAGGGTGCCCCATGGCAAGGGGTTTGAGGCAGGGGCAGAGCTGCTCCCCACGGTGCCAGGGCTCTGATGGCAGCTCTCCTGTGTGTCTTCCCCACTGTGCCTGTCTGTCCCCACTCTCAGTCTGTCTGTCTCCTGTTTCTCTGCTCTTGGGGGAGGGGGGAAAAAAGGTGTTTAAAGGAGCGAGCCCAGAGCTGCTCAGATGGTCAGGGGCTGGAACATCTCTCTGATGAGGGAGTGGAGTTTCCTTCACCTGGGGCTGTTCAGCCCGGAGAAGAGAAGGCTGAGAGGGGACCTTGTTAACACAAGCACTTGAAAGGTGGGTGTCAGGAGGATGGGACCAGTCTGTGTTGTGTGGTGGCCAGTGCCAGGACAAGGGGTGATGGGCATCAGCTGGCACACAGGCAGTGGCCCTGGCACAGGAGGAGAAGCTCCTTTGGTGCTGAGGGGAGGGAGCCCTGGCCCAGGCTGCCCAGGGAGGGTGTGGAGGCTCCTTCTCAGGAGGTTTCCAACCCCACCTGGACACGTTCCTGTGCCCCCTGAGCCAGGGGAAGCTGCTGGAGCAGGGGCTGGGGCTGCAGCAGCTCTACAGTACCCTTCCAGCCCCCAGCACTCTGTGCTTTTATGACCCATGTGGTACCAGCAGCTCCTGGTTGCCCATCACATGCCAGGGGCTCTCTGTGAGCTCAGCACAGCCACCTCCCATCCTCACCCCTACCCCATGCAGTGGGTACCACATGTACCCAGAGTGGCAACTCCCTCCTTTCCCCTGTCCCCATGGCTGTGCCCCTGCAGCAGCTCGGTGCTGACTCTGCCCCGCTGTGCCCTGCAGCTCCAGGATGGGCATCAAGGAACGCATCCGCCTGGGCACCCCCCAGCGCCAGGGCAGCAGGGGCAGGCAGCAGCTGGGACCCCCCTTGCATCGTTCCCCCAGCACTGAGGATGTCTCTGAAGCCTCCAGTCCCANGGAGAAGAGAAGGCTGAGAGGGGACCTTGTTAACACAAGCACTTGAAAGGTGGGTGTCAGGAGGATGGGACCAGTCTGTGTTGTGTGGTGGCCAGTGCCAGGACAAGGGGTGATGGGCATCAGCTGGCACACAGGCAGTGGCCCTGGCACAGGAGGAGAAGCTCCTTTGGTGCTGAGCTGAGGGAGCCCTGGCCCAGGCTGCCCAGGGAGGGTGTGGAGGCTCCTTCTCAGGAGGTTTCCAACCCCACCTGGACACGTTCCTGTGCCCCCTGAGCCAGGGGAAGCTGCTGGAACAGGGGCTGGGGCTGCAGCAGCTCTACAGTACCCTTCCAGCCCCCAGCACTCTGTGCTTTTATGACCCATGTGGTACCAGCAGCTCCTGGTTGCCCATCACATGCCAGGGGCTCTCTGTGAGCTCAGCACAGCCACCTCCCATCCTCACCCCTACCCCATGCAGTGGGTACCACATGTACCCAGAGTGGCAACTCCCTCCTTTCCCCTGTCCCCATGGCTGTGCCCCTGCAGCAGCTCGGTGCTGACTCTGCCCCGCTGTGCCCTGCAGCTCCAGGATGGGCATCAAGGAACGCATCCGCCTGGGCACCCCCCAGCGCCAGGGCAGCAGGGGCAGGCAGCAGCTGGGACCCCCCTTGCATCGTTCCCCCAGCACTGAGGATGTCTCTGAAGCCTCCAGTCCCACCAAGGTGCAGAAGAGCTGGAGCTTCAATGACAGGACCCGGTTCCGTGCATCCCTGAGGCTCAAACCACGCACCCAGGCAGAGGGTGAGCCCTGGGCACTGGTGGGAGGGGGGGGAATTGGGGTGCTGAAGGGGGCTGCTGGTGATTTGGGGGGGTACAGAGGGGTAGGTCTCTGTGTGTGTCAGCCTCCCACTCTTGGCACTCACAGCCAGTTGCCCACCAGAGGACAGCAGTGAGGAGAAGAGCTCCCACTGCGACCTGACCTTCGAGGACATCATGCCAGCAGTGAAGACCCTCATCCGGGCTGTCAGGTGAGATTGGTCCCTCTCGTGTCCCCTCACTGTCTGTGCTGCCATCCCCAGCTCCTCTGCAGCTCCTGGCACTTGGGGACAAGTGGATGTGTCCATAGAGCCCTGGTCCTGGCAGGGGCTGAGCTGGGCAGGGAGCAGAGTATCTCAGCCCCACCATCAGGACCCCCCCCCACAGAGCCCCCTGGGT
>WBNH01005969.1:0-29255 GCA_013401255.1 Urocolius indicus
CAGTTTTCCATCCATCTCAGAATACAGCCATCTAAGCCATGGGCAGTCTGTTTCTTCAGGAGGATGTTGTGGTAGACTATGTCAAAGGCCTTATTAAAGTCTAAGAAGATCGTGTCCACAGGTTTTCCCTCCCTTTTATAAGACTTAATAGATTAATAAAAACTTTATAGGAAAGATGCATTTTGTGCATCCAAAGCACACTAATGACAGAAGATACATCACTGTAGACATCTTATTCAATCATCTTTTAATATCTGAACTTCTTTTTCTCCATGATTTGTCACATAAACCTCCCTCTTTTCCAAGGAAATCAGATAACTCTTGTATGCTGTAGTCAATGGATGCTCAATGGATACAGTCTCACTTTGATGCTCAGAGTTACTACAGTCTGTCATCAGAATGTTCAACTGATTTCTAAGGAAATATGTCTACATTTGATCTTTTGATAGTAAAAAGATGCTTCTTTGTCTAAATCTGATTTTTTAAATGAGGAAAATGTATCTGGATTTTGCAACATAAGACAGATATTTTGCTCCCAGTGTATTTATGCTGAGCTATATTCTACTAGAAACATGGCATCAAAGTGAAAGAAACTGCCAGCTATACAAAACAGTTCACTAATCATATGGTTAAGTATATATGATTTTTGTAGTTGATTGCATGCATGTGTTGAGAGGAATAGATTTAGTTATGCAGTGTATTATGTAGAAAGCTTTTCTACATGCCTCTAATTTACAAAGTTTATAAAATAAAGTCTTAGAAACCATTGTATTGGTCTACAGAAGTCTGTCCAGTTTCTATTCAACTGCAAAAAAGTAGGAAACAAGAGGGAACCTAAACAAAAAGAAATGGCATTTTTTAGGTGACAGAAAAGCAAATAAACTCTGCCTTAGAAAGACTGACCAATCGAATGTCTACTTCCAGTTCTTACTGAAGGAAAGTTTCTAAGAGAAGTTCTTCAGTAACTTGATCTCTTTGTTCTTCATCATTGTTCAGTTGTAAAGAAAACAGACATTCTTAATGCCTTCCACTAGAGGGAAGGTAATACTCAAGCTATCCCAAATTTCCTGTGCAACCTGTATGAAGTTTTACTCCTAGAATATAGATATATGCTAGCTTACAGAGGTAAGAATTATATAATAATTGAATCTGTGTTAAGTAGAACAAGCCCAATTACAAAAGATTATGATGTACAACACAGCCTGCAGTTATCCAGCACACAGACCATGACCAAACATGCCTTTGAAGTGGAGCACCAGATGTATCAGTAGTAATTTGCTGTCATCAGAACATCAACGCTCACAACACTGCACACTTTGTTACATTCAGATTTAGCTTGATCTTTATTTCAGTATAGGGAATATTTAGAAAAACTAATGGTTTCATGAAAACCAAAGTAAGGTGTTTTATCAATTTGTTCTTGTAAAAAAATTAAAAAGGAAGTAGGAATGTAACACAGAATATAGTATTTATATCCTTTTCACTTGTAAATACAGCATTGAATGCTGACTCTTTAAAAATCATTGCAGCCTTTGGCTAAATGTCTGTTGCTACAAAATTAATCTTTTTTTTTTTTTCTGAAAAATTGAAACTTTTAAGGATCTATAGACTTCATTACTTAGACTGATGAGACCAACTTGAAAGTCCTTTCCCTTTTCTTCTTAATATCAGTCCAAATCACACAAGTGGAAGGTGCTCACCAGTGTTACAAACTTCACTTACGCAGGAAAAAATTAAGTATAAGAAAAAATATACAGCTGAGAAATGTTTTCTTTTTGTGCATTAGTATGTACATAGACAAACATTTCACAATACAACCACACTGGCAACTCAAGACAACTGATTATTTTTATTATGCTCTCTGCTGTCTGTTTTGCTGCAGTTATGAATCTCTTCAGTATATTTTTAATGACTTAATTGTAGAAATTTCCCTTCTACACAGTATGTAAGGTGTTCAAAAAAAACCAATTGTTATTTCAGTCCAAGGGAGTAGCTGGCCTTCTCCATTCTATGGAGATGGGCACTGCAATCTGACATGATGTTAAGCTAATGATAGGTAAAATAAGCATTCTCATGGTGGGATTTTGAAAATCCTTTCGAGTACTTAATGTTCAGAAAATACCTGAAAACTTGCATCTGCTCTCTTGGGAAGCAGTGAATTCTATCCACAGAATATTTAACATTTCTCATTGCACTTTGATGGCATATGTTCCCTAAGGTGGCTTACATAGGTATCATATTTCTAACTTGAATCCAAATTAAGATCAATCATACAGTAGTTGCTCTTTGCTGATGTTTTCAGTAATTCATCACGAATGGCCTATTAACTTAGTCTGCTTATATCTTCAGGCATCTAAATGAAGAATACATCTTTGCTAAGAGTCAATAATTTTGTCAAGTTTTATTCTTGTAAACATTGCTCGTTCCTGACCTGAAAATTTGAATTTTATATAAAAAGATTGAAAAAATGGGGAGACAGATGCCACATTCCAACGGAATGGACAGATGAGTAGGAGGCAGTTTTTAGAGTCATCATCTGACTTTGCAGAAAGTGGAAGGGAAAGTTTGTGGTTTCTCAGAAAAATGCTTGACATGAGTTCTGAAGTTGCTTGGGAGGAAGAGCTTCAGACTTTAAATAGATTCTGGATATTTTAGCTCTTTATTGCTCTTGTTGAGTTCTGTGTCATAGCAGAAAATAGTGGCAATTGAAAAAAAATATATTTTTTTTTATTGTTATGCTTAGGAAGAGTAGCTCTTGATGTTGCTGACGACTGTTATCTAACCTTCTTAGGCTAACACATGATATTAATACTTTTTTCTTCCTCCCACTGTACATTCTAGATCATGACATCTGTAATGAAGACGGGGTTTATATTTGTTCAGTACCAATGCAAACCAAATGCAGGAACAAATAGACACAGAAGAGTACCTATGCAAGCCAAAGGCTTTGAAATGCTTCCTTTTTTTTTTTTATTTAAGCTGCTATTAACCCACAGGAGAATATAACATTGCAGTTTCAATCAGTAAAACAAATTTGATTTAACAGATTGAGATCTTTTACCTAGCTTATGCCACTTGGGTGTGTTTAGATATTTTTTTCTAAATTGCTACTTCAAATTGCTTTACTGGTTTAATTTTTAATTCCACATTTTATTCTGAAGAATGTTTGTGAGAGACCATCAGCAGGATTAGTCAAAGGCAAGACAGAACACACTTTCCCTGAGTAGATATCTATAATATTGTGCACAGCTCATAGTAATTTGTTGACAAATTGTGATTGAGGGTCCTGCCAAATGTGATACTATGTATCTCACAAATATCTTGACATTTGTTTGGTTACTCACTTCTATTACTACACTACAGTCCAAAGAATTTCAGATAGTTTCCACTAAAGCATAGTAATGGTGTATGCTAACCGTAAGAGTTAATGTTGCAAGTACTTTGGCAGATGTCACATTGGCTCTGCCTCTCTTTTTCTGTGTGTTTGTATTTTGCTTCTACTTTCTAGGCAAAGAGCCTAAAATTGCATTTTCCGTGTTAGGTGGTTTGATTTATGTTGTAGTTTGTAGATTCGATTCAGCTTTTGGCACATGAAAACCGAAACTAAGGCTACATCCAATGTTGGAGCCTCTTTCTGGTGACCAGTTTTGATCTCATTTTAGATTTTGTTGTCTTTGTTGAAATAATTCTAATAAGGCTGAAGATAACAATTACCATATATGTTTTGTATTTGACACCAGCTTTGTTCACAGAACAGCAATATCATGTTCATCATTTAAATACAAGAGATCACTATGACATAATATCCAGGTAGCATCAGTATTCATCTTCCATATCCAAATACTGCCTAATACACTTTTCAGTCTTCAGGATAGGAGAATCTGAATGCTTCTTCAGCATCTAGTTTTTCGGGAAATAATCTTACACAGACTATTCCCTGAGGTAGTGGATCAGACCTTTTTTCTTTCTCTTAGAGTCAGATGATCCCTTTGCTATTCTCATGAATAGAAACATAGGAATCCTTCATTTCCAACTTCTGAAAATGAAGCTCTGACAAGTTTAACTTAATCTAAGCCAAGCAAAAAGAAAACATTATGCATGGAAAAAAATGTATAGACCAAAGCCAGAAAAAAAATAGAATTCTATCAACAATTGTCTAACCTGCTATAGAAAGGAATGCATAAACTTATGAATCAGAAAACAAGGTTAAATGTTCATTTAAAACCTGGGAAAAGAAAAACAATTGTCTCATGCTGGATCAAGGAACTACATTGATAGAAAACTGTGAAGTTTGGTTTGAGTTTGTTTCTGATTTACTTTCCAAAAAAATTATTAGACAGGATGAAGAGTTTTCTCAAGAAGTGAAAACTGAACAACATATTTGTAAATGTATGAAAGATCCTCTTACATATGTCCTAGCAAAAAAAATTTCCCTTGACCTGATGAAACATGCTATTATAGAGTCATGGCTTTACCCTCTGAGAGTTTTATCATGAAGATGTAATCAAATGTTCATCTAATTTTGACCTTCTTCTTAGTGATAGTTCCTTGTTCTTTAGTTTGGAAAATGCTTTAGTCAGAAAATAATATTTATGATAATATATGCTTAAGGTACATATATACATATCATATATAGGTATGTATAGACAGATTGGTTATGATTTTGAACTGCAATTTTAACTTCCCTACACAAAAGAGGGTCATTCTTACAGATAAATACATATCTATCAATGACTAAAATAATAGAATTTCTTTTTCTTCTTTTTTTAATGTACTTTTGCTGAACATGTTACTTTTTATTAAAATATCCACATCAATATATTAAAGTAGTTGAAAATATGTGCAATGTAGAATGTGCAATATTTCAGGGACATGGTTTAACAGTGGACGTGTCAGTGTGAGGTTAATGACTTGATGATCTTAAAGGTCTTTCTGACCGAAATGATTCTATGATTCTGTGATACGATTATTCTATATGAATATTTATCTGTAAAATTTTTACATAAATATTTACACAAAATCTTAAGAAAACTTTTGAGAATTTTTTTCCATGGAAATTAACCTCATATTTTTCTTTTTTTTTCTCCTCCTTCATTTCTGGTTGTTGTTGTGTTTTCTTCTTTACTAAATATCCCAGACCCAGAATTACTGCATATGATACAGAATTTGTTTATATTTCATTGTTCCTAATTATATTTGGAAATTTTGAAACAATATGCACTGTTATTGAAGTTTAGTATTAAATAAGCCTATTAATGGGTTTTTTAAGGTTACAGAAGAGTTAAATTTAATGTTGGGGTTTTTTAATTTAAACATTTTATCTGCCTCATTGACTTCTCAGTATGTCTGCTAATGAACTACATGGTGTTTTAGCAGACCCAGAGGCAGAAACTGGGAGGGGTAACAATTTTATGAATAAATGGTATTAAAATCATTACACAGCAAGCTATCTTGCCATGATGTTAATCTGTTTGGGGATACAGTTAAGATGCTGCGGCAAGGGGACTGAGTGTCTCAGCAAATGTTGTAAAATGTGAAAAATAAAATTTCAACTAGACACAAAGTGTTGTCAGAAAATGTATTTGTTACCATTCATCGTAAAAATTTCATCTTCCTTTTATATTAAAAAAGAAAAAAAAAAAGAAATAAAATCTGGATACTTACATGTTTTATTATTCCCTTATTTTGGTATCTCAATTATTCTTTGACTTAGAAAATATATTGTAAAAGACAGAAGTCTGAAAACATTAAGATCCTAAAAAGCCATTTTCTTATTATCACTATTATGAATGCACACCTAACAGTTTAGTGTATGTGGTATTAGCTGCAGTTTTCTGTGATTTCTTGTCACTTTAGCTGCAAGATACGTGCCTAGAACTAAACCTTATGCCTTCTCTGACTTGCACCTCAGGGCCTGACTACAGGCAATAAGCCTCAAACCACTTGACGTGCAGGGTCTGATGACAGTGGAGCACTGTGATGTCTCTGGCACTGACCAGACACTGTGCAGGAAATGGCAGTGAGTAGAAATGCTAATGGTCATGAATGTCATGTGTTTTGTTCTGCCTGTCAGAGAGACCATACTGGGATAGTCCCTTCTCCTGCTATGGGACACAACTCCAAATTGCAGCTTGGTCAAAACGACCAAACACAGATAGGTCTCGCAGCATATTTCAAATATACTCATACTCTACCACTTCCTTCAAGGGAATCTCCATTTAGGTAAATGCTTCTGGTTCATTAAAAATGGATGGCAAATGGGGAGGATAGATGGTCTGGTTCATTAAAAATGAATGGTAAAAGAGGAAGACAGCTGGAGTGTCTGAATCTGCTCAGATATTAGCTTGCCAAGGGAAGTATATACGGGTAAATATCTTGCAGCTTTCCCTGTAAAACTTCAAGCCTTAGTGAAGGTTACCATTGAACAGATGATACAGGGAATCACGATAATCAGAAAAAAATCTTCACTGGCTGTTGGGAGTGGAATTCATCATTACTTGGGATGCGATTTAGCTCATTAGCTCTGCAAGGAATTTTGTTTCATGTCTTTAAAGTTGAGGCAGAAAAGCAGGCATTTCTAATGTGTAAGATTATTTTGGTATTTTCTCTTGAGTAAGAGAAATCACAACATACAAATGTTTTCTGGTTTTAATTGATTTAGTCCAGAGATGGCAATTGGGACACCATTCAGTCATGGTAAATTCAAGTGTTTAGTGCAACTTTGAGATGTTATTCCTTCCCTAAGAAGCAGAGAGATACAACACTCTATTTGTTTTACAAGGTGTATTTCCTTATAAAAGTACATTATTTCTTATAGAACAGAATGCAGGATGAATACCAAAGTAGATTTCCCACAGTGTCCAAGATGTTCTTAAACACCTAAGTTTCAGCAGCTTAAGCATGTTTCCTATATTTTATATTTTTTTGTAGATGATTCTAATATATTGCTTACATTGGGTCAGTCATGTTCCTAGCACCAGTGAAAAATCATGATCGATGCATCCCTTTGTTTCTCCTTCCTCTCTACTCTACCCGGTGAGGCCTCATCTGGAGTCCTTTGTCTAGTTCTGGGCTCCCCAGCTCAAGAGGGACAGAGAATTTCTGGAGACAGTCCAGCGCAGGACCACCAAGATTAACAGGGGACTGGAGCATCTTCCTTATGAAGAAAGGCTGTGACAATTGGGTCTATTCAGTCTGGAGGAGACTGAGNGATGATCTTTATAGGTCCTATCCAACACTTACCATTCTGTGGTTCTGTGATTCTATGATTTATGTGTGTTTACAGTTCTGCTTTAGGAAGGTCTAAACATCGATGTTTTTGTTAATTTTTATTTTGACTGCAGTTCCTAAGGGCAGTATAAATTGTTATTTCCTTAAGTGGAGCATCAAACTCCTTCATTTGTTTCAGCATATATAGAATTTGGCCACTGCATTAGATTGTTAGAAGAACTTTCATTTGAATCTAGTTTTATTGCTTGTGTATTTTCCCCAAGAGGCAAATCAGAGCTTGACTCTAAATGTTTATCACAGGCTCTAGGCAGGTTTTGCAGTTCTGTCAATAGATGAGTTTCTTACTTAATTTAATTCTGTTGATTATAGTAGTCCCTATAAATCATGTCAGAAAATTATGAAAGGTTTAGTCTCCAAAAGAGAATAAATATTGATATACTTTCATTTTTTTTGGTAGTCATAGTTTCATATTAACTGAATTGTATCTTAATTACAGTGTTTAAGAATTGGGTAATGTATACATTTCAAGATTAATGTTGTACTTAACACGTTGTAGCAGATTAGCCATGCTTCTACTATTTTAAGGAAATATCTCAGGCATGAGTGACTGAAAATTGCTCAGCAAAACTTTCTAAAGAAAAAAAAAGCTTAATTCATGTGTTTTTTGGAGGTTTTTCCAATCAAAATGTTTCCTGCTGCTGGCAATTTTACATGGATCATGTACTGAAACACTATTTTCAGAGTGAGGCAGGTCAGTTTACTAGCATTTCAGAAAAGAAATTAAGTAACCAAAACTGCAAAGTAAAATATAGAAAAATATAGTCCTGTGGTTACCAAAGCCTTGTCTCTGACACCATCACTGGGGAAAGAATGAAATAAAACTTGTGCCCCATCAGTGTAGTTGAAAGATATCATTAGCAGATTACCTATCAGCTTGAAAGAGTCCTGCAACTTTTCCCTGGACACAATTGTTCTTTTAGCAATAGCTTCATTATTTTCAGCCTCAGTTGCCACTCATGGGCCACTTAGCCTCTTCCTGCTGAAGTGTTGCCTTGACCCCCATCCAACTGCACTCAGCTGACACACATTCCTCTAAATGCTGCTACTCCTTTTACACAGTTTTCTTCTGTAAGGAAGCTGTGGCATCCTGTCTAAATGATAGCTAAGATACCATGACCAGACTGTCACCAGCAGGAAAAGTATGACTCTGCAGTGTCCTGGGGAAAGAAGCAGACTTTAGTCTCTATAATGCTGCATAATGGCATAAGACAAGACTTGGAGGGTGGAAGAGGAAAGGACTTTTTTCCTTCCAGATGATCTGATAAAAGACCTCCAAACACATTTTGGGACCTTCTTCCTTCCTCCATCAGGGTCTTGAGGGCACTGCCTGCCTGCCCTTCTAGCCAAGAGGTCTTCCCACCCTGCCTATGGCCCAGGACCCCTTTTCATTCCCCCTAAGAGCCATCAGTCCCAGCTCCAGTGACACCACATCAGGCCCAGCCTCCAGCTCCTCACAGCTCAGCCCTGCTTGACAATGTGCCCTAGCAAGCTGGGCCCGCTCACAGGTCCGCATACCAGCCTGGTTACTGATGGCCAGGACTGGGACTGCCTCATCACAGGCCCTGGCTACCTGGCTTTGCCTTGCCACACTCATGGACAGCTGCTGGTTACTGTGACACCCTGATCCCTGAGGCAACAAATCCAATAGGTTATTGCAATCAGATCTGTAAATCAAACTGCAGAACTCCAAGTCATAGACTGTTACCTCATTTACAAAGCCTATTATGCAGAATTTTTTGAAAGCTGATTTTCCTGTGTAAGCATTATCACCTGCACTTTAATTACTGAATCACGGAAATATTAATGTTTCTGCCAAATTTGTGTCTTACTTGGCGAACGCGTCAGCTCTGCCACAGGCCTAGCTGGAGTCTATGTAAACGCTCAAAACAGCAGCTGAGGCCGAGGACCCTGGTTCCTCACACGTGGTTTTGTGCACAAATTGTTTCCCCCTCTCATCAGGTAAGATGTTCAAAACATCATGTGGCCTTCTTCCCAAGGACTACCCTACCACAAAAAAAAAATACTGAGGGAGGGCAGAGTCGTGGCACGCAGCACTGGGGAATTTCTCATAATGAGAAACCCTCCAGCAGGAGTGAATTATTTGGAACAAGAGTACTTCTTACGGTTGACAAGGCAAATAAAACACAGAAAAAGAGATGAAAACATTACAGAACCCGTCAGCTGATTTTTTACTTTTTTTTTCCCCTTTGCTCTGTATGTGAGACTTCATCACCATGAATTTCAGCAAACTGTCATATGCCTTTAACACACAGTTTCTTTTATGGATTCTGTCCTATTTTCACACCTTTTTTTAAATATAATCTTTCTCGCTTTTTATTTTACCATGATAGAATAAACTAGAAACATGGATGGGAAACCTACTGTGAGTAGTAGTCTAGAAATGGATATTCACATTAAACATGCTAACCTTGTAAAGCAAAATAGAACAAAAAGCTGCTATTTGGAGTATTTTTGGGACTGCTGATAAGCTGTCCTTTTCCCCTCTCTGCGATTATGTTTCTTGAAAGATATGATGTAAAAATGGCTTCTGTGGCTAATGCAGAATGCAAAAAAATTAAATCATCAGAAAATATGTTAGACTCTGCTTGTGATAGTCTGCATTTGAATAAATTACGATATCTCCTGTCATACTTTTATTAAGTTTATGAAGCCTTTTAAACAATAATTTAATCTTAATGCAATGCTCGCAAGTTTTAATTTAAAGAAGCCATCTCCTGGTCTTCTCATGTTTAAAGCTGATGATGAGAGAACTGTTTTTATAAATGAATTACTATTGGACCATGACCAACAGTATTTGAACTGAATCCATTAATTCATGGTTCATCTTCAAAAGCAAGTCTGCCATTAACCTTTTTGTCCTCTATCTCTTCTCCTAAATAACTTGTTACATTCTTTATCATCATGAAGTGCAACAATTTGTACATTTGCAGTGAAGTTGCTGAGGAATTTTTGACTAACAGCAGAAAGTTCAGTAAAACTTGACAGTTTCACTGAGAGGTTCAACTAAATTTTGGTCAGCACTGTTACCTAAATGAAAATTTCTGATGTAAATAAGACACAGACAGATTTCAGAACAGCATGTGACCTAGGAGACCTTTACCATTAAAAGCCTGGGTCACACTCCCACTGATAAGTGCTCCCAGAAACATAAACATAACTCTTTCTGTTTTCCTTCATGTTCATCACATGTCTTGTTGTCTTGTACCCTGCTACTTCTTTACACTTCCATCTCATGTCTGTGATTGTTTATTATCTGTCTCATCAATAAATATTAAAGACCCTGGGAGTGGCAAAGAGCAATAAAAGGAAAATTAAATGGTTTTGGATAAAACATATACTGGAAAAAAAAAACAAACAAGCAAACCCACACAAAAAAATACAACCCTGTTTATTAGCTCTATAATCAATCTCTGTTAAGTCCATGTATCACGTGTTTTTATATATAAGCCTCTCTCTTCTCCAAGTTCATCAATATTTGAATTCTCATTAGAAGTAAAGTAACAAAATCTGAATTTCCAAACACGTTATGTCCTTAGATACTCTTATCAGAGTAGTTATTTAAATTTGCATTATAGTATTTGTTTCCTCTTATTTTATTTTTTTACTCGCCTTATAAAAGAAATCATTGCTGTTGTACCACAACACCTCTACTTCAATGGTAACTAATTTGAGAACAGCTTCATTGCATTTTTTTTTACTTTAGACAAGCCAAATAACCATTAGATTATTTATAATCTTTTATTCTTTCTGAGGAAGATAACTTAGCAATTTTGGTCGTTGTCAATAGTTGGATTTTTTGTTTGTTTATTTTTAATGAAAAAAATGTTGCAGATATTACAGATTTAAAATACAGTTTTGACAATTCATCCTATTAGGAGAAAAGTGGGAACTATATAGTACTTTCAGTGGCTGTGAGATATCAGTTAAACTCAGAACATTTTCTATACTATTATTTATTGGTTGGTCCACAATAAACAAGTGAACTGCCACAAGTTTTATTTTCTTCTTTTTAAAAAAAATACTTTTTTGAAGTGATATATTTTCCTAGAATTTTAAAGGAACTGTAAATATACAATGCATCATGTAGTTGAACAGGTAGAATAGCTTAGTCTTTAGTTATATCTTCAGAAAGCAAAATAAAAGCCAAAACCAGAATAGTAATATGTTCTCTTTAAAATCTTATATCGTAGGTTATTCATGTTAACTATTCATATTGTGTCTTACCTTAAGGGTAGGTGGAGTAATTATTTGTGTTCTTACCTGTGCATTTAGCATAACAATCACAGAATCTCAAGACTTAAAATGACCTTGAAAGATCACTTGATCCAAGTCCACTGCCAGAGCAGGACCACCTAAAGTAGGTCATGCAGGAACTCGTTCAGGTGGGTTTTTAATATCTCCGGAGAAGGAAACTCAACAAAGAATCTGAGAAGCCCATTCCAGTGCTCCATCACCCTCACAGTGAAGACATTTCTCATTTTGTTTCTTTAGAACCTCTTATTTGTTTTCAAGTGTTGGACATACTGTGAACAACATTCATGCTGTATGTGTTTTTATGAACATTATTATAAATTCATTTTTTGACAGATGTGACATAAGAAAATATATTTTGAAATTAGTGGTAAATATAAATTCAACTTTATTGCCATGCATAATCATAATGCCTTCATGTAAAGAAATATACTTTTCCTGCCATAGGATCAAAATATTCTGCCTAACCTATCTTATCAGGTTTCCTTATAGAATTTATGATGATCTGAAATATTTTTTTCTATCTGTAAGTAGTATGAAATCAGTTATTCCTAATGAACTAATCATGTGATAATGGAAACCTCTTCCTACATTTCAGTTTAATACGGTTGGATGACATTAAATCTGTGCATGGGACTAATTTTTGAACAAGTATCAGTGTAAGATATTAATCATGAATAGCTGTAATGTATTAATAACTATATGTATTAATTAACCTAACTTTTATTAATAAACAAACCACAATGGGTATATGATGGCAGGAACTACCGACAATCTCAGTTTTCTGAAAAAATTAGTCTAATTTCTTGCAGCAGTAAAACAAAAAATCCAAAACTTATTTGCTAAATCTATTGGTATGCCAAAGCATTTCTCCTAGTGTCACTTTTAGACTACTGTGTGTCTTCATGTAGATAAGACTTTTCCTTGAAATATCAAATAACACAATCTTTAGTGTAGACAACAGCATATAAAAAGGTAATCTATTAATGTAATTGTCTTTGACAAAAAGCACAAATGCTTTCCCAAGCCTGCAATCCCAACACAGAGAAACTGTACTTCACAACACAAAAAAAGAACATGTGGTCTAATAAGTAAGAGACTACCCATACTGATAAAATGATACAAATCAAATCAGGCTCAGCAAGTGCTCTTGACTTAAAGGATTTTAAATACACAAGTTAAGGCAGAAAGGTTTATCGGTAATATGTAAATGTCAAACAATGTTAATAAGTAAATAAGAGTGAAAAACAATTAATTAAAAAACAAAGTATTTGTTAATATGGTACAAAGAGAGATCAATTCCCTTAACAGAAAAATATCACCTTGTCACCAGACTACATCTTAGGTGTTCTCAGCAAGGTGTGCAGTCTTTCTCTTGGAGTTATAGAGTGAAGTATTAGCTATAGTCCAGAATAAAACAAATTCTGGTTTTTTTTTTACTTTTATCTTACTAACATCCATGGCCTCTAGTCATTTCTCTTTACATTTAGGGTATAATTTGTAACAAATATACGAAGTTTGGAGCATGCAAGTTCAGTGCATTTCTACGTTCTCTATTACACAAAAAATTCGACTAGGCTGATCCTGGTATTGTTTTCTGGCCTTTTTAATATTTGAATCTCTGGGAATTTTATCAGTTGCTTGTGAAGTATAACAGAGTTTAGTATAGCCTCCTAAAACAAGGAACATTCACACAAAAATGCTTTAATAAACATTTTGTAGTTGTTAACTAAACCATTCTAAGAAATCATTCATGGAAATCATTCTCAAATTGTTTCATATTGTAACTAATTTATCATCCACCCATGAATGCTTGCCTTTTGAGACTCCTTCTTCCAGATTTTATTTTAGGCAAATATGGTGCTTGGTTATGCTACTAACAGTGATATTATGACCTTGAAGTGAGAACTGATTTATTGTAAATTCAGTTTAATACAGATGGCTGAGCTACTTGATCATAGCTCTGTTTACGTACCCTTTTTAAGTAAAACAGTAATAAAGTTACTGGTAATATCTTTGTTTTTATTAACCAGAACCTACCCACACCTTATTTTTCCAGATTGTTTAAACATCCTTTTTCTTTCACTTATGTTTATAATCCTTTTAATTTTTCTATTAATTGTAAGTTTAAAGGCAGGTATATCATGATAAAAGACATAGTTAAGACAGATAAATGGTAATTATGAGGTTACAGGGATTTTTTTTTTTTATTGTTATCCAGCTAGTCTTATTACATAAATTCTTCCTTAAAACCTAAATAAGGGACAGGATTTTACTTTCGTATTCATCGTTAGTGTCATTGATTGGATAGTTGCAGTGTTTGAATGCTCTTTTTGACCATGAGATAATGTAGTACATACTGATGGCTGAAAATCAGTTGTTAATTAAATGATGTAAGTCAGAATCTCAGTTTGCAGTAGACATCTTTCCTCTTGAATGCAAATTAAAAGCAAAAGTTTTTCAAAGATCCTAACAATGTTAATTCCATACAGATTGAATTTAATAACTTTAATTTATTTCAGATACTGAAATCTTATCTCAATATTTACTATGGTCCTTACAAAATAATAAGTCCTGTTGAATTTTTAATGGTTAAGCTCTGACAAAACATAAGCTAAATATTTTTGAATCTTTAGTACCATAAGGCGCTATATAAGCAAGATGTACTTATTTTTTATGCTGACAATGAATAAATCTTATCAAAAGCAGTATTTATTTGTGATTCGACTCATAGAATCACTACCTTAATCCATAATCAGAAAACATACTTTAGTGATGTCCTGATAGCTATCAGACTGCATGCTTTTTGGGACGGTTTTGGCTAACATTTCTATTGCCCTTATGGCTTCATATGAGACTTAAATTCAGGTGATATTGTAGGTATAAAATGACTGGATAATAATAGGTTTGTTTGCCATATTTTTTAGAATATATTGCAGATATGTCAAAAGATAAAGTATAATGACAAAACTCACTAAAATATAGATAGCACACTATTGCTTCTGTAAGCTGCAGCATAGCACATCTGATGCTGATTTTTTCCATTAAATCCAGAGAAATACAAAGTATTCCGATTCCTTTCCTACATCTAATACACCATAAGCCTTTTATCCTTTAAGTGTAAGCTATGTCTGGAAGTGATCTGTAACACATAGTTTTAAAAATTGGTTTTGACAGCTGCATGTATAGTAAATCTTCCCTCCTTTTGCATAGCCTTTCGAGTGACAACCAAAAGCCAGACAGACCTCAGACTTTCTACATCTTTCCACCAAACTACCATCTACAGTGACAACCATTGAGAAAATACGTGTATAGCTGAGACTGTCTAGCAACATGCAAACAATGTCAGCCTTTATATGCCAGCCTATGCATTTCTAATGCATTGGGAATCCTGATGCTAATCTTAATGCAATTTTTAGTTTCACTTACAGTTAATTAGACAGCCCTTGTTCCCTTTGAGGTCAGATGACATGATAGCACCAAAAGGGGAAACAGTTCTGACTTCTTAACCTTCATTATTCAAATCTTGCTGAGCTGATTTCTGCTAAATTAACACTTAGCAATGTAAGTTAGACCAGAATGAATGTTCAACAGATGAACATGTTTCAATGAAATTGTTCCTTCTCTGCATCGGAAATACAGTGACATATATATGATCTTTATATCACTACACTTATTCCTGTTTTCTTCTGCATTTAAAGCCTCATTTCAAAAAAGTAACAAACACATTAACTGAAATTATTTTCCAAATAACTGCTACATTATTACCTTAGTATGCTGGTGATACTTTATCCCTTCAGGCAAAATGGTAGTCATATTTAATGAGGAACCAGTAGTAACTAAACCCATTTTTTCTCATTCCTTGCAAATGCTGCAAAGATATCCATGTTTTTAACTACCATCATTAATATTAAAAGTCAGCTAAATACATAAATATCTAACCCTTTAATCCATTTATAGTAATTAAAGTTTTATAAAATTGCTCTCTGTGTCTTTCTTGACTGATTGCCTGTGACTTTAAGCCACTCAATTACTTCCGTTAAGTATAATACTTTTAATAAAGACTATTTCATAAACATTTTCAGCAAATTTCATTATGCAAAAACTTTGGAAACAGTTGCATTGAACATTTATTATACCCACATGTTGTTTACCCTGAGCCAATATCCTTTGAGCACAGCTTAACTATCCCTTCTGTTCTTACAAAAGCAGAAGGTAAAAGAATCTGTCAAGAGTATTTCACTGTGTGCTCTGTCCAAAGTAGAGGTTCTTAGACTTTTGCAACAACTTGAACCATGGGTATCAGAAACTGTGTCTCTGCATGTTTATGAATGCAATTTTTTGTTGTTGTTATTCACAGAATGATATCCAATACTGTGAAATATGTATTTTTATGTATCAATGAAAAAAAAAAAAAAAGCCATGTTAGTTATTATAATCTCTGTAGGTTTGATTTTAAAAAAATATTTTACATAGTAATTGTTATATTATTTTTTTCTGTAGCATATCAATTCTATCACATTTTTATATTGTTCTTTTGTTCAGAATAAATAAATCGGTAAAGTTTTCTGTTTGAGGATAATGGCTCAGAAAGATGCTTTCTAACTGAATCGGTAGAATGTTTCTGGTTTTCGTGCTTCCAATCTTCTCACACAGAAATTGGCATTCATGAGTCCTGTCAGTGTTCATTATTTATAAGATCCCCAATGTGAATCCATTCCTCTGAAAACTGTACCACATGCCATGTGTTTCAAATGGCTGAAGTCAAGTACTGCAAATAACACTCTATTGTGCCTACTTTGAGAGATTGGTATAACATAAAAAACTCATAGACTTTTAGCTTTAAACACATTGAAATATGCTATAAAGCTGTGAGATTTCTTCCTCATTTCATCTGATTTTAGTCTAACATATTTTCAAAATACCGGGTTTGGAGTTTTTTTTGCCAGTATATAGTATTATCAAATAAAGATGTCAGGTTTATTCCTATCATTTCAAAAGTTACCTTAAATAAAGGAAAATACTAGCATTTCCCATTGTTGGAATGTCAGAAATATTTTTGTCCCCTTCTTCAAAAAAACCTGCAAAATTGTGGAAGTAATTTCTTTAAATGTAGTTTGTTCCCTTGATATCAGCACTAGCAGTTACATCAATAGAGAGATTATAGAGTTGTGCAAGCACACAGATACAAGAGACAGAGTAGAAAACACTTGTTTAAGGACACATACTTTTTCTCATCACTCTGGTAACTTACAGTCATCTGCTTTGTTTCTTCTAATTGTCCATGTAACATCAGAAAATTTAGTCCCTGAGTATCAAAATCAGGGAAAGAAGTTCTGCTTCATCTTGAGGGACAAAAATTTACCTCTACAAGCTTCAACACACTTTTGTAATAAATATGTGCATTCAGATTCTTGTTTTTAGTCATTAATATTTGAACATACTGACTATCAAGAATATGTGGAACACAGAAATTTCTATTCCAGTAACAGCTGTTAAGTTCTGCAGAATTTAACTATTTCTCCCTATACTACATATAATCTTGCATTTTTCTTCCATGAGAGAATACTACCTCTATCACGTTGATGATATAGTTATATAATAAAGTATAAACATGCACAATGAGAAAACTTGCAATGACATCAAGATTATGACAATAGTCTTCTCATGAAAAATCCTTTGACTTCATAATCTTTTCTAGCCTGAAATGATGAGACAGTACCATACAGCATTGAATAGGTGTTGGAACAGAGAGTAGGGAAACAAGGGGAAAAAAAGGGGTCTCACCATTGCTTGTGTTCTAACTGTATTTTAATAGAACAGTGGAACGTAGTGAGCTGTCAGTATGGCACTTTTCATGAGCACATCTATAAAAATGCTTTTAAAAAATTGGCCATAAATCATGTTCTGTCATTGGAAAACATGAGGGAAATTATAGTCTTTCCAGTGACAAAAGCAAAGAAAAAAAAAATCATGGTTCTAAAGTCACCTCTACTCTTATTTTCCATTCTAATCTAGTATGCTTTTCATTTTTCAGCTGAGTGATTGATTCAGTGAGGCATTAGTTTTCTTGGCTGGCTTGATATCAAAGACTTCAAGCATTTGCAGCCAGAATAGATTCTTTGAGCAGTCAAGGGTTGTTGTATTGGGGACTGCAATGCCTGCTAGGAAAGAGGGAAGCAAATCCCCTAGTAACAACCAAAATTTAGACACAAAAATACCTGCCTCTACATGGCAGAAAACCAAAGAACTGCAATGATCATGTCAATAGCTCTTTTTGTCCCTTCTTGACCTCAGGTGATTTTGATATGGAGACTGTCCTCATAGAGACTTCAAAATAACAACCTTCCACTGTACAGAAGGAATGTTTGTTCTGCTGCAGTAAGGCCTTTCTGCAGTGTGCAGAAAGAGCAGTAGTGATTTTAGAACCTGGGCTTTATTACCAATACATCAGGCTCTGCAATTTTTAGCATTTATGATCAACACCAAAGCATGATCCTATGCAATCTGATCCAGGTGGACCTGCTTGAGCAGGGTAGTTGGACTAGATGATCTCTAAAGGTCCCTTCCAACCCCTAACATTCTATGATTCCATGGTTCTATAAATTTTAAAATTTAATAAAAATCTTTTTTGCTACCATTTTGGTAAATTAGGCCAAATGCTTGGACCAAAAGATACACTTACTAGTCCTTGTAAGTGACAAGATTTGAATAATGCTCATTTGTGACATTCATTCTCGAAAACTAGTTTTCAGAGGAGGAAAACAAGTGTGTAGACTGCATAGGAAGGACAGTAGCTCTAACATGTCCCTAAACTGGCTGATGAGAGACCAAGGATCCTTTTTTGTGCTAAGGCACTACTGGGAAAATTAATGTAAGATAAAAACAAGCATTTTTTACATTAATACATTAATAGAAATTTTACATTGATACCTTAAATCAAATACAAAATTTTCTTTTTAATTATGTTGCAGGAGAGAAAGCCTGGAAGGAATGCACAGCCTAGAGCACATGCCAGAAAACCAAAACATATCTCGAAGAAAAACAGATCTTCAGAAATGAAATTATCTTTTTTTATATTCATGTGTCACTGAGACATCAAAAATAGCACATAATGTAAAAACCATTGTATGTTTATGAAGGTCTGTTGTGATTTAACTCTGACCAGCAGCTAAGTATCACACAGCTGTTTGCTCACTGCCCCTACCCGCAGTAAGAAGGAAAAAAAGTTACCCTCATGGTTTCACATAATAACAGTTCAATAACTAAACTAAAATAAAATACTATAATAATAGTAATTAAAATGAAGATAGCAGAAAGAGAACAAAACCCAAGAAAGACAAGTGATGTATAATGCAATTGCTCACCATCTGCTGACTAATGTCCAGCCAATTCCTGAGCAGTGATTTGCCCCTCCACACCAGCTCCCCTCGGTTTGTATACTGGACATGATGTCCTATGATATAGAATATGTCTTTGACTAATTTGGGTGAGCTGTCTTGGCCTTGCTCCCTCCCAGCTTCTTGTGCACCTACTCACACAGGAAGAGAGCAGAGGAAACTGAAAAGTCCTTGATTTATGATAAGCACAACTTAACAACAAATAAAATGTCATTGTATTATCAACATTCTGATACTATCTCCAAAACACAGTACTGTATCTGTTACTAGGAAGAAAATTAAGTCTATTCCAGTCAAAACCAGATCAGGAAGGTCTGGTAAGAATTCAGAAATGAAATGCTAAATACAAGAGTTTAGAATATACTTAGAATTTAAAAAAACAAAACAAACACACAAACAAAAATTAATAGATTTGAAAAAACAAATTTCATTTAGAGAACAAAGATATATTATCAAATATCAATAGTGACATTAGCAGTGTAGGTATGGAATCGCTCTTTTCTTTAAAAAACAGCAAATATGGCTGAGGTGAGACATGTGTTTTTCAATCACTCTGCGTCAAATCACCATTAGTTAGTGCAAAGATCACTTTGACTTACTGAAGCTTTGGATAAGAACTTTCATGCCTGAAAAATCTTTTCTCTAACATGCAAAACCTAGCATGAGTCTTAGTGTGGTTTACTCAGAAGTTATGTTTGCTCTCTGTTGGCATAATGGCAGTACTACTGTGAAGGAAAAGAGGTGTGTCAGTAGCTGACCAAGGGTAGATGATCTAAGGCACATATAACCCTTTCAAGTTCATGACTAAATTTATCTAGAACATGTGAATACAAACGGTAGCCAATACTAGCACAAAAAATTGGAAGATTCAGTGAACACTTGAATGAAAGAAGGGAATTAATTAAAAGATGTTAACAAGAATCTGGCAAGCTTCCACCCCCAAAAATCATAATAGTCTCCTATTTTTGTGTTTTATTTGTTGTTGTCAGCATTTTTCTCACAATCTTTGTTTCCTTGTACATATATACATCTAGCAACTGTTTTTACAGGCATGTTATCTTTCCCGTAGAGATGATTTCAAAACGCAAAAAGAAAAAGTCTATTGTCAACAACTCACCTCTCTGTTTTATGTGTCTGTAAGAGTACACTTATATGATAGTTGCATTTCTGTCTTAAGCTAACAGTAATAGATGGAAACGAGAATATATAGTTTCAATTTTAACTAAAATAAAAGTTAATTTTAAACATTGTCATTAAATATATTTTTTAAACTGTGGACTTTCTTATCTTTAAGCAAAGTGTTTGAGGTGTTTTCAAAATTTATTATCAGCTTAGTACTTCACTTTATTTGAAAATCATATAAACAATTTATTGCTGATAGGTTTCACACTCATAATATTTAAAATGGCTCATTTATTCCGAATGAAACACCTAGATTTGTTAGACAAAATGCAACCATATTGTGTATTCATCTCATTCATTTCCTTTAAGATTACAGAAAACCACAATAATTTAAAAATGTAACTTAAAACTATACATTAGAAGGCAGAGTAAGCATACATCCTGTTGCATCCCTTTATATAGTGTAGGTTACTGGTTCCAGTAGATGACAGACAAACCATACAACCAGCTCAAACATGTTTAGAGGCAGAGTGTTCTCTTCATTCTCACAGACACAGGTACAGGACTTCCATTTCTTCAACTAGGTTTCCAGGAAAGAGCTAAGCAGCATCTGGCCTTGTACTGCAATGTCAAGTGCAAGTAATCCATTTATTTTCCATGTGATTGATAGGACACTTTGTGATGTGCAGTAAAAGGCAAAGTGTCATCTGTATACACAGCAGCAAAATTATAACTTCTAAAGCTTAGGAAACTGCATCAGGGCTTTCCTATTGCTACGAAGAGTCCATAAAGGTGAGTGCTGGTATTTTCAACTTACAGTTGAAAAACCTTGTGACTTAAAAGCATTGACACAAGTCTTTCCTTTGAGAGAATGTATATGTCCAGGGGTAGAAGTACAGAAGAATTTATGTCTCGTTATGATATTGACAAAGATCACAGGAAATCAGAAAAAGCTTTTGTATTTCCAAAGAATTTACCTCAATGGGATAATTTGACCTAGCTTAATATATCAAGCAATTTTAAGTCATTTTCACTTTCACTATTTATAAGTAGCAACCTTACCAAAAGTATTGCTTGAAGTCATGTCCTAGAATTTACAACTAGTATATCAGATGTGATTTCACCATGTTTTTGAGTTTTGGGGTATGGGGAAGTACAAAATTTCCCCAGAGCAGCAGGTTGTTGGATTTCTAGATCTACTAATAGCAAGAAGAAAAGCTTGATAAAATTACCCTAGACTGAGCAGTAGTCACCATCAGCACACTAGTTACATGAAACTTGGACATGAAAGAAGGAAAAAAAGAACAGGAACATTGAAAATAAAGGGGAAGTTTTGAAGACAGGAAGACTGTACAAGCACAACCATTTTAAAGAATGAATTAGTAAGGAAAGGAAATGACAGAGTAATATTTTATATATATCTATCAAATTACCTGGGGCTGCATGTATCAGAAAGTAGATATAACAAGCTTAAAAAGAAATAATGCCATATCCTCCACTTGTGCAGAGTCAGCTCGTAGATCACTTTAGCCCCGTGATAATCTACGGCAAGTCCAACATGCCTTTTCCCTTGTGTACATGCCCATTTCATCCTGCTCCAATTGGTAACAAGTCTAGCAAAACAGTCTGCTTTATGATACTGCCTTGCAGACTGATCAACCGCAAAACAGAAACACCTATATTTTTAGCATCTGTGCTAACATACATACATTTGTAAAAACAGAGGAAGAACATGGCTTCTGAGTGGTTTTGTAAAGCCTCAGCATATAGTTCAGTTTGCAGACAGGATCTAAAAGCATACAGACAGAGACATGGGAGCAATAGAGCTAGTTATCCTACTGTTGGGTGAAAAAAAAAAAAAAGCAGCACATTAATTAGCTGCTTTTTTCTTCTGGCAAGATATTTTATTGCAGAGAATAATGTACATTCCCACACACTTGCCAGGACAAACTACACATCCTGTTTCCCCACCTGCACCTACTGCTGAAACTAGCTTTAAAACTCGAATGTACTCTGACACTTCTGAGTGCCATGGGAGAGCATAGCTGGCTTCCTCCAGTAATCCAGCCTGTTAGCAGGTGCTGCAAATCTAGAGGCAGATGTTAATTGATTCACACTGAGGGCTTTGGCAGGTTTAGATCATTAGTTTACCCTGAATATAACTGCAATTGAGAGTATCTCCCTGTGTGGAGGAATTGAGGGTTAAGTAGTCCTGATGTGCTAATAAGACTCTGCCTTAGGAGGCAGATAAGCTTGTGCTTGCTGCTTGTTTGCAACTTTAGCTTATAGTGTAAATGGAGAAAGACCAAAGTATGGCAAGCATGCTAGTATGGGAAATGTTAAACCCTAGGTGACTCTGAGATTATTCTTCTGTGTGCAGGCAACTAGGTTTTTTTTTTTATCTTTGATTGCTAATCCTAGTTCTGGTTTATCTCAGAGCAAAAATGTTTTGAGTTAAAGCTGTACTTTGCCTCTAGATGTAGTGATTAATAGTGACTCTGGCCTTTAGGAGTTGTTGCGAGGAGTTTCAGAATAGGTGTTTATTTCCAGTCTGCTTTTCCCCTGTCAGTATCATGATAAAGTAAATAGAAAAACAAGCAAACAATCCATTCTTACGAGATGCCAAGCCCCTTGGCTGTCACTGGAAAGATTCACTTTGTGATGAGTTCTAAGTTAGGAAATGATGCTGTGTGTTTTTTTTCCTGAGAACTTCTGTGTACCTTTACAGGAAAGTGCTAATAACAGTAGGCTTCCTTTTCATGTCAATTCTAAAATGGCAGTGCTATGAAAAGGCTTATTTTGTCTTAGAACAAATGTGATTTGAAACGCTTTTCTATTAAAATTACTAAAGAAGAAGTAAAAAAAAAATGGTCTTAAATCTCTTTATTTTGCTTTCTAAAATATTCTTCTCATGAAGCTGAGAGGATTTATTTTTTTAAAAACATATTGTGCAGTTTCTAAGGTTATAAACTAGTATTTCGCAAAGACACACAAAAGAACTCTCAGTGCTTATACCTACAGAAAAAAAAAATTCTAAAAATAAGTAAGACTATTCCTCTGGGTGAAGACAGATGAAGGTCCTCTTGGATAGTGAAGATACGGTTGTTGACTACTATGAAGATGAAATTACCATGAAAAAGAAATTATATTTTTAGAAATTAAAATCCACAGTTATGTTTTGAGATCTTGACATAGTGAGAAAGCAATTTGATTCATTACCTTTGAAAGTATGTATGGAGGAAACTTGATTTTTCCATGTTATGCAAATGTTACAGAAAACAGGCACATCGTTTAGGTTCTGACTGGAATCTCGATAACAGTGAAAGTCTAAAGTCTTTTCTGTGTCAGTTGTTAGTACTGCATACTGATCTTGCACTCCTCTCTCCTGCTCTAAAAATATCCATGGTATCAGCTCCATCGTACACTTTTTTTTGTTTGTTTGTTTTTTATTTACTTAATTTTGAACTTTATGCTCATTTTCTTGATTAATAAATGATGATCAAATAAGTCTCTACCAATTCCTTTTAAATCCATAGCAACAAATGTTTTTTTCTGTCTTTGGGGTTGGGGGAGAGGAGTGAGAAGAGATGCTAGGCTGTTTAAATGATTTTGTACCATTGTTCAACAGAGGTAAGTTTTTAATCCACTACAGAGAGGAAAAGGAGCATTTGTGTGATAGAGGAGATACTCACATGGTGAGAAAGTGAGATAACTGTAGGAAAAACTGCCTACAGGTCCTTTTGTGTTTCCAAGTCATCCAGAACAGGAGAAGCTTTTGAAATGTGTCCCTTAATTAATGCAACAGCATGTGACAGATTTGCCTCTGAGAAGCCTGGGTATAATGTTTTGGGTTTTTTTTAATCTAACAAATAAACCACGAGGATTTATTTTGTCATTTAGGGGGAAGTGGGGTGAATGGCTTGGGGAAGTAATGAATACTGAAACAGATTTGAGCTGTACAAGGCTGGAATTATTAATGGCAGGTTATTTCATCTCACATATATTGTCTCACATATAAATGTAAGTAGATAGTTTTTATGGCTCAAAACTATAGTTTACTTCATATTGATGATATTGCAGCTTGGACTAAAAATAACATAGCAATCTTAAAAATCATCTATTTCTGTCTTTCTGAGACGTCCAGACAGTATAAAAACTACTATCTCAAAACTGGTAACTTCCAGTGTTTCTTAGTAGACACGCACTGTGGACTGGTGTGTCCACTCAAATAAGTTAAAAATAAATAAATAAAGAATCTTCACCTTTCTTTATGAAATGACTCTGACTTTACATTGGACAAGACATTTAATTAGAAACTTTGGTATATTAGGAAACACATTGCCATAGGCAGCGTGTTTTTCGTCCTTAACTTATATTTCCAGTATCATTTCTTGTAAGGTAATGATAATTTCTAATACTTGACACGGCAAGTTGCTGAAAGTCAGGACCCAAATGGGCTCTGTTGAGAGCAGATAGTCCTTGCTGCTTCCATTTGAACAAATACTGTTCTTTGTCTGTGAGCTAATAAGCAAGTTCAGAGGAGAAGAAATTGTCCATGCCGTTTAAAGATGTGCAGTGACAGACAGCATATGAGCATCTCTAGTCAAAATTTACAGGAAGACAGTCTTTATAATACATGTGATAAATAATAACCCAGTAGACAATGAGGCTGGAAGTAACTTTGCCCGCCAGTTCCCCTGCACTCCTCCCCTGTGTATTTAAATGTTTGCTGCTTTCATTTATGCTGTATTGTCATTGATTCAGTTAACGTAACTGCAGCATTATTTACTATAGAATTACTGACTTCTTGTTAACATGTTCAACTAGGAAATGACTTGCCACTGTGCTGATGTAAGTAGTTATTGTTCAAGTTGTCATTCTAAACCTCATTGTACCATTTAGGTGCATCCTTCTGCTGCATCTGACTACTCTGACAAAAAAAAAAAGACCAAAACTGTGATCTAATACAGTGAAAATAGCTCTTGTGTGATAGTCAATAACATTTCTCAGCATCATGGATGAAAGATGACTTTGGTTGCCACGATGATATCAACATAATTTGTCCCTGGAAGCTGGAAGCTGATACTTTTTTTTTTCTCAGGCTCTTTAAACGTTTGATTGAAAGACTCTGACAACTCTTTAATATTGATCAGTGAATGAGTGAACACCCCTTTCCAGCAGCAGCAGCATTGTATCATTCACTAAAATGTGCATTAATGCATACTTGGGAACTCTTTTTTCCTCAGCCTCCTTATAACTTCTTTTTTTTTAAAAAAAAAGAAAGAAAGAATGAAAAAGGATGGCTATAACTCATCAGAACAATGATGCTATAGTTTTCGTAGTTTGAGAGTAACAATGGAGACTGTGCACTCAGGTCATCCTGTGATGGTTGAAATAATCCTTCAAATGGAAGAAAACATTTTGCACAGTGTACTACTTATTGGTGTGGGGAGATTTGTTTTTTTTTTTCTTGCTTTTTCTCCTTCTCCTTCACCCCATGTTTTTTGTTCTGAAGTCCCAGCTGTTGACATTCTTAGAAAAGGTATTACATTTTTTTTGTAGTCTTTTGCCCTACTCTATCTAAGATAATATTTCATCCACACTCAGATTTATCCTCTCACACAAATGTGTGTCTTCTCTGGTGTTCAGCAGGACTATGATTAACCTGTTAAGAAACACTTTGTTGAAATACCAGCAACTGTCCCTTTCTTCAGAAGTATAAAATGATTGTTGCTCTGATGGACTGAAATTGTATCTTTTCTTAAATATATCCATTTTTTTTTCCCTATGATCCTTAATCAGCTCTTTCTGAGCATGGTGATATCAGTCAGCCATGTGTGTTAGGATTTCCCACCGCATACAATTCCTTAATTTTAAAGCAATTTAAAGAAAAAGCATTTTTCTCCAAGTTTTATTCCAGTGTCTTTGAATTTGTTGGTGTATGTCAGCTGTCTTTTGTTTAATTTAATGGAGTTGTACAGTTAATGTAAATTGGTAATTAGTGTTACAAGGTAGTAGAGAAAGGAGAGACTTCTAGAAAGGGAGAAACAACTTTTTGGCCTGCTTCTTATAAGAAAAATCACATTTTTCTTTGCAGAGATAACTGAGATTGTCCACAATAATTCCTGTTTATCTATGATGAAACTTCCCCTATTCTTGCCCATATTTTCTTCCCAAGTGACTGTACTTGTGAAGTTACATGGTTAGGATCTGGGTTTTTTGCATCTACAGCTCGTTCCTGGCTTACTGCAAATATGTCAGTCTTGTGTCTAGTTGTCTGGTGTATGCTACACTGGACTTTGCTGAGAGTTGGTTAGCAATAAGAGGCAGCTGCTCCTCAGTAAGCCTCCCATTTCTAATTCACTGTCTCAGTGTTTGTGTTTCTGGCACAGTACGTCCACTCAATGTGAAGTGAAAGTTCAGCTGGAAGCCCTGATTGTCTTCCTTCCACTGTACTCCTTTACAAATGTTCACATTCCTCATTAAAGATAGAGAACCATCAGAGGGTACTAACATGAGTAAAGGATTTGGATGGGTGGTTCAACTCTCTCTCTCTCTGTGTTTGTCTCTTTCTGTCTGTTTCAGTGCACTATGGACTTTCACAGTATTAGTGTTATGCTACCTATATAATTCCTGATTCATCCTAGTTCTGTATTTTTATTTATAAATAGTTTCATTTCAATAACCTAATAGTATACTTACAAGGGGTTTCTATATTGTAGAAATTATGTATAAGCAAAAGATTGTCCATGGCTGTAGCTATCAACACAATACCTGGTTATGATGAAGTCTATGCATGAGCTCATACTAAGGTGCGAGCCTATATTAGCCTAGATAGGCATTGGGCAAGACTTTGGAAATGTTGTAGTTCATTTCATCGGTCTTTATAGCTGTAACATCAGTAGGACTAGTTCTCAGTGTCCTTTATTCACTGCTATTTAAGTATGTGCTAGGCTCTCAGCAGTTATTCAAGGGCTGAGTTCTCCATGACAAAACATGAGAAATAATAGAGAAAATAGGTAGCAGTATGTCTGGAGTGGCTAGCATTTACTTGCATTGACTCTGGCATCTTCCATTTGAATTAGGCTGAACTTTTTCAGCTATTGTCATAGGAAAATAAAAGAACCATATACAGCAAAATCAATGCATTTTAAAATAATAATCTTACAAGGAATTGTTACAGAGTTGTTTTTCAAGTACTAACAGGAATTCTTAAAGATGTTTTTGAGTTGCTGCAAATTTTTAGAAGATTTTTTTCCAAAGACTGCAAATGAAAGGAAATGCATGAGAAGCTGGGGAGGGAGTTTAGAGACTTTTCTCTTGGAATTGTTTTCTCTTCAGAGAGTTTTTAATTTCTCATATATGACACAAGGGAGTTCAGGCTGATTTCTGGCCTTTAAGTGCTACTGCAATAACAACATTTAATGAGAGGTCTCTCGCCAAGTCTCTTTCTTGTGAGTTCATTTGTCCTCTTCTCAGTGATTCAGAAAAGCTTTAGATTGAGTCTTCAGCACTTTACCTTTGAGGAAAATAAGCTCTGTCATCTCACTCAAAAGTTATAAAGAGACCTCAGGTTCCATGGACAGACCTTCTACAGTCTGATATTTACTGCTTTAAAGAGATTTATGGCTATTTTTGTTCCTTCCCATCCCACACCTCCAACTCAAAACAGAAGAAAATAACAGTCTTTGAACCTTCTGTTGATCTATGCTTTTTAAGTTTGCGTATCTGGATTCTTACGTATTTGCAGTATGATTTGTCTATTCGTGGAACATAAGGCTACTAAGACATCTTGAAGTGATTTCATGGCATTTGCAGTTTAAAAATAATTATTCCCAACTTGATAACAGTAATATCATGGGAGCAACCTTTAAGGTTGTCTGCTTTATTAAAATTTCATAAAAGTAAAAGAATTTCAAAAGTAAAAAAGCTACATTTATTTCAGATAGCGAGAGGGTAGTTTCTAAAGAGTTAACTTATCTATCTATCTTGAATCCATGGTGCTATCTAAGTGGTTTTGAGGTAACTTCCTTTACAGCACCCTCATGGGGCAGGGAAGTATTACCATTCTTGCTGAAAAAGACTACAGGTTTCACTGCACTAAAGTTATCAAGTGAAACAGGTAAGGATGTAGAAATGCTAGCACAGATGACAGCATGATATTCTTATTCAGAAGTAAAATAGACACAAATGGTTCTGACTTTGTTTATTTATTTATTTATTTGTGGTTAATAGTTACATACATTAGCTCAACAGTCATCACAGGCTTGCTCTAGTTTTGTCAAATAGACCACAGTGGACATGACTTTAGGTATTTCTGAAGAGTCTAGACTGGAAATCTGACTTGGTAAAGTAGTACTGAGGATCAGGACTTCGGCAACTAAAACTTGTGCCATCATCCACAGACGATGAGTGTTCCTATATGCTCAGAATATGTTTTCCTTATTAAAAAATAATTTATACTTTTTTCTTGTTAATGTTGTTGCTAATCTAATAGTAATATCTGGTGGTGATAACTTCTCAACAAAGACTGAAATAAGAAACAAGTAGTTTTCTGAGTGTAGTTGAACAAAAAGATAACTTGGCAGCATTCACATGGCATTCCTGTTTCTGATTTATCTTGCACATATAAATTTATATCTTCTAAATATCATACTGAAAGAATTAAAGAAGAAATACAGTAATTTATTTTGTTTCTGGTGTTTATTCAGTGATTTCCAAAACACAAGAAACATTATCATGTGTGTTCTGGGGCTGTGTTTAAACACCAAAGAATTTAATACAAATTCAGCACAGGGTGGATTTAATAATCTATTGTTTCAACTCCACAGTATTTTAAGTATAAAATACTTAATCCTGTAAAACTAAAGTGATACATTATTCTGCAGCTGTGTTTTGAGGTTTTGGAGTGATTTCACTGTTGTTTTTTTTTTTTTTAAACTTATTCCGGAATTAAAATGTTTTTTGTAACTGATCCTTTAGAAGTTGATTTCACTTTTTTTTTTTAACATGTTTATAGTTTCATAGCATTATTCTATAAGTGCACTTTCTGTGAGAAAAAGAACTACAATAACAAGGACTAAGGAAAGAAATGCTTAATTATGTGGTATGTTTAGTTGCTTCATTCTGTTGTCTACTTAAAGCTTTTTTTATTTAAAAATAATAATAAAA
>WBNH01005973.1:4741-63150 GCA_013401255.1 Urocolius indicus
GCAAAGGCGAAAAAAGAAAAGGCAAAAAAAAAAAAAAAATCCCTAAAAGGGATCGCCTGGTCGCCGCCGGGGTACGTACCCTGCCGAGCCCCGCGCCAAGGTGGGATGCGATTCTGCTCCGCTCACCATCGCAGGCTCCCAGCTCTCTCTCCCCCCACACCCCCTTTCCCCTCCCCTTCTCCTTTTCCCTTTTCCCTTTTGGCAAGGCCCCAGACGGCCATCCTCCAGAGCATACCCCTCCCACCCTCTGCCTCGCCACCGCTGCCCTCCGCGTATACCTGGTGATAGGGGCTGTAGGCTGCTGCGAAGTAGTGCTGAGGAGGACCGTAGACTTGGTACATAACATCCAAACAGCTCATGGCTGTCTGCGGACGAGAATTAGTTTTTTTCTCATCAACTCGTGTTCCTCAAAGTGGAGTAGCGCTGCGCGGGAGGGAGGTTCCCGGGGGTTAAGAGGCACCACTCATTGGTGGGAGGGACGAGTGAGGGGGAATGAGACCGCACTGGGCTGGGATGACACCCCCCTCACTGCTCTCCTTCCCTGCCTCCCTTCCGCCCTCCCTATAGCGCGGCTCCCACCAGCAAATGCGCCGGGCCCAGAGGGGCTCCGCGGCCGCCGGAGAAGTTTCAAGCCCGGGTGGCAGCGGTGAAGGGAGTCGAGGGAAGTTCCCTTTTGCAGCTGGAGCTACCCGGGAGTAGCGGGGCGAGGGGCTCAGGGCGCGCGGGGGGCTCCGGCTCCCACCCCGGGACCCACCGGCGGCCACGGTGTGCAAGGAGGCCGAACGGCAGGGGAGGGTGTGCGTGTCTGTCGCTTGCTCAGGGAGGCAGCCCCTGTCTGGCTGCGTTTCGTTTGTTCTCATTGATTTCGGTGCGTTTGGATACCGTGCCGGGTGCTGCCCCGCCGCCATTGGCCGGTCTCTCCGCGCCTCCCCATTCGGGACGTCCTCGCCGCCCCTCGCTTCGTCGGGTCCTGCTGCCGACGGGGGAGAAGTGGGGCTCCGGCAGGGGGAAAGGCAGGGAGCTGGGTAACCCCTCCAAATCCCACGGAGCCTGGCGTCCGCTTGAAAATGCCTGCACCGAAGTCAGGGGAAGGGGAAAGTCTGAGGAAGCGAAGGAGGAAAAATCAGTTGTTCTCGAGAAAGAATCTCCCCAGAAACTGGGAATCGCGACAAGTGCCGGGGATGGAGACATTTAATAGAAACCAAAACAAGGCCGAGGGCAAAGGCACGTGAAAAGAGTAAACTGTCGTGAAGGTAAACTGGATTTTACTCGCTCTTTGCCGAGCCCGACACACAGAGGCGTGACGAGGTGCGTGCGTCTTAGCTGCTCGTTCCGAGGGCGATGTATGGGAGGAAGATTAGTTTCTAAGAGAGAGGTGTGAGTTCCCATTTCAATATCAACCCTTTGAAATATTCAACTCCGTGATACGGGTCACAACTACTGTGAAAAGAGGCCCGATTTAAGTTAGATTTTAAGCATTTGCAATGAAGTAAAAAAAAAAAAATCAAGAAAAAAACAAAAAGGAAAAAAATAATATTACTTGTTTTTAAAATGTAGGTTATTGATAAAACTGTGGGGAAAAGATATCCAAAAAGAATGAGTACTTTGAACTGCAGAGACCTGGAAATATTTACTTGAATTTTAGCAGACAATCTTCATAATGAAAAACTAATAGTTATCTCTATTTCATTTTCCCAAAACCATCATTTTCAGATTCCAAATCCTAGGAATTGTTCTGAATGCCTGTCCTTCACCAAAATGATGTTTCACTGGCCAATGACAATAAGTTTCAAAAATTTTTTGCACAAGGTGCATGGTTTAAAATTCAAGTTTTAACCATTTTTTGATCCCTCTTGTAGTCTGGTGAATTTGGTTTTTCATACTGCAATGTAGCCTGGAATGCTGCAGGGTTCAGCCCCCATGTTGCTCCTTCTCCCATCAGAGCAAATTTTGTGTTGGTGGTGGAGATGCAAGTGAGGCAAAAAAAATCTGTTCATATTAGGCCTTAAAAAAAATGTAGCTCATACTCCATCATTTTATTTCTCCTTAGTAGCAAGTGGATAGCCATGGTGCAGGGAAGGACTTGCTGTCTGGCTGGCATCCAAAATAAGGCTGACTAGCTAAGGAATGACCCTCTACTCCTCAGTGAGAGGCTGGGGAACCTCACTTGGGATGATGGGATCTTGCGTCTTCTGTGTATCCCTGCTCCTGAGAGGCAGGGAGCTCTCCCACCATGCAGAGATCTGTGCCCGTTTCAAACGTGACATGCAAAAAAACCCCCTGTTTCTCAGATGACTCTGATCTGAACTCACTTCAAATACACGCCACCCTTGCCTGCTGTTTGTACGACCTCTTCCCTGACAACTTTGGGCAGTAGCAAGGGTAGGACTGGATACTTCCCAAGGCTCAGCATTTGCTTCTCATGAAGAAAATCCCAGAGTGTAATAGCAACACGTGCAACTGTGTGCTGTGATGCGGCAGATGATCTAGGTTGTGTCCTCTGGAGAATCTTTCCTCAGGGCTAAATGTAGGAGTTTTACCTCACACTCAAGCATATGACAGGGGAATTAGTTCTTATGCAGCTCAGTATGAATTCTGTTTCCTTTATAAACATCTATTTGACTGTAAAACTGTCCAATGTAAGATCTGAGTAAACTTTAGTTCCTTAATATGAAGCAATACAAACTTTTATGCAAAAGCCTTGTCATTGTTTTTCCTTCTCGGTACACTCTGTGAAATCAGTCCTGGCATAGGAAATTATCCTGGAAAACAAGGGTCAGAAACTGTTCACTAATGATCTCACTTCATATTTACAATTACATAGAAACAGTTTTTCTTGGTCCTAACTAAAGAATTTTAGGTGGGTTGAGTCACACAAGGAACTACAAAGGCTTGGTAAAAAGCATCTGAGGTATCTCAGAGGGAAAATTTTGACAGCAGTGAAGGAAAGTACAACTTTAGGAAGGACAGGGTTTAAGAATTGGCTGTGTACCATTAAAACAGTGGCACGGGCCTAGTTCTTTGGTCATAAACTGGTAATATTTCACAGTGGCAATGTGAAAAGAAAATCTTGTTATTAAGAATTAAAGAATGATGTGATCTGATAAACAGTGAGATGCAGAAAGTTACAACTCACCTTGGAAACGTTCCTAATCTTGTAACTAAGCTGAAACTTTTCATAAAAGCAGAATTAGCTATTACTGGACAGGCAAACAGATCACCAAACAGAACATCAACATTGAGAAAGGCTGGGACAAAAAAGTCACGGAAAGATGATAGCACTGACTACATTTGTTGTTCACCTTCCCCGAAATTCTATATCCAGTGCCAGCCTGCCAGCAGCCGGTGTACAAAAGTGAAGAAAAAAGCAGTGAGCAGCAAACTTCACGTTCAAGAAAAGGATGAAATATTTATTAGCCAGAAGGGACCAATCTGTTTTTTTGGGGATTGGTTTGGGGTTCTATTTTTGTCAATCTGACAACATATATACTTCATGCTGTTGATAATACACTTTTTCAGAAGCTTGGGGAGACTTTTGCTTTCCCAACTGGAAGATACCATGTGGTAAATGGAGAATCCAGTGCTTACTGCAGCCATTTGCCATTGTGTATAGCTGCCTTCAGTGTGTCTGACTTCCAGCTTGAGTTGGGCTGGCTTCAGCTTCCAGCTGTTGGTTCATGTAATGCCTTACTTCACTTAGCTAAACAGTCCTTTCATATGTGATATTTTCTCTTATGAAACTGACTTTATTCCACATAGGTTTTTTTTTTTCTGCCAAAAAAGATGTGGTTACTTAATTCTCTACATTGATTTCTCTAGCCTTCAGACAATTTTTGTACCTTTTTTCTTTGCACCCTCTGCAATTTTTCAACGTTATTTTTAAAATACTGTCACTGGAACATGTTGTTATTCTAACATCTCTCTTGCTGAAGGTATACACTGAAGCAACTGATGCTTACTGTGGCTGGATTTTTTTTTTTTTTTTTTAGTCACAACAAAATTTTAAAGACACAACATGCTGACACACTTTCCCACTGCGATCACCACAGTATTTTCAGCATTGCTACTATGAGTCTGTAAAAACTATGGACTGCTCGGTGATGCAAAGCTGATGGTATAGTGATGTTTTTGGTGTTTCTTCTGAGCTCTTGCATAGCTGACTAAGATTGTGAGAGGCTGAAAGCTTTCGTGGTATCTACGGCAGACTATGGCATCTGCTCTCGACCCCTTGTGTCATCCTTTCCAGGGTTCTTTCCCTTACCTTGCTTCTTTGGTCTCAGGTGCACAACATTGCAAACAGCATCATTTGTGTGCTGCTCATTCTTGAAACTGCCAAGAGAACTAACAATAGACTCCAGTCTTTCCAAATGTCCCACTTGCTTGGCAGGCTTCTCATCACTATGTTACCTGCAAAATTTATTAGTGTGGTTTTATATCAACTTTCAAGTTACTAGTGAACATCTTGCACAGTTCACTAGCTAATATGTATACTCCTATATAGTGTTCATATACATACTCCTATATAGCAGTATTCATGCTCCTCAATACTAAATGTTTTCTTTCAACTCCAGTTCCTTGCAATTTTTGTCCATTTGCTGTGGGCATCGTTTATATTGCCTCCTCTATGAGATGATAACTTCGGTTTCACTAGGCTTCCTATTTCTGCTCTCTGTTTTATTCTCTCGTGCCTCAAACTGCCAGTAGAATTCAGCACATACTTAACCTTCAGTTGAATGGGTTTTCATGGGTCAAATTTGGTTGAAACAAGATAGATATTCCTGTTCTTCTTTCTTACCTTGTCAGTCTTTGTGCTCTGCCTCCCTAAAAGCTTTTTGGTTTTTTAGGGCTTGGCAACTGTTACCATGGTGTTCTCAGAGATGTTTTTGAGGTGCAGTCTCTGGGTCTGTATTGATACAAAAAACTTTAATCTCAAGAGCTGCCGTCTTGGTAGATTTAACAAGCACTGAACTGGCTGAAATGGAAGGTATAAATCAGTACAATAAGATAGCACAGGGACACATATCACTGGCTTCTTTGTATCCTTCACTGTTGTGAGGAACCCAGTTTTATTTTATGGGTTTTTGCAAATTTTATTTTCAGCCTGACAGACCTTTTCTAGTTAATTTTAATCTTACTTCGAGGATGCGCTTTTTTTTTTTTTCGTTTAATTTTAATTCTTTTTCCCTGTGGCTCAATGATTTAACTGTTAGTTGCTAATTAATCACATATACAGATACTATTTGGTGCAGGATTGTGTATGTGACAACACGTCTACTCCTGTGATTTTTACTCCATGATGTATTTACAGAGGACCCAGGCTGTAGCATCTGGCGTGTGTCACTCACCCGTCCTACCCAACCCTTACGGGCCGGGGGCATCACCTGTCTCTCCTCTACTGATGGCGGCAGATGAAGAGATCATTGTGCAGGGCTGGGAGGGGAATCTAGAGCTGTCGTGAGGGAATATATTAGCCTGCATTAGAACACACTGAACACATTGAATTTAAGACTCGATTTTGACGTGGAAGGTTTTTTACAAATCAGGTTAGGAATAGGTTCTGGTTTGCCCTCAGAGGTAGAGCCGGTAGCTTTCCTGATGCATGTATTGTGGCCCATTCAGATTTGAGCACCCTTCTACCCTCAGTACTGAACCACCCATAGGTGAATCCTTATTGTTTATTCACCAGGACATTCCACAGATATTTTTGTATTTGTATACAAGGTATATATTTCTTCTCATTCAGTGCTCAAGACAGAGAGCTCAAACACAAAACAGTTTGTTTCCTGTTTTATTGTACTCCTCTTTTTTATTGCTATGATGTAAAAGTAGACATAGGCTGTGTCTGACCTGACACTGAAGTTTCTTAAGCACAAGCCCTATTAATGTAGGCACTAAACTCTTGATGCAATTGTCATACGTAGATCCTCTGCAATATCCAGTCTCAGTGATTTTGCCGCTGCAGTCACACATTTGCATGCTTTGTTTTGAAAAGTAAGTGTTTTTATGTGAAGTCTTCCTGTACGTGTTTCCATTTTAGAAATGTCTTTGTTTTCACTTTTGTAGACAATATTTCAGACAGAGGGAGGTAGGTGGCAGAGAAAGACTGCAGCTTGAGAAGGTAAGTGGCTCGATGCAAGGAAACAAGATCATCAGGTTTTCAACAGAGCACAAACAGATGAAGTGTATATTTTTTCTTTGTCTGTACAAACTTTTATATATTACTGACACTATGAAACTGGGCTGAAGTACAGGAAGACTTTAATTTACTTCCATGATTAAGTCTTCCTCAAGTAGAAACTTTTATTGCTCAGAGTGGGCAATATTATAACAGAGGGGCTCCCTGGTTCACTTCTGGTTTATTCAGTTTGTGTTTGGTTAAGACTTGAGAAAACATCACTAGAAAATGTTATCTGAGTATGTCTTAAGCAAAATAGGTAAAACTAAAATTCATAGCAAAATACTGGAGGTGGAGCCATGGTACAGGGAATCGTGTCCTTATCACCTGGAATTGCCCCAAATAACATAGTTCCTGGGTTGAGTGTAAATAGATGTGCTTTCAGGGGCTGGAAAGTATCTTGGCTTCCCAAAGCTGAACAGAATCCACATTTAAATTTTTTTATGGCCATGGTTGCAAAAGCCATCCCCACCTTTAGAAATGAAACTGGAAAAATGAACAAAAAGGAGAGATGAAGAGACTAAGAAAGGAATAACGGAAGGTGCTGCCACTGCAGGTATGCACCATGTGAGGAAGAAGAGGACTAAACAAAATGTAATTTGATTTTCATAGCAATACCTATTTATTGTAGCCCAGTCCGCTGGAAACTAGTGTATACATAGAGCCATATTGTAAAACAGCTAGAAACTCTGCCTTAATTTCATATCAGTATCTGTGTAGATTTCTCTCATTTAGTATGGAAGGGTAACAAAATACTATGCAGGTGAATTATTTGTAATAAACAACAATGCTCCAGACTTTATTGAGGACTCAAGTAATCCGTGCCCCACACCTCTGCTTGCACACAAAACCAGTAGTACAGGGGAGAAATTATGAAATCCCATGCAATAAGGACACCCTCAAAGGGAAATCATAAAGTGCACACCAGGGATCATGTGCTGGGATCTTCACACAAGATGACTGCACATTTTAAAGAAGCATCTTTTCTCATGCTGAAGTAAGTTCTTTCCTGAATGGCAATGTGTTTTACCTGTACATATAAATCAGTCAGTGAGCTGGCAGATGAGCTAAAGAACCATCAATTTAGAAAAAGTAAGGCACTTCATATTTCTCCCAAGATTATACTTTCTTCCTTAAAGAAGTCTTGCATGCCTTAAAGGCCTTCTGGTTTACTGATATAAACTGATGGACATAAAGTCCTAACAAATCAAGTTTTTGAAATGCAGTTTATATATCAAGGCAAGATAATGCACTTTTCAATTCAGAAATCAAGGAAAACTTTAAAAAATACCTTTAAGTTTCTGTTGAGTTTCTATATTAACTGTTGAGAGCCAAATACACAGGGTAACAAATACCTGGAACCTCTGCTTCACGATAAATGAATAGGCAGGACTTTGTTTAGGTTCAGAATTTGGCACAACTTTTTAAATAACAGCTTTCAGAAATTTAATTTGAACTCATAGACAGTTCACTGACAAGATGGGAGGATGATTTCTTGTAGAGGATGGTATAGAGACAAAGAGTTGGCCAAACGCAGAGTGGAAAGGGAAGCTATTTCTGTGTCCCTGGCTGTCAAAGTAATGCAACTGCTACATTAAGTAAACTGACTTGCCTGCCATTGGAGCATTAATTGTTGTCATATTATCTGTTGTTCATCACTGGGACAATTTTGCTGGTCTGTACAACTCTTGTCCTGATCTCTTCCTCCGCTCCTGACCTGGGAATAGACCGAGACCTGACTTTAATGATGTGCAGGGATGCTGCGGCCATCAGGAGCCCTCATACACCTTACTGGGTGCTGGTAGTTGCTTACGAGGCAGCTGTAGCAAGGACTTAGAATGATTTCTAGTGAAATCAGAAACAGGTGAAAAAAAGCTGATGGGGAAAGCCTGCCTTCCACCAACTCCATGTTCTGAAGGAAGAGCAGGAGCCTTGGAAATCCCTTAAAGCTCCTTCCTCTCCCACACATCCCGTTCTGTGTCGCAGCCTCCTGCACACCCGAGGACAGAAGCATGTCTTTCAGTATGCCATGGCTTTCCAGCCAGCGCGTGCCAAGCTATATTTCAGTGTCTCGCCTTCCAGCACCATGCAAACTCCACAGTCCTCACATTCCTGCAGCATGGGACACCCAGCTCCTACCCCTTCCCTATGGTGCACAGCTTGCAGCCATGCTCTGTGGGAAACCACACACAAATTAATGGGTGCTGTGCTCTTTTCCAGGTTGGCATCTTCTCATGAGGGAGGAGAGCTTTCATTATTCAGCAAAACACTGCCAGGTGCTGTGCTCCACTGACCTGCAAGTGCTGTCACACTGTTTGAAACCAGTGTTGAGGAAGGATACCACATAACCTTTTTGTCCCTCTGCTGTTTCCTTGTAGTCTGTGTATGCAGAATTGCATGTACACTGTCTCTTACCTGCTTGCAGCCACTTTGGTGTGTATGTCCAGCTCTTCACTGGAGCTTCAGAAGTTGGCCACCAGTTCTTTTGCATGTTACTTTTGTGCATTACCCTGGCACAGTGTCAAAAGTCAGACACCTCATAGAAACAGGGTAGTGTTTGTCAGGTCAATGTTCTCCAGTTTGCCCAGTACAGAGATCTCTCCTACAACTCACTGGAAAATGCACATCCTTCCTTCAGTCCCCTCAGCATCCTAAAGCAACTGCCCTATGGCACCCTTCTGTACGCTTCTGTTATTTGAGAAAAGCAAGATGACTCTTGCTCCATGAATTGTATCAGTGTTAATCTCCTAAATCAGTGATGTTGGTCACAGCTTTTACGTAGATGAGAGAAAGCTGGCACAAGGGTAAAACAAGCTTTCCAAAGGGTATTCAGGGCATCCTGAGACTGCATGTTTTCATCCAAGTAGTTCTACATGCTTTAGCAGAACTGTACTTCTTCTACCTCTGGGAGAACATGTGCTGAAGTGGTGAGTCCACACATAAAAGAAATACTAGGCAGAAAAAAGAAAAGAAATTACTATCCTAATTGACTTAGTAAAAAAGCAACTATCTCTAAGCCAATGCATATTTTTCTTCATCTGTGTTCCTCTGTACTCACCATTTATCCTTAAATGTAAGTTGATTACAAGTTTCTTTATAAACACAAAGAGTAGATTCTTTTGCTTTTCTGAAAGAATAAAAAATATTTAAAACATGTATGAAAACATACACAAAATATATACAGTGTCTTTCACACTGAAGAGCCTCAAATGCTTTAGAAATTGTAGTGTTCACATCTGCTAGACTTTTTTAACCAAGATTATTTATCCATTTACTAGTTATGTATATATCTAACTATGCATCTATGTATCTATTGATGTATCTGTCTATCTATCTATTTATCTATCATCTACAATTATACAAATTTCTCACAATTTTCAGATACCTAAGCAGAGACAATCTGAAGAGGATGTCATGGAAAGGGAAGTCTGATAACCTAATAACTAGAAGCCAAGCCTTCAAATCTAAAAGATGTGACAGAGGGACTTCTAAACTGAGGACTATAAAGAGAATTTTGGCCTACCAGGGCTGGACAGCCTGAAGGTTAATGTACAGCAGATTCACAGTCAAGATTCACCACCAATCTCTTTCTGTTGCCTTTCGTGGAAACACTTTTCTCAATCCTGAGCCATTAATTTTCCACAGCATTACTGAATTAATATTTTTCTCCCTCTTTTGAAAAGACTTATTTTCAAGGATATCTGGAAATCTACCTGTATTGAAAACATGAACATCTTTAATAACGCTAGCACAGGTTAAATGGCATTCAAGGATAAAATAAGCACTCCATCTTACACCATTTAGTTCTGCTGTAGTTAATAGTTTTGAGAGGGCTTTGCCTGATGCTGTTGCTTTCTAGTGCTGATCCTTCTGTCATGGTGTGGGGGGAACGTTCATCTTACCCCCTTCTCCTCTGCCAGAGTCATCCTTTCCATGCTTTTAGGCAGTCAGCTGAAGTCTCAGCCCCTGGAGCCTCTAATGTGGTTCCTTCAATTTTCGTGGTGAAATTTCACTGCATGTGTGCTTTCAGCAGGTGCCCCTCACTTGTGCAGATCTGGTTTAGGTTGGGACACTTTTCTAGGAGCTCACATCCTCATCTCAGCTCTGCCAGTATAAGCAGCATTCCCTCTGTGGATGGCCAGTTGACTATTACAACCCTCTTTGACATCATGGTATGTAAACCTCCTCAGGGCAACTCTTGTTGTTTTGTGAAAATTGCTTCTAACAGCTTTCTCCCCCTGCACCGAGGTCTTCAGCTTCAGAGACTCACTGATCCACAGTGAGCAACAGTTGGGAAAACAAGAAAATGGTTTACTGTAGACAGGGTCAGGAGGAACATTGTCAGACATTGGAACAGGCTGCCCAGGGAGGTGGTGGAGTCACCGTCCCTGGAGGTGTTTAAGAAATGGATGGATATTGCACTTGTGGAAATGACCTAGTGGTCAATAGGACTGGGGCAAAGGTTGGACTCGATGACCTTAAAGGTCTCTTTCATCTGAAACGATTCTATGATTCTGTGATTTTATAAATTGGTTTGGTTTTCAGAACAGAAATTTTCAGAAACACATTGAATGAGGATTGATGGGCCAACAGTAAGTGCAGAATGTGAGCCTACAGAAGTACTTGTTACACACACAGCTCTTTCAAAATTCTATTTTATTCATTAGTTTATATGTATTGATTGCTTTCCACCAATCAACTTACATACAATATGTGTAAATTTGGCTTTTGAGAGTAAATGAGATTTGTGACTGCTCAGAATGGTACACCTCTGGTATACCAAGCACTTGGCATGTAGCACCAGCTTAACATATATTGATGTAATATCACAAATGGTCAGTTTATTGTGAAGAAGATAGTAGAAGTGACTAAAAAGTATATGCATCTGTGTGTTTACAAATATACACGCACACGCTTATGTGTGTATATACATGTTATGTATAAATACGCACACAGATTCTTTTTCATTCTCTAGCAACCACAATGAAAGTCTGAAGATGAAAATTGACAGTAACTAATAAATTGCTTCCTAAAACTGGGACAAGGATGTTTGTCTTAAAAAATGGTAAAAATTAGTATTGAGTTGAAGAGCTACTCAACACAAAACATGTGGCCAGGTTAGTAGATGATACTTCTCTGAAGCCAGAAGATGCCAGAAGCAGGTCCTTTTTTCTCCCCAGGAAGTCATGGAAAGAGCCTCTGCAAAGAAACACTTCCCCCCACCTCTCAGACAGCAGGTACTTCTGCACCACATACCGCCAGGTTACAAAGTGATTGGAGACATTGGCCAAACCTATGGCAAAAAGCCCTGTGGCAGTGTTTGTCAGAACTGTAACAACTGTCAATGCTTTGGAAGAAAGTTAGTGTCTGTCTGTTTTCTACAAATCAAATGTCTACACCACAAAAAGTACATTAATAAACACACTGTTAATTATCTGTGTTATTTCAAAATCCAAGGCAACTGGAGCTGGGGATATTTACAGCTGTCCATGAATATTCTGGACTTTAAAATGCCATTAACCTGTCTTGATAAATTTTTGTTTCTTTTTCCCCAGTTTTTGCTTACCTCTAGAGTAATTCGGAATGCTCCAGTTTTCTCCTGGGCCTGTTTTTTTTGTGTTTTTTTTTTGTTTGGGTTTGTTTTGGTTTTTTTTTCACAAATAGGAAAATACTGAGGAAATATGGAAATATTTTGGAAAAAAATATTCTGTCTCCATTTCACCTCTGGAAAACTCTTTCACTGGCTGACCTCACCTGGGCTAGAAGATTACATCTGTTAATGAGTGAAGTTCTTGGAAATAAATTCTCAGTGCATATGGCACAACCTTAATCTAAAAACGAACTGTTAATTGAGGCAGGCACAGAGCAGGGTTAGGAAAAAATTGGAATTCATGAGGAACAGGATAATTTAGAATTAACGCAATGGAAGCTCATCAGACTAAAAAAAAAATAACTTGTACCTGTGTCCCCTTTGTACACTTTCTGGATATTCCTGTTTGCCTCTGGTAGAGTGTAGTAGGAACAGATGACCCAACACAAAACAAGGCAGTTGTGCACAGCATGGGGTGGACCTCAGGGAACTGTTGCTCAGGCTAAGCTTGCTGGAGAGGATATACTTGGATTACAACCTTTCATGGTTTTTAGTAGCACTCCTGATCTCAAGTGCTTCTCAAGGTGGGAAAAATCACCAACTCTAAAGAATAACTGCTTTTGCAAGCCTCCCAGGTTCAAAGGCTTTGGTTAGGTAAAGAAGCTGTTTAGATCATACAGTGCGGCATGTCCAGATACCCATCAGCTGGGAACCTCGTAACAAATCCTATCAGATTTGAATGTGTGATGGAGACAGACCTGTTGAGGATGGTTAGGAAGTACACTGTATGGATCATGATCAGGCCTTGTTACATGCTTTAAAAAAACTGAGAATGAGAGGTTTTCTGTTTTATTATTAGTTTGGGAGGTGTTGAGAATGAAACACTTTTGACTCTTCGTCTGAACTTACTCTTGGGGCAAAATCTGGAGTAAAGAGAAAAAAATTAATCTAGAATTCAAGTAATTTAATTCTAGATAGCATCCAGTGGTTTATAAACTGCAATGCTACTGAATACAGACATGGAGTGAAAACAATCCTATAGCCCTGGGCTTATCCCCAGTGAAGGGAGTCTGGTCCACTGACTCTCAAAAGGCTATTTTAGAAAGAAATGTTTGAAGCAAGATACAGAAATAGGGATCTCTGTAAAATGTACTTTTAAAGAAGGTCTTGTATACATTGGTTTCATGTTATATAATGGCATGTCAGACACGCTCTGCCCCCATCTGAAGGCTGAGCCCTTTTCACTCGGTGTGGTATGGAGTGCACATAGTCCTGGGCTGGTAACAGCTCCATGCTTTGCGTGGACAACATATTTTAGAAGATATCGAGAGACTGGGTTCAAAACAAATATAGAGAAAGTAAGAAAGACGTAATGTGTAAAAGAGTATTTCACGCACGTCCAAATTACGGTCGAACAAAATATTCTTGTGAGAAAAATAGCACAGTGCAGGGAGAAAGGAAAGAGCAGTTTGAAGGGGTGGACAAAGAGCTAGCTCAGGAGAGCCTGGTCAAACAGCGGTTACTAGGCTGTAAAAAAATGGACATGGCAAATGTACTGCATTTGCTAAAGTCTCCATGAAACTCCAGGGAAAACAGTGCATTCACAGAGTGGCTCCGCCGACAGCAAGAAAGTTTCATTATTGTTAGTCATATGCTGAGGATGTCAAGGAATTTTAAGGCCACACTCTTCACATTTCTAGAGGTTATTAATGAAATAGCGTAGCAAGGTGAATTACATTAAAATATTTTTCTAACCATTCCAGAAATCTTGGTCCAAGTTGGCATAGAGGGGCTGGCAAGTGGTGAACTTTTGACCGAAGCTCAGATTGCTGGGAGACACATCCTCCTTGTTAGTTTCGGGTGACAGTTCACTGTACTAGAGGGATCCACTTGTGTGTAAAGAGGCAAGTGGGGGAGGAAGATTTAGCGCTGCATTTTCACAGGGGCAAGAAATTCCATCCAGCTCAAATGTGTTTTGGCCCGCTGCCTGGCTCCTTGTCAAACACATGACCATCACTCGGCTTCCTATTTCTGGCCCGAATCTGGATCCTGGGGATAAGCGAGCCCCATTAGTGGTTAAAATTAGGCAGCTGAGCTCTGACAACACATGCTGACTCTCCAACAGAGGGTAGACATATTTAAAAACCAAAAAGGAGCTAGACACACCAAGATTTAATGTCAATGCCACGTGTAATTCATCAGTTTGGACTCCTGTGGTTCAGATAGCAGCTAATCTACTTCATGGAGAGGATTTAGCAGGATTTTCTGGCTGCTTTCTGACCAAAGGCTTCCTATAATGATTGCTAAAGATAAGATTATGCCATTATTTTTTCCATGGTAGCCCTGACTTCTCACTCTATCATGATCTTGTTTTATGACGGAAAACTTCTCCTGAACTGAGAATGACAAATCAGGTCATCTGGTTTCCACAGGGCTGTACTAAAACTGGAAAAGTTTATTTTCAGTTGAAACAGCATCAGATTAGGTGGTGATCAAGTAGGCGTTTTGACTTGCTCAGCAATCAGAACTTTCCATTTGCCTAAACGAAGTCAATTAAAATGTTTGTGCATGTATGGATGGCTTCCTTAAATGCAACACTGATAGCCATTACATTTCTTTCTGCTCTTATCACAACTACCTCTGCTTGGCCAGTGACAATGGCCATGGCAGCCTATCTGGCAAAGTTCCACACAACTCTCTAGGTTTGCTTCCTGATAGCTTGAGATGCCCTCTTTGAATCCATTCATGAAAGACCATTGTCTATCCATGGAATCCCTTCCAGGGTTATATACAAGAAGTCAGCTAGGGAATGTCAGGCTATCTGAGCAGGATATACTAGTGGTTGATGTTTTAATACATTATAGAGAGCTTCAGAAGTGAATGTGCATTTCCACATAGACACTGTACCCCATCACTGTTGCTCCTCTCCCCCGTCTTTTCTCCTTCTTTCAATTTCCTTTTTCCTAATGAATGTTTGCACAGTATTGACTGTGAAGGGGATGTATTAAACTACATACCCTATACTTCCCAAGGTGCTGCCCTCTTCCAGGCTTCTGAAAAGACTTGGGCTCCACTGCAACACCAGAATGACTCAATAGGAAGTAGAACTCAAATTTTCTACCCCCAAAAAAATCCCAGCAATTACAGGATCATTCTCTGCTGAATCATTCTTGCTAAGGTTAAAACTACAAGCACAGTTAAAATTTTAACTCTTATAATCCCCTCAGCAACCTCAGAGCTGCATACCAGTTATCTGCCAGTGGTGCTGGTGAGGAGGAACGCACCTTGCTGAAACTGCCTTCCTGGACATGGACAACTGAGCTGGTATGAAATACCCCTCTGCAGGGACAGGCATCCCCTCCCATAGCAAAGAGCCTCAGAGAGCTCTCTAAAATACTTGGGGCATGGGGTCAGGAAATGCCTCATCCAATCTCTACTTACTGCATAGAGAAGTAACTACAAAGGGAACTATCCCCCAAGCTACTTAAAAATGTCTATGTCAAAAACTGGACTAAAGTTTTACCCTGAGATAAACATGTTAGGTAATGCAGGCTGGAGTAATATATTCACTGTAGAAAACTCTATTCTCAGTAGGCAGCCTGAAATATGTTGCTCTAACAGAAATTTCCAAGAGGTCTCCAGTCATAGCACAAAGCAAGATCCTTGAAGTTGATAAGAAATACACTTGTTAAACAACAGAGCAATGAGAAATGTGCCTGCAAATGTCTGCCGCTATTAACAGTCTGGTATTTTAAATGCTTCCAGTCTAATGGAAGCTTTGAAGCCAAAGGAAATACATCTGATACTTGTGGGCTGATTATACTTCATGGGTATAAGTGATGCTGCAGAGGCAGAGAAACTCCACGTGCCAGCTGAGGTGTGACAATCTGTCCCTTTGGATAGGAGGATGTTGAGGCAGACCCATATCAGATACCTCAGCATAGCGTTCTCAGCCCTACCTTGGGCTCAGGGCACAGTGAGGTACAATTGGCTCCAGGTCTGCACACAATGTGATGCCCATGCTACCTAATCCCACATAGAGTCAGATGGGGAGACCTAGGGACTCAAGCATTAGCCTCAACTCCAGGGCAGTAATTTAGACTTTTTGATTATCTGAGATGTTTCTGTCTTCTGCTACCTGACACCATGGAGAACAGGCTGTGCCTGTTTGTACCTGAATTTATCCATCACGAGTCATGTGTGCAATTGTGCGTGTTTTAACACACACCTACTGCAAACAGTTTAATCAATATGGTCCAGGCAGAAAATGGCACATGTGGTTCCTTATTGTTTGGGCAGAAATTAACTAAAAAAACCCCAAATCATCAGAAGTTAAGATTTGGTGCAGCATCTTCCTCCTTTTCCTTTGTCTTTTCAATGCTCTTTGCCCTCAGTTAAGAGGGTCTCAGCTGGCTTTTATGCTGTGCTCAGGAGCCTGCTGTGACTGAACCACAGTATGCCAGCAAATTCCCTGTGCTTGCAGGATGCCAGCAGCTGCCACTCAAGAAAGAACAAGAAAATTCCAGACAAAGTACAGTCAACCTGTCCAACTAGCAAGAGAGCTGTCACCAAGGGGAGCAGAGTTAGAGAAGCTGCCAAAGTAAGACCTGATTTGTGGTTATACAAACATCCTTAGTGAAATATTAACTCTTAAGATTTAAATCTTTTGCTTGATATTTTTTAGTCAAGTTGTGTGAAGTGTTGCAATATCAGAATCTAGCATCTTAAAAAAAAAAGGTGTAAAAATCCATCTTTAACAGTAATGCCTTTATTTAAAAGATACAGGATTTGCATCTTTTGATGTACTCTTCCACCCATCCACTAAAACACACATTATTACTTCTGTTCTCTGCACTCTGATTCCCCCTGCTAGGAAAATGATGTGTTTCCTCTTTAACATAAATTTAAATGCTTACCTTCCATCCATCGCTCCATGGCTCATGATTGTTTCAAATGGTAAAGTATTACAAGAGGTGCTACAGATTCTTCTATCATAGAAAAGTATCTTAGGATTTTGAATAGTTCATTACATCTTCACTTCTACTGCTTTCTCAAAAGACAATTCCCTAGTTCTGTTTTTATACACAAAAGCAAAGTTTCTACTAAGTTTTGTCACTACTGTTACTCTACTCAATCGATGATAAAAGATAGTATTCAAGAATTGGTTTGTGTGTGCTCTTCTGTGAACTTAATGAAGGAGAGACAATGTTAATTCGGCTTAAGGCTATGGGAAAGCAAGGACACGGAGAGATTGTGAATGTCTCGGGAAGGCCAGCATCTACATTACTTCTTTGAGTTCATCTGCTAAATAATCTCAAATATGTAAGTTTTAATTGAATAGGAGAGCTTTCTGTTTGACTTTTTTTTTTTAATCTGTTCTTCTTGCTCTTGAGTCTCACCTTGCCAGCTTGCTATTGCCAGTTGACTTAAGCAGTGTTGGCTCAGATGCTATTTCCTGTCATCTTTGAGTTTCTTACTGCTTTCTTTTGACAATGCTTGTCCTGTAGCAAGCATTGCATGGAGACTGACTTTTCTGTCAGTGAATTAAGCAGCAAGCTGGTTGTGACTTTCTGAAAAAGTTTAAAAATATGTGTCAGTGTAGATGGCCAAAGTGTCATTAAGGAGTTCTTCTGCAGACATGAAGAGCCTGTGGTCTGAGCCTGGTCACACACAGCTATTCATCACAGTCTCCACAGTAGTAACAAATGTCATCTATATACAGAAGCTACTCACATATCTCTCTTGGCTGACATTATTGATGCTTGTTTTTCTGGATATGTGTATTGACTAATTGCAACTGCCAGTGTTTTAAGAGTCGGATCAACTAATAAAAGCTGATAGCGGCTAAGTGACACTCTGAACCCCCAGGGCCCTTGGAAATATGGAAGAACTATTTCCACTGGTTTGGTAGAATGGTGTGTTAGATTTATCACAGAGACAATATTAAGAAAGCATGCTCATTCTCTGCACAATTCCTGTAAACATGCTATTGATGGCACCTTTCCCTTAAAATCACCCTTCCCTGCATCATTCCCAACAAAAGGAACTGGTGGAATGGAGAAAAGAAAAGCAAGGAGTTTAACATGACATCTTGCAGACCACTGTGAATTATTATCACAGTTCAGTTCATGCCAAAACCTTGTGCAGGTTGGAGCTCTGGACCTCCTTAATCCATTCTTGATCTTACCCACTTGGTGACCAACTGGTTCCAAGAGGTGGCCAGTTCAGGTTGACCAGAGGAGCTTCTCCTCCATGACCAGAACTGTCGGTGAACTTTCTTGGTTTTCCATTCTGCTGGCAAATGATTGTCACTTTTCTGGTTGTTGAGCTCTTCCAAAGCTTCACAGATAGCTATATACCAACATATGCTACGTTTTACATCAGCTTTGTTTTTTGATTAATTTTCCTGTGTTGTAGAAGCCATCCAAGTCAATATTCTGGCTACATTAATTTCCTTTTCTACAATTTTAATATTAGTCTCCATGGTTTTCCTTGTTTGTTGTTCATAAAGACTAAATGTACCTCATAAAGGCATTGTAACCATCACATTATGCAAACCATGTATCTTGCCCTAGATGTCCAGGTGATATAGATGTCTTGTTCACCTCATTTAACCACTTTTCAAGAGCAACTGTAAGTGCTTAACCATTTTGCCGACACAGGCATAATTAATTGTCGTTCACCTGACCCAGCGTAGAACACACTTTCACTCACTTGACATTTAATAACTTGTTATCCAAAACCTTACTTATGTCCTCTTAGTCATCTTGGCTATTCTAAGCATCCTGTTGTACTATGACCACGTGCATGTCATGTTCATATAATCCTGACTTCAAACATTTTCTCCTCCAGCCTCATGCAGCACCCCTATTCTTTCCTCTGCTCTACTACTTACTTAGCCTGAACATGACTTATGAGTCACTGGACATGACCTTTTTATTCCATGTCTTTGCTGCAACACAACATATCCAATGAGGTGCTTGAGACTCAGTATTTTGAGTAGCCCTTGTCTTTCCACATTGCCCAGACTATAACAAGTACGAGGCAGTTTTGTGTCAGGTAGACACTGAAATGGATCCATTGCCACTGTGATGTGACTGTCCTTGCCTCCACCTCATTTCTGATCCACACCACTGCATTCAGTTAAAGGCAGAGGCTTGGTCTCTGTTTTTCAATACAGACTTTTTGTTAGTGGAAAAAAGAGTTGGTGTGATCTCTCTCCCTCTCCTAGTTGCAGTTAGCAGTAGTTAATCAGTATTGCTTGTAAATTTTGGAGTAGTAAAGATGGAGAGACTTTATCCTCTTGTTAATCTCTACCTCCTTTTCTTTTGCCTCAGTGCTGGTATCACTTGGGTTGCTCTTTCAGAGGATTGAGTGAGGCAGGAAATAGAGAAAACAGGGACACATGGCTGATGGAGAGGGGCCGTGTGCCCTCCCATGGCTATTTCTGGAGATCTTTTTGGTCCTCTGTTCCTATACCTCCAGACAACACTCTCCTTTCTAGCCTACAGTCCAGTCCATGGAACACATCCTTTCTTCCCACCTGAACCTGCTAAGAAGGAAAGCTCCATCTCGCCTTCTGAAAAAAGGTTTATCTGTTCCTAAAACAGTCTTGGTCTGGTGCTTACCCTCCATACATTGCCACTGAGGAGTTTACCATCACCATCCAATCCTTGGATATAGCCTTGTCTTCAAATTTGAGGACGTTTCTGGAAAAATGTTCTTTCTTCATCCATCTGATAAATAAAACAATTAAAATCACAAGTATTTTTTAATTTACCCTGTTCATTCATTAGGCCTCATGTAGGCACTTCACTACACCAAGGCATACTGCCAAGGAGAGAAAATGCAGTCCAAATTCACGCACATAACTCTGGACGTACTCTAACAACACCTTTGTTTTTCAAACATACACTCCAAACTGGCAGATATTATTTAGTTACTCTCCATCAGGCACCTGACTCAGGCTTGCAGCCTGGAAAAAGTAAGCTCATGTGGTTTGCCTAAGAACCTGATATTCCTAAACTGCCTCTGCAACCATCCTAGTAAGATGTCATGGTGACCTATACTTATTGCCCCATAAAGAGAAGACACAGAACAAGAACTGAACATGACCAAAGTGGCTGCATTTCTGGGATGTAAAGGCTAAGGAATGGCACGATATCTGTCCCCCCATGGAGATTACAGGGGACTGTTCCCTGCTATTAATCACGACTTAACTTTATTATGGTGGATTATAGCATTTATTTACACGGAATTGTAATAGTAGGAAATTATCTGATGCATTTTGATATGTCTAAATGATATCAAGCAGGTGGATAAACAGGTGATATGAACAAAAGCTTTCACCTGCAAAAACAGAAGCCTCATGCTTGTCTTCTGTTGACAAAGCTTTATTATTTATATTCTGCTAGGACCACAAGTAAAAATGTCACATATAGGCCAGGTCTGATAAAGTCAAGTCATCCAGCTAGGCAGAGGACAGAATAATTGACCAGTTAAAAAGGGGAAGTAGAGGTAATGTGTTAGGGAAAGTTTCAAGGCAAATGAGAATGGAGGGGAAGGAATAGAAGTCATGAGGCAAATATATCAGGAAAGAAAAGTAGGAAAAGGCAAAGATGATGACCCTTGGTGAATTTAGGGAGTGTAATTATGCTGTCTGCACAATTAGTATAGATATGAAACTGCATATATAAATTACTTCAAGGTTCCTACACAAGGGACTACAGCATGACTCCTCACATACTCAGTATTTCCTCTAACAAGAGTGAATATTGGACTACAGTTATGTTTTTACATCCTTCTCAGCTATCTTTGTTAGGATTGGTTAGGACAGGGTGCAGAATACACATGCAGAATTTTCCAGGCCCAGAAATGAGTAGCTGCTGAGTTTGTTTTTGTTGCAACAGGTTTGATAGTGATGTCTACAGTAGTCTTTGCAAATGGACAGTATGTTCATGGTTCATGGCCTTGAAGCACTGACATATCAGTGAAGCCCAGAAAAGGTAAGGTCACAAGTTTTTTAAGCAGATATGTTGGCCTAAAATGACTTACATCTTTCCCTGTTTTACCTTGTAAGTGACATTGTCACTGCATACCGTTTTGCTTTGTAAATTGCAAAGGTAAAATTCACTCCCATGCTAATCTGTCTGAACACAAAGCAGAAGTGACATCTATACTGGAAATGGTGAGCTATAACTGAGCTACAACTTCTTGCCCAAACAAACAGGAGGAATGCAGAATGATTCAGGTAAATCTCTAAAACTTATCAGTGACTGTTTTATGATAGAAGATTGCCTCATCCTGGATATTCCTGTAATTCTGCTGTTATGTATATTGCTCAGCTTCTGTTCCCATAAATCCAGAGTTTATCCCTGTTGCAGATTATTAGTCTTCTCAGATGTATAGATTAATGTCACAAAGCCGGGTGCTAGCAACCTCAGTAATAATAGCAAGCTCAGTTATTTCAGGTCTGATTTCCAGGCAGATCATGTAAGTTCTTTGTGTAATTTATACACAGGCATAGTTGTAACCCATTGCTACAGAATGAGTAAATATTTTGCCTCTGTTAGAGCTTCATTTAATCTTAAGACTTCAACTTGGTAACATTTCATTGAATCAGGCTTGAAGATGAATTTGAATACAAAATTAACCAGTTTGAGCATGTAGGCAGGCTTCTCCATAAGGAATGACATAACTGACTTAATACTACAGTGCTATGGTGGCAAAAAAAACCTCCTGCTTCAAGGTAGCAGGAACAGCTCTTTCTGCTCCTGAAGGTGGGCTGTCAGCTGTCTTCCTGCAGACAATCTGTAGTTATGTTTCCAGAAGAGCAGTTCCCAGTACTCAGTAGTGTTGATGTGCAATGCAAAAATCATCACGGGAAAATTCGATGTTGAGCAGGGATTAGACCTGGTGGTAGGGAAACTGCCTGTGTCTCTCCTTGAGAGTGAGGTACAGGAATGGTAAGAAGCCCCTGTGACTGATGATCTGTTTACTTCTGCCTCAGAATTCTCATTAATGTCCCCAGGAATGTGCAAGATCTTGGATATTTCTTCACATTGAGTGGCTACAGTTTAATAGAGTCTGTAGCTTTGGGACAGTGATGTATTTTCACATATAGACAAATGGTTCCACCCCAGATCACACTGGAACACCATCTCTTCTGGTTGTCAGCCTAATTCTCCAAGTTTTTAAATTTTGTCCAGCCTTGGAAATGTTCTCCTGCAATATCGAAAGTGCTGGAAGTGAAAAACATTTAATCTTGCATCTAATTAACAAATTAATTAGTTTTAAACATTAAGGTAATAATTAAAACAATTAACAAACATACAAGTCTTTTGCAAGCAAATATGCCTGACATGAATTGTTCTTTCCTAACGGCAAACTGTCTTGAGACGTGTGCGGTGCAGATCTTTTCCTATAATTATAGTCATGTTGGCTGAAACTATGTAACTAGACATTATATGCCCACTTCTCCAGAGGACAGGGTATTACCTTTCTCTGTGCAGACTCTAACTGCATGGCCTGGCATCACATTGCAATTTATTCACCCTATTGAAGCTCATCATGTTTTAAGTGCATAAAATCCTAACCATATCTTTACATGAGTATGAGCACAAACCAAACCATGGTTTTTCTGCCACTGCCTGCATAAGGAGACACATCTATTTGTGCTTCCAACATGCACCCAAGATACTATCTGCGCATGTTTTGCTGTGAAAGTGAAACTAGACAGAATGCCATTTAAAGAATAAAGTGAGGTGACATCACTCTGTTCGCCTACTAAATTAGAAGTTTACTCATTGCTTCTTCAGGTCTCAGCTGACCCAATTTGGATTTTAACCAGCAAGTAAACAAGACCTATTAACAACACTATTCAACACCACTTCTAGCAAGATGCCAATATGCGTATAATTAAACAGTATTTCAGACCATCAGCACCCAGCCACTAATTTAAAACTGACCTTTTGCATTCACCATGTGGACGAGTCCATTAAGTCAAAAGACAAGGGAAAATCTTATAAAAAAGAAGAAAGACAGCTGCCAACAGTGTGGTCGGATCAACTTCAGAGTAAGTCTGTGGAACAGAGTGGCATTTGCAAAGGCACTGAAGCTCTCTCATGGCATCAGGCTAGTGGTGGTGACAGAGCCATCTGTCCTGTCTTTTTTGCCCTTTCCTGTCTGCCATTAATTTTCCACAAAGGCTCCAAGCGACAGTCCCCTCATAGTGACCATACTTGGAAACAAGGTGTATGACAGGCAGGGGGAGAATGGCAATAATCTCTAAGAGCCTCCGTGTTACGTCTCGGGAAAAAATAGCTGAGAGTTTGCAAAGTAGCAAAGAAGAAGTGAAAACCGAGAAGATCTGCTGACAGGAGGATTCAGCAGGCACGCACTCCCTCGTTACACGCGCCTTTGAATTGCGGCGCAGGAGTGGAGGCGTGCTCTCCTTGTGCACACGCTGCCTGCTGACACTAAACAAGGGAGTATTTCTGGAGCAGCTGCCTGTGTAAGAGGAGAGGTGACCTGTTGCTGTCCCACAAAGTGAGTTTTATAAGAGTGTGTACCTCCTGCTTGTGAAGCTCACTTATTTCTTGCACTGATCATGCCCAACCTTCGTTCAGCAGACCATTCCTTGGGACTGAAGCCTGTGTTTGAAGCTCAGATGTTTTGCCAAGCTGGATCTGTAACAAATAGGATCACATGCCATACTTCATCTTTTAAAATGAGCAACCATCAACACGATCTTGACCACGGAATACACAGAGTTTAATGTAGTTTGCTTTATGTTCAAATCAGTGCTATTCTTAGGATCAGGCAAGTCTAGACATGTTATACAGAGTTTGATTACACAAATTCCACTTCAGAGGTATTATGCTAAAATTCATTTCTACTCCCCATATATTCAGTTACCATGTTCATCACTAGACTGTCCAAGAATCTTACTGTACTGCTTCATGCAATGCAATGAACACATTTATTCTCTCTTTTCCCCTAAAAGGATATGTGTAGTGGAAAAGGTTTTTTTTTTTGATACCTTAAAAGTAATATACACTCACACATTCCCGTGCACACACTGCTACATGGGCAAGTGTGTATGAAATGAGCTGTATACTTGGAGCACAGACTACTTAGTTTAGTGTTGCTTGGTGGTTACTGATGGAGGTCGCACAGGCTGGCTCCTGGGAAAGATCTCACTCCTGTTATTACTGAAAATCTGACTGTATCTGAAGACTCGGTACTGTAGTCTCTGCCAATAGGCTTCCTCCAAACTGATTTTAAGACAGAAACACCTTCCTGACTCATGAAAATTTTGACTATGTGCCTTGTTGCTTGTGACTTATCCATGGAGGCAGTGAGAACTGGGTGTCTAATAGGACTGTGACTGTACCTAGTGATGGATGCTTCTCCAGTCTTTACTCCCATTCCACGCTGCTGTTCTCAGGACCTAGCAAGAGAAATGAACTCATATGATGACCTCACATTTATACTTCACATTATTTCAGTTACACTGGAAATGCAATAATGTTTTGGCAGGAACATATGGACCTGCAGAAATATACCTCCTACTGATTTGTATAGATATTCATGACAGCAGGTAAAGCCTAATGCTTCTCAGAATTGGTGACTGCTCTTGCTTTCTTCCTTTCTATCATTTGAAACCCTAGGAAGCAACATTCCTTCTCAAGGTTTTTCAGATTTTCTTGCAGTTATTTTCTAACAGAAGTTTGAAATGTCGATGTGGGCTAATTACTTGTAAACAAACCAAAATTCTCGTATCTCTAAGAATGTGAATGATACTATTTAATTAGAAAACCAGATGCATGTTTCTATTGGTAATAACAGAAATACTAGTGTTCGGTCCTGGGTGGTTTGAGAATATGAGACACAAATTTTGCATGAAAGCTAATGTATTTTAGCTGCTTTTCTAGCTACGTCATGTCTTCCTAAAAACTTTGTGTTTATATATGTGTTCTTTAGGTTCAAATAATCAAAATAGAGCTAATACTCAGCTTTACTCCATGAACATATATGTGGAGATATTTTTGTATAGATTACACTTCACTGTATTAAGTCATTTCACACAGAAGTAAAGCTGCAAATTTTCTAGTGAAGTAAAATCATGTGAAAGGCTTAATTTTTGTTGAGGGAAAATTGATTGCTTGATGTGGAGCAGGTAGATCCTTTAAGAAAATACTCTAGAGGTTCTCTCACTGTTCCTTACAAGAGAAAGCATCTCTCTGTGGAAAATGGTTCATTTTAATTTTTCCAAAGCTTTACTTTTTTTTTTTTTTTTTCCCACAACCATCCACAGGAAAGAGTATGGTGAAGTAAACAGCTTCATATTTTGAAGTTTCCAGGTTTTCTCCCAGCGTCTCAGACCTTTGAGCAGCCTGCAGGGACCCAGCAAAAGTGTTGTACTTCCTGTGAAATTGCTGGTAAAGAGGATGCCACTGGTTGGGTCACGTGCAGCTCTATGAGAAAGCAAAGACCAATGGTGTTACCTTGCCTCTTTCCCTTCACTCACAGGGAAGCTGCTGTGGAAAAACCTTGTACCCTGAAAAAATGGTGACCATGTTTGGCTAATAGAATTCAGAATTCACCTAGAGAGGGGTTTTTTCTTTGCATCATCCTTAGGTTTGTGGACCTGCTCAAAGTTTAGGTCTGAATTTAAGCCAGTGACTAGGTGGCTTTGTAGATAGTGCTCACTGGAGAGAACTAAACTGCAGTTGACTGTTCTGCTTATTCTAAGGTAGGCTGTCCTTTGAACTTCATTTTAACTTTTTTTATGTAGAGAGATTTGGGCTGGAGTCAGATCCAAATAGTCTGGGTTACTTGGCTGCTGCTGTGTGAGATGTTTTTCTCTTCCTCCATTTATTTCATTAGTATTAGTATCAGCATCAGTATCTAGTGTCAGTATTATTAGTGCTATTACAGCTAATTTTAGCTTTCTATTAAAGGGAAGAATCCATGACCAGGAAGATCATATAAAAACACTCTACTGTTAAATGAGTGACTGAGATGAAGGGTCTGGGACCACCAACAAAGGCTTTTCTGTCATAGGGTGACCTGTGACATGGCCAGAAAGGCTTGGGCTGTGAGGTAGTCTGTCTGGTAGACAACACAGGACAGCCATCTATGTCCTTGAGGACTCCTGGCCCCATCCTTGGGTTGAAATCCATCTCCAGTAAGTCAAATCTGGATGGTGATATGCCATCCTTCCTTCCTCTGGCTTATTGCCTGGAAAAATCCCAGAGTCCTCTCGGTGATGTGGGGCTGCAGGGGCTGGAAACTCCTCCTGGGTGGAAAGTGTGTCACAGGGTAGGACACCCCAGGGCTGCTGGTGGGTTTCATATCCAAGTGTTGGCCAGGGCCAAAGGAAAAGCCTGTATCATCTCACTGAGAATGGGAATGGGCTGAGGATGGGCCAGGAATGGAGGAGCTGCACCAGGGACTTCACTTGTGAGTGTAGGAGGTCTGCTCATGCTGGCAGCCCTGACTGATGGCCAGCAACACCAGTGATGACGCAGCTTTGTAGGTTGCCTTGGAAGGTTAATTTTACTGGAAAAAAAAAAAAAAAAGAAATGGGAGTTTATTTTTTTAGCTGCGCCCTTTGATATGCCTTTCAGTTTTTTGAGAACGTAGCAGCAGTGGTTAGTACTGTGAGACTCAACACTGTTCTATTTCAGGAGAGAGAGACTCTTCCAGTTAATTCATACAGCCTTGCAATGGGAAATTTCATTTTTTCTACTGACACAACGACTTTTCAAATCAACATCTGTTTTACACATACCTACATTAAAATAATATACATATGAATTGTAATTTATTTTAATTTTTTTTCAGAGTGTGGAGAAGGTTACCAACATACATGACAAAAAAAAAAAGAATTAGTAGCTCACAGTATTAAAAGGTCTGGAATATTTTACAGCACAGCACATTGGAGACATACGCCACAAATGAGAAAATCGGTACTTACAGAAAGCATTCAGTTAAGAGCAACCTAGGAAGATTTAAAAGTGATTCTTCTTCGTTATCACCACTTACCTTATAGTGTCAAGGCCATTTTGATCAACAGTTTGGGCTTGAATTAGGGGACAGGATGATTTTAAAATATGAATCTCTAAAGCTGAAGAGCTACTTGAATATATTTCTATCCACTGTGAGGTGGGCCCGCACACAGCAACTGATTACACAGATACTAAGTCTCATAACAATATTAGATGTTCTTTAATATTCTGTGGTTTTTATGGTCTGAATGGTGTCTTAAACTGTTCTGCAACATGTGAAATGAAAAATCTTTACAAGCAAATGCACCAAAATCAAGGATACACATTGTCAGAAATTTCTGCTTGGTGCTGCTATTAGACCACGTCTGTCAGTGCTAGTGCAAATGAGATATCTAGACACACAGAAATGGCCAGGAAGGTGCAGACAGTTTTGGGTTTATACGCTCATATGGACAAGAATAGGCACGTTGATCCTCATATTGTGGACTATGTGTTGGTCACCAGTTGCAGTGAGCCATCTTGGTCATCTGAAAGAATTCCCAATATGCTAGAGAGTCCAAATTGTTTTGAGCAGCTCTCATCAAAAATTTAAAAATGAATGTTCACAGGAAATATCTAAAGCATGCTCTCTGGAGAAGATAATACTTGGTTTTACTCTGCCCACTGAAACAAAGACATGAAGAGTTCACAGAGTACCTGTGGCAAGACTTTTCATGTGACTTTTGTCAAACTGAGAGTTTCAACACAAAGAGTGTTTGAAAAACTCATTCCTTAATCAGTTTCACTCAGCTAGATGTGTTTGAGGGATCGCTGTTTCTTTACAGTAATCTGTAGGGCTACACTTCCTTTGGTAGAATGACAGCAGCACGCTAGGAGAGGGAAAATAAACTCACCCAGGAGGATGGAAGCACACAGGTGCATAAAATTAATGGAAATCTCTGGTCCGGGACATCCATGATTATACCATGTTCAGTATCTGAACTGACTGTTCAGCTGGAGAAAGCTTTAAGTGCCTACATGACTTGAGGCACCAAGAAGTTATATTATTTAGTGTGGACAACACATGCAGGATTGCAGAACGGGAATCATCCTGTACAAGGGGAGGAGTAGATTTGACAAGTGAAGTGAAAGAGATTTAGAGGTCCTGGATGGATACAGTGGTGCACAAATAGAAGTTCATGAGGACATTGCTTCACCGTTATGTAATGGAATCGGTAGCAGTCTATAATTGTCCATCTGGACTACTTAAATGAGCTGAATAACTAATTGAACCTGTCTCATATTATAAACTTTTTTCATCTTGGTTTTTTTTTTCAGTTGATCTCTGTAATGCCATCGTGGCTAATTTTAGCTGCCATTTTCCCCTTGAAGGTATTTACCTCAGTCTGTTGCAGCACAGGAAATTGGGGCTGCAAGACGTCTCTCCAGGCTGAACGCTCTCCTGCCAATGAGATCAAATTGTAAAGTAGCTGCACTAATCTGCCTATCATCAGAAATAACCAAAGAAAAATGCCCAAATGTAAACATAAAAGGGAACTCTCATAATTGGCATACTTGTCATAGTTAACCATAAATCAGCCTAAATGCCAGCGGGCTTGTTCTTTTTGACATGATCTGGAGGCTAGCTTCACTTGTTGACATCTCATCTTCTCACAAGATACTGTATATTAGTAAAGTTAATTGACTAATCATTTTCATCACTGGGAGTGTAAGTAAATAATTCCATCTATTTCTACCTAGGCTTCTGTTTACGGTCCGAGGGTGCCAAGCATTCAGACTAAATGAAAATATACCCTCTAGTAAACATGCACGGCATCCCCCATAACAAGCTGCAGAAACTCTCCGAAGCATTGCTGTTATGTTGTGGGGAATCCTGAGAATCTTAGGCTTAACTCAGCATGCCGGACAGCCTCCTGCAGGGCTGGCCAGGCAGAGGCTGGGATGGCATGGGGATGCATCTGGGTAGACCTGTGTTAGAGCACCGGCATCTGTCATTTTTAGGGAAGGGAGGCAGGTCTACAAGTAGTGAATTAGAGGTGTCTGGCAGCGTGCATGAGATGATGTGGTAACATGTGCTTCAGCTAGATCAGGTAAGCTGGAGGATTATCTAATAGCTGATGTTTTCTGTCTTGTGACTGCCTTCACACAATCAGCTATGAATATTTTATTCCTTTGACCAGTTTTTCATAGTGATGGGAAAGGAAATTTGCTGCCTCTTCTATATTTTTGCTATCTGGCAAATTAAAGAAAATGTGACTGTGAATTATATTTTTGCTGAACTTGTGGTTTCCGTGACAAGACATTTGTGGGGGCAAAAGTAAGTAGTCATGAGATTTTGCTTTAGCTTGTGATAAAAATTTTCTAGATGATGTAGGGGTAAGTGACATTGTCACCGATGCCTACCACACTGACTCGACTCATTTGCCTGACTTGCTTCAAAAACTTTTACTTTTCTACCTTCCCCTCCTTTTTACAGCAGAGTGGGGTCATGTGCTGGCTGATGTATTTCCGTGTGTATTTTGGTCCTAGTTCTTTCTGCCATGATTTCTGCCAACAAGGGTATCCATTAGTGCTGGGGATTTTTGCCATGTGCAGTCACCTGGTTTGAGACTACAAACTGGGCTACAGCCATGAGAGGCAGCAACTGCCGACTTCTGCTGAGGTGACCTCACACACACACAGGATTTACAGGTGAAAGACTTGCAGCACAATTCGCAGACTAGAATAATTCATTCTCAGTTAGACCATCCCAACCTTCGCATCAACAGCTTTGGCCTCATCTCTTTTGTTGACCAAACTAAATCTTACCTTTTCAACTTGTTAGGGTACAAGAAGTGATTACAGTTTATTGCTTCAGCACAAAATTAACTTTAAAGAACAGTTTTCTGTTTTTTTTTTCTTAGATTTAAAAAGTTGAATTGTAATTGAGAAAAGGAACTAACCATATGCTTAAGTATCCCTATATTCATCTGAAAGTAAAGAAGGGCTTCATCAAATATGTAGGGACCTAAACACTTAGTTTAAATACTTCTAGTAATGAAGATTTTGGTACACAAATACAGAGGAGTTTAAACTTTGTGCCTTAAAATTTAAAAAGTATTTCAACAAATTGAAAGGCCACTTATCATTTAATTTAATTTAAAGAAATCACAATAATAAATTCAAATGTATCCTGTCTCACATCTGTAGCATGTTCCCTTTTCAAAAAAGTTCTCATACTAATTCCCCAAATTAAGTTCCATTGAACTTTTGTGTGTTTAACTTATGAATGGCCTTAGTTTCCAAGCTTATACTACTTTTCTTCTCATTTTAGCATGCAAAAAGTTTTTTATGTGGCTATATCAAAACACAATCTTGTATGTGAGTCTCATTTGCTTCAGATCAAGTTGTCCTCTGAGGAGCAGGTTGGGGGGAAGGGGCTAAATGCAACATTTAATGGGAAGTCCATTCAAACCCTCTAGCAACTGGAACTAATGGGGACAGACAGGGTTGTGAAATGTGAGCCTACAACATCTCCACTGAGAGATATCCATTCCACTTTGTCCTCTCAGGCTTTACTTCCCAGAGACATTGGGTTCTTTTCCTTAAATCAGTTCAGATATCTGCAAATAAGAGCAATACCATTGTGTTTTCTTTCTAAAGGTATTTCTGAAAACCAAGAAATCTCTTTCCAAATTGAGAAAATGTTTCTAGCAGCACTTTAGGCTGTTGATTTTCTGACATAGCTTGTTGTTTCTTTTTTCTACTCAAAGCAGTGAATGGATCTGCCACTATGATTTAATTACACAGAAACAAAACAACTTTTTTTTTTTTTTTTATGAGTCCTTAATGAAATATTTGAAATACTGGAAGTTTGTTGCATTAGAATTCGTAATGGTCTACCCTTACATAATCTTTAGAAATATAACAGGTGTTAACAGAGTAACAGCATCTTGGGCAGAGCTTTCTGTGGAAAGCGGGTGTCTGCTCTGGTACACCTTCTTCTCTCTTCCCTTACTGTCTTTGGGGTCCATATGGTTGCTTCTCTCTCATCCAGCTCATTCTACCACCTCTCAGAAAAGAACAATCTTCCTCTCCTGGCTTCTTCTTCTTAAAAAGTGATCATGGAGGTGTCCAATTGGCTCAGCCACGGAGGTTGGTCTAACTCAGAGCCAGGGAAGGTTCTGAGCAACTTCTTACAGGAAACATGATTGCAGCCTTTCCTCATTAGCAGAAACCATGAGAAGAGATAAAGTATCCTCAGAAAGTAGGCAGAACAAAGGTATTCCTTTGGCTGGTAAAAGAGAAAATCTTTAGAGTGGTGGAGGGAAAGGAGTAGGTGTGTGGGGTAAACAAAAAAAAAAAAAAGATAGTCCACTGATGCAGTCATGATTTAATCCTGTATCCAGTTCTGAGTCTGTCACTACAAGAAGGATGTTGTGGTGCTGGAACGTGTCCAGAGATGGACAGAAAAGCTGGTAAAGGATCTAGAGAACAAGTCTTATGAGGTGTGGTTGAGAGAACTGGGGATGTTTAGCCTAGAGAAGAGAAGGCTGAGAGGAGATACAATCACTCTCTACACCTACCTGAAGGTGTCAATCTCTTCTCTCCAGTACCAAATGATAGGACACAAGGAAAGGGGTTAAAGTTTCTCCAGCGGAGGTTGAGATTGGACATTAGGAAGAACTTTTTCACTGTGAGGGTTATTAAGCATTGGAGTAGGCTGCCCAGGGAGGTGGTGGAGTCACTATCATAACAGATATTCAAAAGATACATAGATGAAGTATGGAGAGATGCGGTTTAGTTTAGTGATAGGCTTGGCAGTGTGAGGTTAATGGCAGACTTGATCTTAAATATCTTTCTCAACCAGAATGATTCTATGAAGAACTGCAGACACTACTGAGTGAAGAGCAAGAAGTGCAGTCCTCTGGGATGCCACAAGGATTTAGTCAATCGGATTCCATACTTGCCTCAGGGTAATGAAGCATTCCAGACCAACTGCTTTGCATGGATCAGATTTATTCTTTTCTTGGCCATCAATCTGGCTGGAAGTTGGCTGGCTTGGCAGTGAGAAAGTTTTCTGAATCTAGTTTGGTCTACAGCACTTTTGATATTTGTATTGTATAATTTTCCTAATAATATATGAGCTGAAAATATCTTTGATTTTAAGTATTAGGGGAAAAGTACGATAGACCAGCAAAGGAATTTTCATTATTAAAAGCACTTTCATAAGATTGTTCTCCAGTGGCTAAGCTGCTTCAGTGATTACAAGAGCAAGCAGGGAACCAGGTATTCTGAGAAATCTTAAGTGCAAACTAAGGGCACTGCAGGCTTTGCTGGGGAAGCTGGAGGCATTTCTAGCTGTGGTGCCAAGGAGAACCCTTGCAACCTGCTTTGGGGTCAAAAAGTGTTACTGCTTCATTGACTGCATTTATAGTGAGGAAAGATGTTTAATAACATAAAGGGAAATTTCCTTTAAATCAGAAATAATATTGTTCTCCTTTCTCCACTAATATACTCAGCTAATTAGACATGGAAAAGAGAATAAGCATGGACTACTGTACATTTTCACTTTGCTCAGCATGTCCACATTATATAAACATATATTTAGAAAATGGCATACAGCTATAAAATCATTCAGATCCTTTTCTGCCTGACATAGTCTTTAAGTTACATTAGTGTTTCCACCAAATGAGGTCTTACTTCTGTGAGGACCTTTGCTTGAAAATGCTAAATTAAAGCTCCTGCTCTTTGAGTAGCAAGTGTATAAATATATATGCTGGAAATACAAAGAAGTGGAATCTCTCCTTTCATGCAAAATTTAGTGCAATCTGAACAAGGGTGTCAGGATCATAATGAAAGCTTTTATGTGGCTGCAACAATACATGTGCTGCATGGAATTAATTATCAAGAAGTGAAATGTGTGGGTGATGTCAGCCTGGAAGGACCTAATCAAAACGGCAACATGTAACCTACTTAACCTGTAACATAATGAGGATAACTGTAAAGCTTCAAGTAGCTTCCCAGCAACTCTGACTATTGTTTGGAGACTATTTATGTTTAGCTAGTCTGGTACAAAACTCCAACATGCAGTGTTCTCACCTGTCTGAATGGTTTATTTCTGACTCATAACTATCAGCTTTAGCAAAAATGAGCTATTATTTGTATGCCTCTAGTTAGTTTGCCTAGAACTTTTTTATGGCTGCTTAAGAAACCAGTCCAAAACAAATTTTGTATCTCTGCCACCTCTCTCCCTAGACATGGGCTCAATGAGTACTGGAAGCACTGAGTTCCGCTTAATGACTCAACAAGTAAATTATGGAGCTACACCTGGAGAGACTCTGTGTGCCCACTGTCACAAGAGATACCTGTGGGTGCTTTTCCTGGCTGTGGATCAGTATTGTGAGAACTAACTAACTGATTCCACCCTTGTATGTTTTCACTCATGGTGTCTTTTAAAATTTTCCCTATTTACAAAATTCTAACTAGTTGAAGTCACCTTCTGCTAAGTAATTTAGCTGCACAATTCTAGAGAAAGTCAAGGACACTCATCATTCCACTTTTGTTAAGGCTATAGGGTCTATTAGGCGCGCTTACAAGGGAAAACTGCTCATCCAGCTGTCAGCCAAATATTACAATTGAATAACCGTTCATATTGCTTTTATCCAATATTTGAATGGGTAATGCCAAACCAGGTGGTATAAATAACAGACAAATAGTTACATGTGGAAGTCATTTATGCTTGGTAAGAGATTGTCACAGTCTTGGAGTGGTAGGTATTATGTATAAGATTTGATCTTCCTGTGCCTAGACTGTCATCAGCACCAAATGTGTCAGTAACTTGGAGAGAGAGATGAGACTTTACCTACAATAGTCTCTGTATGTCTTGTTTGTTTTTATTTCTTGCTACATGGTCAGAAACACTTACCAGGAGCTTTTTCAAAGCCCAGCTTAGTTTCCTTTTTCTGAATGTAACACACACAGAGCAAGCAATTAAAACAATGGGCAAAGACATATACCATGCAAAGTAACTACTGATTGGGTTAAATTAGCAATTACAGGTATCTCGGAGCTTACAAGGTCACTGCCTTGTAGACTTCATTGTTGGTTTGTTGGTGGCCTGTAATATCTCTTTGACATGCCTAAGAATGCTGTTTTTCCAGGGTCATTTTTTTTTCCTAGTTACCTATCCAGAAATTGCAGTCATTGGCGTGGTCAGTATAATTTTCAGTTTCTATGTTATGTTGTAGTAGAGAAAACACCAGTGTTGCACCAGTTTACTGAATAGGCACCATGGCTTTCTCAAAGCTAGCCTGTAGTGATTAAGAAGGGATCTATTGTATTGGAAAGGTGGTTACAGTCAAACTGAATGAAATAGGATATGGATAATTAGGATGGCCATATTAAGAAACAGAGACCAAGTTCCTAATTCCATTTGAAGCTAATTAGGAGGCCTGTCACTTTGATAAGATGTTTGGGCTCACAGGATCTGCTTTGTTGAGGGTATTTCTTCTTTAATTGGCCTGTCAATTACAATTTGCCAAGAAATGCTGTGAACTGCTTACAGCCTGTTTTCAGTCTATCTTACAAAAAGGTTTTCAGAAACATTTGATTTGTTTTGGTTTTGTATTTTAAAAAAGCATTAGAATGCATACTTGCTGTTATTCTCCTGGTTTGTTTTAACTGAAGTCTTCCACAACTGCAAAGGGAGAAGATATGCTCATGATGCAAGTTGCAACGGAAAAATTAGATGTAAGCTGAACATGATATATGGGACACAATGTTGCTCTCTCCTGAGGTGATGAGCTGAGAGTACTAAAACCAAGGGAGAGAAGCAGCAAAATAGGTGTCTCACTGGAGCGAGACATTTTTGCCATCATTAAGGGTTAGCTAAGAAACTGAAAATTAGCAAGTACATTTTAGAGGGAGCATGGAAATAATCAAGCGTGAAATAGCAATCTATTGACCTCTGGTAACTTGATGTCTTGATTTAGGCAACTGCTTTACAAGCTTGACAAACAACTTAATGCCACTGATACTGGACTTTTTATGGTAGTACGCTAGTTACTCAGATGAGGAACGGTCACCATGTGACAAAACATTAACAGCTGACTCAAAGGCATGCTTGGTCAAAGCAAAAGTGAGTATTTTCTGTGCTGGTTTATTTTTTTCTGTTTTCCTGGCTGAGAAAAACAGTTTGGCTAAATGCAAGGGTGCTGTACCTTCTTTCTGAGGGAAAGTTTCTTCTTCAGGAAGGAAAAAAAAAGACAATTTGCTGTGAACTCTGTTGACAAAACCAATAGTGCTATCCAGCACATGAATTCAATTCTCATATTCCCAGGCAATGCAATATCCGTATTCTCACAGAGCTGCAGTAGCCAGGATCTAGTCTCCACTCTTGTCCCTTCCCTTTGCACCATTTTCATGGTATGAAAGTGTTATTTTAAAAGATATTTCTATAGAGAAATCACCCTGTCTCCAATAATAGCTAGAGAGGGCAGGAGCAGCAGTAAGTTCTCTTCAACTGTGTGTAGAATTAAATGGATGCCATAAATCCAGGAATAGGTGTTATGGATGTGGATGTCAAAATCTAACTCACTATTGGCCTCTAGTAATTCTTGTAAATATTGAAATGATTTGAGGTTTCTGGCTTCTCACCTCTTACAAATTGCAGCAAAAGGTACTGATCCTAAGAGGTGTGAAGTGTGTTTTACAAAATTGCATTTGTTTGAGAGCACTTAGCCCCATCTCAGATCTGAATGAAGAACAGTCTGCTTCAAGATTTTTTACAAAGTTTGGATTAATTAGAGAAACAGCAATTTCCTCTGTGGATTTCCTCTTCTTTTTTCCTAAGGCCAGGTTCTATTAACACATGTTCAGCAAATTTCTCTGCAACAAAATGTTTATGTTTGTGGCCTTTGCTTCATTTTCAGACTAGAATAGTTCAGCTGGGAGAGACCTACAATGATCATCTAGTCCAAGAGCCATTTAGATTTTTGCCGTGGCTCAGATTTGAAGTAAGGTGGCTGCAGCCACAATGCAGAGTAGTAGCCTCTCTGCAATCATGGCTGCCCAGCATCTGGTGCCACAGCTGTGTGCAGGCATTGAAAGCTTGCCTCTTATTCTGATGCTATGTCTAGTGGTGTGACTTAAAATTTTATTTGGGTAGGAGAATGAAAAAGGCTATATAAAATGATGATTCAAAACATTACGTGCTTGTCAACCCTACTTTTACTATAAATTGGTACCTCATGGCTTCTTTGTATAAGACAGTGAGCTAGTCTAGCAGAATGACCTAGTTATTTTTAAAGCCCGCTTATGTCAATGCTCTCTGTCCTGTGACCATGTTGGCCACCATTATTTCGGGGTGAGGTCAGTCTTTTTCTTTGCTCAGGCCACTTGCCAGTTTCTCAACACCTGCCTTGAAAGTGACAGCTCTATGGGTGTCCTCATAAATTACAAATCATGTGCCTCTACCCTGATGCCTTGGGACAGGCATAAAGTTAGAAACTGCCCTGTAACCCAAGCCCCGGGGCTGCTGCATGGGACAGCTGAGCAGCAGGCAGCGAGCCACAGCAGCAGGGGGCCGGCCACGCTGCAGGCCCTGGGCAGGACCCAGCCTAGCGTGGTGGAAACTCTATGTGCACTGGTGCCTGTGGGCATGTGGCTGTGCCTGGGGAGAAATAGGACTGGGCTCCAGGTAGAGAACTTACTCCGTGGGGAAGGGTGGAGAAACTAAGAGGCTAACAGGGTGCTGTGGATTTTGTGCAGCACCTCTGCCCTTGTGTGCCTGAGATGAACTGAACCAGTGCGAATGGGACAGGGAGTGAGGGTCTTGGCACTGAATGGGCAATCCTGGAGACAGCTGTCACTTTCCTTTGCCATCTCCCAGCTCCTCAGTTACAGGTCTGGCATACAATTGACCACAGAATGAATTCGGTAATGTGTTTTCCTCTTTCCGGTGTGTATTGCGGCCACTTGGTCAACAGACATGTGCTCCGTAGCTCCATAGACTGGCACAGTCCTAAGGCTGCAATTCAGCAAAACTCTTAGGTGCTCCTCCTCCTCTCAAACACAAGCTGCTCAGTCTACCCTGCTCTCACCACCCCCACCATGCAGATTACATCCACCTACACGTAAGCTGTTAGACAAGTGGGACAAACTGCAACACCTCACTGTCTTAATTTGTCTGCTTCTTCCCTAGGTGTGTGCTGTCCTGCTCTGGCACAGTCTAGTAGTCCCCAAGGTTTGGGGAGCACTACCTGTTGTATCACAGCACCATGGTTTTCTCTCAGCTCCACAATTGTAGGTGCCAGACATGATTGCTAATATGTGGAGTGGTATGCTGTGAGCTCCCACCATCGAAAAGTGATACAAGGCCTGAACAGAGCAGAGGTTGATCATGCATCCTTTTTAGCCCACCTGTATGCTGCCTCCAAAAGCACAAACAAAATCTGTTACCCTCTTGGCATGGGTACCCTCTTGGGCAGCCATCCTTAGCTGAATGACTAAACTGCAGAAAAGTGAACACTAATTTTTTTTCAAATGGTTAATGAGGTGTATTTTAACAGAGATTGTTTTCTCTCTTACTTTTAGCTAGTGGACATATTTCATGCTCTTTTATGTGTAGGATGTACGGTTAATGCTCTTGCCCATTCATCAATATGAGAAGGCTGCAGAGTGGTGCTGACCAGAGCTACTTGTAAGAGTGCACCATCTTGCTTTGTTTAGATTTTCAGTTAATTGCATTTCCTTACAGCTGTGCTTCTGAATAATATGGATATTGTTATCAAAGAAATTACTGAGCTGAGACTGATGAGTAGGCTGCAAAACAGATTTATTTCTTTGTGAAATTGTGTTACATCTTTCATTTTTTTTTTATTTTGTTAAGAAGTTAGGTCTCAAATTGTCTGATTGGAGATGGATAAGTGAAGCTCCAAAGATAATTTTCTGAGTTTTGTAATGTTGACTGCTCCAGGTCCTATATGTGATTTATCTTCCCAAGCAAACTATGTAGAATCAAGTGTTTGCCCTTCTAGATGGTGGTATCTTCTCTTCAGAAGAAGACATCTGTAAGATAACATCCCAGTCCTATTCAGTACTTCCCATAGTGTACTTGAAAAGCAAATGCATAAGCATCTACTGCAATTGGAGTGCTCCTGGAAGTGCTGCAGTGTATACTTTGGCTAGTGTCTCGGTATGCATGTTCCTTGAGCTCCTTTCAACTATTTTTCAAGTTCTTTTCCTCTTCCTCTCCTATTCTTGTTAGCAGTTGCTAACAAGATGTCCCTTTTTCCAGCTGGCAGCAGTGACAACAGTGATGAGAGTATGAGCATGCATGATTTGAGGTCATCTGTTGTAAAAACATCTGTCACCTATCCTTGCATCTGGTGACATTTTGTAAGTAAATAGGATAATCCAGACAAAATTATAGTTTCATAATGCTCAATTTTCATTGTAAAGGACATAAAAACACACACACACATAAACCCCAAAAAGGCTTTCTTTAGGTGGCAGTATCAACAGGTGTAGGAAGGCATCCATGGGATTTCGTGCCGAAAAAGGGAAAATTAATGAGAACTTGAAAATGAAACATGATAACAAAAGATGCACACTCCTGTTTTGGTAAGGTAAAAAAAAGAAAGAAAAAAATATGAGAACCTGAAGCTCTCTCTAAAGGCCAAACATCTAATTTGTTCTGTCCATTCCAGCTCTCTTCTCCTAATATTTATTTCTTACTGTTTCAGGGAAAGGCTAGGTGGAGTTTGTTGGATGTGAGGTAATTTCATGGACTGACTGTAGTGATGGCAAGGGAGGTGATCCTTAGTAGGATATGACAAATAGAGGACTATATATACACGCAAGTTGATTGTATTTCTTTTATGCCAAGTCATGGAATTTTATGTTGAACTTTAGGCCATTTATTTATCTAGCCTTCAGTGATGCAAAAGCCCATGTCCAGCTATGTCTTTCAAGAAAAGAACAATTTGATATCACTGCGACTTGCAGTAAAACAAACCACAAAAAAGGAAACAGTCATAGTTCAGGGCCTTTGAAGTGACTCATGTCAGCAAATAGATTGTAAATAGAAATGAAGTAGGAGGAGCATCTCCAGAGAAGGCTGCTTCACTGCTAGCAGAGTGAGGAGCCAACTCCTACCTCTGCAGTGTCCCTCTACCCCTTGTCCCTCCTGGCACAGTGCTGGGTGGCATGCCAAGTGGGGTGCATGACTCCTTTACTCTGGGCCTGGTGGTGACAGCAGATTCTGGCACCTGGCCAGGGTGGCTGTGGACTGAAAGGAGGCATTCAGAGGTCTGAGACACATTTGCTGGCCCAACAGCTGCTCCCAGCTTCCTGGCAGAGGCCAGGGACAGATCACAGAATCACAGAATCTTAAGGGTTGGAAGAGACCTCTAGAGATCATCTAGTCCAAATCCCCTGCCAGAGCAGAACCACCTAGAGTAGGTCACACAGAAACTTGTCCAGATGGGTTTTGAATGTCTCAGATCATCCCACTGGGCTCTGGGGAACAGTTTCATGGCAAGGAGGGGAAATGAGGACTGCAGGAGAGCTTAGAGGGGGCTAAGGCATAATAAGGATAGAGAAAAACAAATGGGAAAGAATTCTGTGCCCATTAGTAAGAACAACAAGGTAACTTCAGCACAGAAGGTAAATGCTTCTTGCTGTGTCACAATTTTGCTTTTCTCTTATCTTCCCCTAATGGAACCATACAACAGGACTGGGGCAGAGTGGTTGGGTTGGAAAACTGTCTGGAGGAAAAGAACCTGGGGGTGTTGATCGACAGCTGCCTGAAAAGGAGCCAGCAGTGTGCCCAGGTGGCCAAATAGGCCAATGGTATCCTAGTCTGTATCCAAAATAGCGTGGCCAGTAGGACCAGCAAAGGGATTATCCTCCTGTACTCCGTACTGATGAGGCTGCATCTCAGCTATTCTGTCCAGTTCTGGGCCCCTCACTGCAAGGACATAGAGGTGCTGGAACGTGTCCAGAGACAAGCAAAGAAGCTAGTCTAGAAGAAACAAAGGGTCTAGAGAACAAGTCTTATGAGGAGCAGCTGAGAAAACTGGGGATGTTTAGCCTGCAGGAGGCTGAGGGGAAACATGAGCACTCTTTATAACTACCTGACAGGAGGTTGTAGTGAGGTGGAAGTGAATCTCTTCTCCCAAGTAACAAGTGACAGGACAAGAGGAAATGGGCTCAAGTTGCACCAGGTGAGGTTTAGATTGGATTTAGGAAGAATGTTTTTCACCGAGAGAGTTGTTGAACACTGGAAAGGGCTGCCTGGGGAAGTGATGGAATGCCCATCCCTGGAGATATTTAAAAAATGTGTAGATGAGGACATGGTTTAGTGATGAGCTTGGCAGTGTTAGGTTAGTGGGTGGACTTGATGATCTTAGAGGTCTTTTCCAACTGACTGTATGATTCTATGACTCTAAAGCACTCTCAAAGCCAATGTTGTCAATAAACTTTGGAAAAATATCATCTCACACCTTTCCAAATCTTGAGGTGATGATGCCATTGCCAAGGTCTATTTGCCATCTATGAGTGAAGGTAACAAATATTTTAAATAAAGCAAGGAGTCACCCCAGTGACAGCAGCACAACAAGAACTTCCCTGGACTTTGGTGGACTAACATGTTGGGTATGTCAGCTAAAGATCAGGCTGAGATTGCCCTGGAGAAAATAAGATAGTCCTTCTCATACTGATCTAATAGCACCTACAGCTGACTTTGTCACATCAACAATAATATGGAAATAAGGTATGATCCACTGGAATAATTTTTTTTTCCATAGAAAAAAATATGCTAGGTGTGAAGAAAGCAGAGACTGTGGTATTTCTGCATGTGAGATCAAACAATTATGACAAAACATTGGGCTCAAACAGCTAATAATTGTGCTTTTTGTCTTTAAACAGAACTTGTGGCCTGAAACAGCATGTTATGAAATCAGTGGAAAATGAGAACTTGAAGTTATTCAAAGCTATCATCATCCTGATGCTCTAGGATTATGCTTGTCTCAACAAGCTAGCACTGCTTCATGGACTTAAAGCATGAAAAGATGTCAGGAGACTGCTAATTTTATTTCTGTCTGTGACACACCTCTGCCTCCAGAGATCTACTTGTCTTTGAGGAAGACATTTAATTTTCTGGATCCTCTGCTTCCCTTCCCTGTGCTTCCTCTTCACATCAACTGCCAGTGACTGAGTTTGAGGCCTTTGTTTCATTCTTAGCTTCTTGAACCTCCAGTGTTATGGGGATGTAAATAAAAGCAATATCATGTGAAAACAGGACCTGCACAAAAACATGGTTTGTTTGCTGAAACCTTTCTTGCTGTTCTTCATTGGGTGAGAGCACAGTTATGTTTGAATTTCTGTTGTTGGTAATGTAATTAGTGCTGAACATGAAACAACAAAAAGTCTGTCTTTCTCTTGAAGGGTTGATAATCCAAGGTCTTGAAACTGGGTATGCTTATGAGTATGTTTAATTTCATGAAGACGAGCAGAAAATGCCTACTTGTCTATAAAACTACTTTTCAACTAGAACTAGTGTGAAGAAAGGTATTGACAAACGTTTTTGCCATTCAAGGTCATTTTTACTTTTTACCTTCATTCCTCTTGCCATCAGTTTAGGGTTACTTAACTTGATTTCCGTGGGACATATTATGCGCCTAAAGTATCTTGAGAACAACAAAAGAAACCACTTGTTATTATCTGGGCCTTAGAAGAGCAGCATTGTGGCCTCACCTCAGCCTGTGAATAGCTTTTAGCATTTCCATATTTAGCCCACAAAGCATTTAAGAATTCAAATCAGAAAGTAACACCAAGAGATAAACATTCAGTTTGGTTCTTACCTATTTTCTTGACTATGTCCATCACAGGAAAATTTCTGAACTAAAATTTGTAAAAGAAGGCTAAAGAGTCACTTTCCAATTTCATTATACAGCTACGTTTTTATGATAAAAAATGGAGTAGAAAGCACATCGATGACACCAGACCAATTTTATACTTTAAATACTAGCACCTTGAAAGGCCACAATTACTAACTTGTTCTGCACTGCTCCAGAGCCAAGAAATTGTTATGGAATCACTGCTCACAAGAGAGAAAAACAGAAGTTAGTTTCTGTGACCACATATATACAGACGAGAGATGTTCATGGCTGTGCCCATGATGTACTGGTGGATGTCAATTAACCATGTCTTCTGGTGGCTATTGATGCTGAGCATACCTTGCGTGGAAAGGAAGAGGCTCTTAACTGTCTTGAGACAGAATAAATTTTCTGTCCTTGAGTTTCTTAATCATATTTGTGGGGCTTTTATGCCAATTAAAAAATACTGCCTCATCATTTCTTTATTCACGATTCCGTGCCAATGTTCTGTACTGTGGGAAAAGTGAGGATGTCTGCATAAGGCAAAACATGAAGAAATGGACTCAAAATGTCTGTAAATATAGTTTGGTAATTTATGTCTGTGTATGTGGGAAAAGCAAAGTGTATGTTCTACACAGAAAATGTAAATTGTCTTTTTTGCTCTGCCCTGGGGCTACATCACCTTTTAAGATCTCTTCTATCAGACTCCCCTTGGAGTCACAAAGTAGACCCTAACACCTGATTCAGGATGTACACATGTTTTGTGAATGTTTTTTCATTCATGTATTTTAACTTAAATAATTTGCTTTGGCCATTTCCTCTGCAATTTCATCCTTAGAGTCAGTGTTATCAGATGCAACACATCATTTTCTAGTGAGAACAGGTAAATCTGTGACTTCTCTTAGAGCCTGACATCAGGCCTCCCACTGGCAATAGAAAAGCAATGTCAGATGTTCATTCATGTTCTTGAACAAGAAAGCAGTCTGGTAGTAATGTGGGATCTGTTCATGGAAATAATACAGGATCATTAAGCTTCTCAAAAAGATGTACCACAGCATTTTGCTTTTGGTATTTTAATATATTTGAATTGATACACAACTCTCACTGACAACAAAGCATCTCCCAATCATTGACCTCCTGTAAAAACTAGGCATTTTCTATTACAATCCAACAAACATAACTGAACAATAAAAAGAATTCTAGAATGTGCTTAGGCTTTGCTATGTTCAAAGAGTTTGGTATTTAGGTCTTGCCTGAAGCTAGTGATAAAAACACCTTTCATCCCTGTGAAAGCTGAAGGGCTGCTTTAAGTGCTATGGAAGCAAGTTCAGCACTTCTTGATGTCAGCTTGGTTATATGTAGGTGTACCTGTTGACACTTAATACATACAATGCCTTAATGCACTCCAAGGCCAAGAGAATTCAAAAGCTTCACTTGCTGAAAATATTTCCTTCCTTCAACTTGTTCCTCTGAACTTAGCACCTTATTGGAAAGCATGACAGCAAATTTTCCATCCCAGCAGTGTTTCAATAAGGCCAATAACATGTATCAAGATGATCTGGAGGATATCCAGCACTCCCTGTTCTCAATGTCTTCATTACAGGACAAACTAAATGCCTGTTTGGTTTCACATGCCATGTTTTACCTCGTTTGGGCAGTGCAGAAGCTGGTATATGCCTTCACTGCTTCTGCGTACATATTGCCTAACAAGTATACTGAGAATACTAAAACATTTGAAGGCCGCCTTCTGCCCTCATTTTGCCCTGGAGTGCTGTAAAAATGCACATCATTTTAGCAGTAATAACAAATAATACGAAGGACATCTTGTAGATTCACAGACTTCTGTCTTTGTTATGCTAGAGCCACCTCATCAACTTCTATGGAGCTGATCTAGGAACAGTTTCACATTTAGCTGAGGAGAAAGAAGAATAAGTTGAATATTTCCCTCCTGTAACAGCTTCCACAATGAGATCTGGGTGAAGGAGTAAGCTGAAGTAGCCATGGCAAAGAAAGGTTGTGAGCTGTGCTTTCAAGGCACCAGCTGCACAAGAGCCATCAGGGATCCATGTAACGCAGTACACTATGCAGCTTCTCTCTCTCTTTAGGGGCTCAGATTTGCTAAGTGCTTAATGTCAGTGAAGTTCTCTTGGTGACCAGGATGGTATTGCCTTTCCTACATAGACTGTTAAATTGCACAGGCTATTATTCGCCTACTCAATTAATTGCCAAGGAGACAGAGGAAATATGTGTCCAGAGAAGAAAATGAAGCCATCTTTATTTTCTGGCTAATCAAAATCCAATGGCTTTTGAAGACAGTGAAATGATCATTAATTAGGAAGGATACCTAAATTTGAAGTTCAAAGAACCTTGTACAAGCCAAGAAAAGGACAGAGCTTGTTCTCCCGGGCTGACAAGGCTTTTTTAGACTTAGCTAGCAGGAACCAGACTGTGTCTGATTTGAACCTGGCCTGAAATACACCTCCAGTTCCCACAGATAAATGCATCTACAAACCAGAGATTTGGTGCATTATAGAATATGGGTCCCAAAGAGCACAGGTTAATTTGATAACAGCCTCAGTGTATAGCAAACAGAGGATCCTTAAATGGATGGTGAATGGAGACCACTACAGACCATTCCTTGCTCTCTCATGCTCTGACATGAAAGAAGCCATCAAAATGCCAGGTGATAACCCAAGCTGAACACTCCCCCCACTCGCCCTGGGGCACATGTGCTATTGTACGAGCAAGTCAAGGAAACATCTCAACAATAGGGAGGTCCAGCTGTGGTCACCGCTGCACACACACACACACACACACACACACACAATCATGTCCGCAGAAAGGCTCTGAAGTTGTGCAGGAGACAGATCTGGTGAAATATAAATGGATGTGGAAAGGGCAGGGGAAATGCTGTAGGGGCTCACACCCAGGGCTGGGGGGGAAACAAACCATGCAGCTGTTGCACAAAACCTGCCATGTGGTTTACAGTAGCACAGCCAGCAGCTGCCCCAAGGGATATCCCAGACCTGAAGCAATGCATGCAAAGGCGCATGGGTGAAAGGAGCAAGGAAAAGAGGTGCTGTAGCTGTGGTCTAGAGAAAAGGAAACTGGGAAGAGGTGGCTACAAGGTAGTGCACAAGCCACATGCCCTGTGGAGCAAGACCTGCCTAACCACATAAATTTTTCCAATGTTTCTTGTTAGAGTTTACCCAAGAAGGAAGATGTTCAATGACTTCTACCACCACACCTCCTATTCCTCCATGTCAGTTTTTTGTTCTGCCAGGGTCTCTGGCAGGGCATCTCTGTGTCTCTGAGGAGATTTGAGCATAGCCACTGAGGTGAACCAGGAGGAATGTAATTAGAAAACACTTAAAATAAATCTATAAGGCAGTAAAAATAAAACAAAGTTAATTTCCAAAATAAGAAAAGTCTGAAAGTCTTCAGGTCTCATAACCATCAGTGCCCTTAACTTGCAATAGATCTTTTCCTTGTTTTCACTAAGGAAAACAAAAGGAGCAGATCTAGGATTCATATATTGCTCCCTCAAAGGGTATATACACAAAATATGATACTTGAAGGTATGATAAAGATGAAAGGTTATTCTACAAACAATAGAGCCCTACTACTTGTTTTTATCCAGAACACTATCACTACAATCCTTTGTAAGTAGAAATTCATCTTCAGGCTCAAGTGGGAGTTGGACCATGTTTTTAAGAAGAAGAAATTTTTATAATAATGTACTCATTTATTAAAATAGTTATAAGGTAACCCAGCCAGCTCTGAGGACAACAGAAAGGAGCAAAAGCAAGTTTTTTCTCAGGATCAAGGAGCTGGGGTAATTCTCTCCTGGGAAATCAACATTTTAATACGTGTCAATCTGACCCCAACCACTATCTTAAAGATTAGCCTGAAAGATAGTGCACTGGAAGGGCATGCAGAGAACTCCATGTGATAATTTCCTGGAATTTCTGGATCGAAAGAGATAAGAGCTGCATGTTGACATCTGGGAATTGATGTGACCTTTTGCTTGCAAGCTGATCAGACTGTGATCAGAAAAGAATCACACTTAGAAGCACTTAATAAAGAACTCAATGAGGAAGATTTGGGTAAAAGAAGGCAAAAAATTATCTAAAGTCTTCAGTTCTACACAGATCAAAGTGGTATTTGCAGGCTCTCTCACAGAAGGATTGCATTCTGGTCAAATTTACTGTGCAATTTGTGCATGCTAAATCATATTGAAAAATTCATACCAGTCATGAACCTTCAAGAAAGCAACCTCTGCAGTTCTAAGAAGTACAAGTATATGGAAAAAATAGTCTTGTTTACAAATATGTCAAAATTTGCACTTGCAAATCCCTTAATTTATTGATTAAGACCAGAAATGAAGAAATATGGACATGATAAAATAACATTTTAAGATGCCATGGTTTTTAAGAATACACCTTGAAATTATACTCACTGTAGTTTTCACAAAGTTACTTTTCACAAAGAAAACTGTGACAGAGCTTCAAGAATATGTGCTTCCTCTATATTTGTAAAGCTACTTTTATTGAGCATTTCCTTTGTAGTTAACCTATATTATTTATATAGGGAGTGGAAGCAGAAATCTTGTTAAGCTTACAACTGAGTTTTGACATAAATTGTAATAAAACCAGACACAGGCTTAACTATGTCTGCTTTTGAGTAGCACACTACTGCTCATGACCATCACAATTCCTAACAACAGCCTCCATTAAGAGCAATGGTGTAATTCAGTGTGAAAAATACAAAACAATTGTGGGAGAAAGATTACTGTCTGCATGGAGACACTTTAGTGTCCAGTACAGAAGCGCTGAGCAAACATATTTACAAAAGCCAAAGGCTTAAAGCTCATGCAAAGCACAGTGACCACCATTGCTATGGAATAAATCACTTTGTCTTAAATGACTCTCCATGTTTGTCACTCTGAAGATATATGTGGACAGCCTTTCCACCAGACACCATCTACTCACAAGTATGGCTGAATTTAATTTATCAAAACAAATATATTTCTCTGAGACTGTAGAATAACATTTTCATAGAATAAACTTAGGTTAGTTACAGGTTATCCAGTCTAGTCCTTTGCTTGAGACAGGACTAACTTCAAAGTCAGAACAGGTTGCTCAAGGCTTTAGTAAGTCAAATTTTAAAGCATGGAGGTTCACCAACTTTTCTGGATATGTGTTTCAGTGCATGTTATAAAAGATATTTTCCTCATGTCCGGCCAGCACTCCTATTGCTGCAGCTTGGGATCATTACCTCTAGTCCAGCCATTTAGATTTCTGTCTCTATGATCCCTGTAATCCCCTGTAGATACACAGGTAGAGGACTATTAGATTCATCTTTTTGTTTTGTCTTCTCTAGGCCAGAAAAGCTCATCTCTCTCAGTTTTTCCTTCTATACTGGAAATTTTACACTCTTAACCATTCTGCTAGTCTGTTGTTGGATTGGCTTCAGGCTGACCATACCACTGTTGTACTGGCAGACATGCGCAAAACTAGATGCAGATGCCAGAGGAAGTTGGGCTGCTGCAGCTCAGGACCACTATCCTGGAGATTGTGGCAGAGGCTGCCAGACAGAGAGGGACACTATGGCCAGTGCTAGGGCTGCTGCCAGCTGTCCTCAGTCTTCCCTGATCCTGGCTGGGGTGGTGTGACATCTCTTGCTACCAGGTCCTGCCCTTCCATCCTAGTAGAGCCCTCACTGCTCCTAGTCGAGGAGCCCCGATCCTCTGGAGATCCCTGACAACACCAGATGTGATCTCACAAGAGCAGAGGAGAAAGAAATAATCCCATCCCTTAGCCCACTGCTTAAATTCCCACTGTCCACTTCTCCAGGAGAAGTGCAAACCACACTTACAAAGCCTATCTAGGAAAATGGGTGTCATAGTGGTGCCTGTTTCCACCATTTCTATACAATGGCAATAGCAAGGTGTATTTAGGGACACAATTTGCTCTTTATATCCTGTTTTCAATTACCAAGGTGCTAAAGAGAATGTGTAAAGCACTTGATAATAACACACACATTAAAGACCTGCTGGAGCATTTGTTAGAAGACCATTTCTTTCTTCTTTTACATGTCAATGTACATAGGGAAGATGGTTTTTCCCGTTCCTTTTTAACAAGAAAAATATTAGGCTTTGATTCTCTGCTTTCTTTTTATCTTCTTCTAGCTTAAATAGCTTCTGGAAAGGATAAAAAAAAGAATAGCAAAGAAATCACAAAAGGAAGATATCAATAAGAAGCATCACTGACTATTCTCTAAGCAGTTTCCAAGCAACTTTTAATGGAAGGTCAGGCACAAGCAAGATAAAGGGAGGAAAAAACCAAGACATTATTTCATACAGTAAAGTGGTTGTGAAAGCTGCCAGTTACAGAGGAAATAGATTGGCCAGCCTGACCACTTATTTATGTTTTTCTGTGAATACGAATGAAAATCCTGTAATAAAGGGCACTATCAAATTTGAGCGAGACTGTTAATGCCAGCAATAGGTTTGCATTACTCCTCTGAGAGGCTTTCATCACTGAATATGAGATGTTGACTCTGTGGTAGCAACAGTCCTGTTGGACTCCCTCAGCTCTTTCTGTCTGAAGATCTAGAATACTTTCTGTCTTTAAGTAGTCATTTCTTATCTTTGCAGCTCTGAGTAGATTTGGTGAGTTATTTGGATGGGGCAAGTGATGCACAGAGAAATGAAGTGACTTTACCAAAATGGATGTAGCTGTTCATAAATGTCTTAACACAGAGGTTGCAGTGACCAGAGATGTGTGTCCAGTCAAGATGAGACAACTATATGTGCAGACAACTCTGGTGATCCAGCATTTCTGGCTTGCTACAACATCTCCCAGTGTAAAGAGATGGAGCCTATATCTGAGGTGCATATATCTGTGTATGTAAGTTGTGTACGATTTCTGCTTTTGTCTTCATGTATCTGACAATCTTAGACAGTTGGCAGTTCAAACAGTCCTTTTGAACCTGAGTGCCATTGCAGACTGTCCAAATACCTCACTTTGGTCCTAAAGTCATAGTACGCAAAGCATCCCTCTGACACTCTGTGAGCCATATAATGGTCAAGGAGCAAAAGTTCATGTGTCCATACCAAGAAAAGCCCTAGGAAGGCATATAAGTGCTTACTTGGAGTCTTGAAAATTGAAGAAATCCAATTATTAGTTATCTTTAGAATGTTGGCCCACTGAGTAGTGATAGCAAGTGCAAAACCTTTCTCTTTTAGTTTCCATCTTGGATCGAGAAGTTAAGCTGACAAGCTGATACAGTTTGATTGGTAAAATTTTGCTACTTCATGGCTGGATTTTCTGATGTCTGCACCAGGAAGATACCACAGCCTGTCTCGCCACATGGTGCTTGTTAGTTCCCACATGTTTCACCACGTGACAGTTAATTCTGCCTTCCCCTCTATATCCTGTCTCCAAGTTAAAAAAAAATATAGGCAAGTGAAAAAAAACTGTCTGAATTTGAATTTCCAACCAGAGAAAATATTTTTGCCAAGAGCCACTTATAATAAAGTTCTGGGTTAGAATCTTATGTGCTCAGAGGCCTGAACAAGATTATCAGGAGTCTTTTAGTCACTGGAAGGTCATTAGACTTGATCCTGTATTTAATCTGCTAGCCTCATGTAGCAGTCTTGGCTAGCCCTAGAACATGCCAGACTCATTACCTAGGCAAATGAAATCTGTCCTTTGTGTCCCAGCAGTGACAGGTAAGAAAGCGAATATTGTCGGACTGAAAGGCTTTTTGCTGTCTGGGAAAAAGTTTCACACACACACACACACACACACACGAAGCTGTGATGAATTGTTACAGCCAAACATGAGTCTTTCGGAAGCATCTCTCTGCACATGCTCTTATGGATGCTTTCCAGAGCTGCAGGGTAGTGCTGAGGCCACTCTTCTGGCTCTGGGTATTTGCTTGCCAGGCACAGCTGGTTCATAATCCAGTCCATTGGGATCCTGAAGAAGACACATGATGCCCTAGCAATATGTGAGAGCTAGGTGCCAAATAGTCCTGTATTTAAAGTCTGAGATTTGAGTACAAGTTTACATCTTTGACACCCATACTACATTTTGTCTGGAAATACTGCAGATATTAAAATGAAGGGACCATCTTTTTAACATGACTTCAGCTACTGAAGTCTGTTCTGCTTTTACTTTGTATTTCCAATCATGTACAGAGCAAGAGTTTCTGCAGTACACAAGAAGCAATCTCAGAATTCATTCCATAGTATGTTAGACATGTCTGAAAAAATGCTGTGAAAATCTCAGTATTCTTACAGCACTTCTCCTATTAGACGTGATTTTTTATTTTTTATTAAATCACAACCCTTTCCAAATTGCATGCGAACTACATGCATCCCAAGCTTTTGCCTGTGAAGAAGAACACCAGTGAGAGGTGATTACATCCTAACTGAATGTGCTGAATTCAGGCTGAGAAGAGATTTTTCACAAGACATGCTCAACAGTGGGTGTCGCAACAAGTTATCAAGGGTGCAGTAACATCTTAGACTGGTGTAGCTGTATCTGCAGTAAGTTTTGAAATAAGACTTTAGTCAGTATGATTTGTTTTACATGTAGACTGACATAGAGACCAGCAGCTGACCTCCCCTGCATTGTCTTCTCCAGATGCACTAGACAAGCTTTGTGATTCAGACTTGCTTGTCTGAGATCACTTGTGGGCTGAAGCTGATGACGTAGCTGTCAGCTCTAGGTCAGAAAACGGATGTGAGAAGAGACTTCTAGCTCAGAGTGGATTGACACTGATTTTATCTTGGCTGCTCTGCTGTCTCCTGCAGAAATCTGGTGCCCAGCTCTGAGCATGTGGGCTATGCTGTGAATAATCAGCTGAGAAGTGGTTTGGCAGGGCAGCACTTTTCTCTATGGGGGCTGCTTGTGGTGGCAGTCTCTTGTAAGACAAAAGGTTAGAAAAAATCCAGTCTTTCACTTACAAAGCTCTGGTTTTCTTTTAGTTTAGGATTGTGGAATCTTCTTCAGTCACGACTGGAAAAGAGTATCTTGAGACCCATGCAATTGCATTTATCTTAGTTCAAAATATTTTATGGAAGCTAATTATCATGATTCAGTTGTGCACTATTTGAGACAGCCTTCCTCATTTTTGTGCACTACATTTTTCCCTGTCTTTGTTATCGTTTCCTCTTTACCTGCTTTTAGATTTGGAAGGTTTACTTTGAGAGTTACTTGAGATTTTTTTGTTTTCAAAGTAATGATCTACACAGCAGTCAGCAGCTGGGCATCACGTAGTGGAACCACAGTCTGTGTGTGTTCACAGAACTATTTGCTTCCTTGTTTCTGAGGCTAATTTAAAGCTCTTGTCTCAGTCTCCATGAAAAATCTTTTGAGTATTTTAGAAACTGTCTCAGCTGGAGCAAGGTTTCTTTTGAGCCAACAAAGCTAATGGTGCCTAATAAAACTCCTTGTAGCTAAGGAAAAAGCATGACTGGATGAAGTCTCTGAGTGGAATTAACTACCAGAAGGAATGACTTTAAGCCCAGTATAAGTTGTTTTTGGAGCAACTGAAAACATTTTAAAAACAATCTTCTTGCAATAACCAAAGACAAGAAAATACAACAATAATAACAGGAAATTTAGGGCTTTCAACTGGTACTCCACAACAGACTTTTAAGAAAACAGTAGTAATGGGACAAGAGGAAAGATAATATCATGGCTATAAAGACAAAGAACTACAGATAGGTGCAAAGACATCCATCTTGCCAATTGTTGCTTTCAGGTCAATGACACGAGAGGTCTTCCCCAAGACTCCTGGGGGCTGCTGTGCCCAGCCAGACTCCAGTTGCGTGTTCTTCCTCCCTCTCTTACACAGTACTTTTGTGCAAGCATGTCAAGTATTCAGTGAGTTGTGCTGCTTCAAGACAAACTTGATGTTTTCAGAAGGTTAAGTTTTCAGATGTGTTGGTTCCCTGAAGAATCTCACTGTGGAGTTTCATGGATTAGTAGTGTCAATACTTTTGGTGAAAACAGTCTGGACTTGAGATGGGTTACAGTGCTACTGAAGGATAAGATGTTTGACTGATGACATTTTTCTGTGTAATCATCCAAATGGTATTCTTTCCCGTTCACCATACAGGTTAAACAAAAAATCCCAAAAGATTACTGAGCTGGTGTGCTCAGTCTGTAGACTGCTGTGTCCTCCAGTGTTATAATACTGCACATTCTCCTCATGCTCATGTCTTTTTCTATACTTTATATTGATGCCATTTTCACTTGGAGGATGGAAGGAGATTACTGCTCCATTTTTATTGACAAGTTGCCCATATGCTGGTCCATACAGCCCAAAGTTCAAAACAGAAGACAATATGCGTAGGTAAAAATTACCTGAATAGCATATTCGTGTTGCTAGATTCACATGTAGAAGCACTGTCTGGAGAAAAGTTATCAATATCATTTTTTTATGAAGTAGTTTATCACTAACTAAATAGTATAAGCTATGATAGAAAAAGAAGAAATAAATGGAAAATTGAAAATAACTAACTAACTAAATAAAGTATGAAGGGATTAAGACCTTCATTGTTTCATGGGTAAAGTTGCCCAAAAAGACAGATTTTGAATGAGAAAATCTCCAAGAGACCCATATTTGCCACTAGAGATAAGTCTTTTAAAATGTTTCAATAGTTTTCTAATGGCTTATGGCTTGATTTTCCAAATACTTTTGAATATTTGTCCGTTTTTGCATGTTTCAAAAGAAATCTGGAATGTTTTGAAACTTCAGATACTAATTGGTAAGCTGAGTGCTTAAAAAAATGTAGTAGGACATACCTGCTAAAGTAAAGAATTGTCCTTTAAATTTTCTTGGGAGTTCCACAAACTAGGACTTTAAAAAATAATGTAAATGGAATTACATTAAATAAAACTCTCAGGAGGATTTTGTGGCTTGGCAGACTTCAATTCAGACTGAAGAAACCCATTTCTCTGCTCCAATGTTTGTTTTCGTGAAACCATTTTGTATATAATGATGTGATGATATGTTTCCGTGGATGTAGCACTAAATATAGCGTGAGAATATGTGTGCTATTTGAAGTGATCACACAAGGGTATGGAGTGGGGGCTACACTTGCTTTATGTGCAGTACCCTATTTATAACAGATATATAGGATGGATTTAGTGTACTAGAAGTGAGCATTTGAACTGAACGCTTGTAAGGACATGGTGGTAGAGCTAAATAAACCAGAGTAGCTGACATATCAAAAAGAATACTGAATTCATGAAATTACACAAAATTACCTGGAAGGTTTTTTTCTATGTTGACAAAAAGCATCTCTGGCTTGATTTCATTTTACACGTAGACAGTAGCTAATAACAAACATAGCTTTGATCTTGCAATTTATAGTGAGTGAGTTTTTGTACTCACAAACAAGTCAAGTGAGTTTTTGTACCCACAAACAAGTCATTCCTCAATGACTTCATGTGGCAAATAACAGAATTGTGGGCTAGTGCTGGTAGGTTTCACTAGGAGCCATGTATTAGTGAATCAAGATCTGTCCTGGTAGAAAGAGATTTTTTTTCAGAGACTACTACTCTCTTCCTTCCTTCAGAGTGCTTGAACATGTTTTGTTACAGATTTGATAAATTTTCTTGACCCTGTGACTTCCATGTAACGGGATAGAGAAGCTCAGCATCTACTTTCTCAGCAATGACTGAAGAGAAATTATTTTTTTTCCTGGCTTTTCCACAGACTTTGTAGCATTCTACAGCACTTTGACATTATCTCCAGTGCTAACATCCCTAAGGTGGAAACTTTCTTCACAAAAAATTTAAGTTTGGCCATAGGTCATTGGTTTTGAACACTGAACCTATTTGAAGTACGTATATGACTTGCAGATTGATCTCAGAGTCCAACAAAGGATGCATTGAGGAGTTTCATTTTTCCATAGTAGTAAAAGTAAATTACTTGGTTGATTTGTCACAAGTGAAAAAGTTTTGGCTCACCTGGAAAGCTGAAACACCACAAAATCTGAAAGCGAACGCTATACACAACTCTGACTTCATCTGAAACAAATCATTACAAAAGTAAACATCAACATTTTTGAGAAACTTTTAAAATTCTAATCAGTAAATATATAGTTATAATCTTTTGAGAGATCGTTTGCATTGTACCAATACAGAATTTTGTTCTAAATTGCATAATTCGTCCAAAGATTATAAGGTTTTCCTTGGCTTCCAGGAGTAGCAAAGATAGCACAGCACAGGGACACACCATCTGCCCTGTGCAAAGAAATATCTTTTCAGAATCTTTTTTTATGATCCAATATCCTTTGATTCTTAAAGGAAGGAATACAGGATTAAGCTGTTTGATATCTACATGCTCTCTTCTATGTATGGTCTGGATGAAGAAATGCCTGTGGCATTCCTGTACTTTAGGATACAAGCCAAGCTCCCTCAGCTGCTGTATGTAGTAGCTGATTCTGGGTCTGAATCAGCCATTGCAGTAAGGTGAGGACGATGCCCTTGGGAGCACACAGAGACTCTGTGGTTTGCATGGCATCTCTCTCTCCCCAGTGAAACTCATTGTTTAGTCCAAGGTTCATCATGCAAGCAGAACTCAGTATTTAAGACCCCTGGTCTGAGCTAAAGTCTCTTGCTGTGTCTTCTTCAAGCCCAACTCTGACCCACGGACATTGTTGTTCAAGGCTGGTACTAACATCTGTTAGTTTCTCTCCCCCATTTACATCACACAGATGCCATTAACACACATAAACAACAACTTAAAGAGATCTCTGTTGTCATAGTTTTGTGCCTTCACAGAAAAAAAAATCTGTAAGAATTCAGGAAAGCTAAGTCCCTGAGTCCTTCCTTGCCAGGCTCATGGGTGCCTTTTATCAACTCCAGCATAAGAATACAGATCTGCTACAGCTGTCACAGACTGACAACAAATGGTGACTGAGAGAAAATTATATGCTTATCAGCACTACAGTAGTGTAGGGTGTTTTTAGCTGAAAGCTCGTAACCTTTGAGTCAACTCATGCAGTGAAATGCAGACCGTGGCCTGGACCTGAGTGGTGCATTCAGTCACTGGCCCAAAGGCTGTACCTCCCCATCCACCAGTGTGTGAACAATATCTGTTCTTGCACAAGTGAGAAGGATTGCTTTTTATATTTCACAACACTGATCCTTTGTATACAGGTGCCTTATGTAAGATACCAGCACTGTAGATGATCTAGAGCCTATACACTGTTTTACAATTCCAGTTTTTCTGAGAGAAAAAGCCATGAGAGCCTAAAAGCTTCCTATTTTCAAGATAAGCCTATTCACATTTGAAGTCAAGTTGTCAAAAGTGGCTTCCAGGGCTTTACCGGCAGTAAGAATTGAATATACCTTTGGAAGTCTGGCCCCAAATGTGCTAAGTGTAACCAGGCTCACAGCACATCTGAAAGTCCAGCATTTAGACCTCACAGGAAACTTGAGGCAAAGGTTGGAGTGGGACCCAGGACTTGTTTCCAGGTTTCTCTGTCCCAAGATGAACATTCCTGTTTACTCAAGAGAAGCATGCCATATTCAGCTCCAAGTGTAAAGGAAAACTTGGTCAGTGTACTTACCAAGACTGTAGTTTGGCAATGATGTTGGATAAAAATACCAGCTCTTTGCACTAGATTTAACAACTGACAGTAGTTAAGGTGAAGCCTGTTTGAAAACTTTTTTTTTAAAGGATTTTATTTAGTCAAGCCAAAGCATTTTCATCAAGAAGGTGGAGAACTTTTTTGAACAAGAATGGAATGCTGAAACAGGTGTAGGAACATATCTGTCCTTCCTATTTTGCCACATACTTGGACTACCAGAAGGCAACATCCCTTTAGTCATAGTGATCAGCGCTTCTGACAACCCTTATTTTCTGCAGAAGCTTTTGACTTGTGCCTGAGGGGTACTGTGATAGCCAAATATAAGCCAAGATGAGAGATGGTAGCTGGGAGCAATGCCTAGAGGAAAGCATGATGAGCCTGTCAACCTTGGACTCAGCCTAAGCAAGCTCTGGCACAAATGTAGTGAGAGCTGCTCCAAACCTGGACAACCTTGGTTTGAAATACTTCTGAAAGTTCTTTTAGAGCTTCAAATGTTTTGTCTAGCTCTGACAGCAGTCTCTGCACTGGAAGGAATGTGAGGATAACTTTCCTGGTGTCATCCAGGGGTGATAACAAGGTGATGGTCTCTAATTAGCTCTCTCCTGCTCCCAGCCTCCACATGGCCGGCGATGGCTTGGTTTCACCAAACTGGGCTTGTACAGGGATTTTTCCATTTTCTGAGGCATAGGCCCTCACGGACATTTCCCCATAATAGTTTTTGGCTTAATGTGGGGCTGGGTGTCTTGGCATGACTGAGCTCTACTACTGTGAAGGGAGGGGTAGTAGATTTGTGGTTTTTTTAGTAGATGATTTGACCTCTTTGGTCTGTCATCTCTTGCACCACAGAGGAAAGCAGGGACCTAAGCAAAGAATGAAACTCTGAATAGAAAACTATTGTTTCCTTTTTTTTTTTTTTAAATGAACATTACAGGGGATAATTGCATGATATAACATTTGAAAACTTTGCATTCCTCCTCTACTTTGGAGAGTAAAAGGGCCTATTATCATTTCTAGGCCAGATGTTTCAGTTTATTGAGCCCGTTTGATCCCTGCACCTGTCTAAAACCAGCAGTTGCTGGATTAGTTGTAGGAGCTGAATTAAAAAATCTGGACAACTGTTGCTGGACAAGTGAATGGTGTGAAAATGAGCAGGCTTTTGGTATAAAGGATTTACTGTTTGTGACACAAGGCAGTACACATCATTTATAGTGCAAAATGAGCACGCAGTGTTCATTCTGCATGTCCATGTGCTGGAATATACATTACAAAGTGACAATTACAGGAACTTCCAGTGAGGGAAATAAAGGAAGCGGGAAGCGAGGGAAGCAGAGGACACATTACACCATCCATCTGTGAGACAGCCGTTCAGTTACAAGGAATTATATATTTTTTCTGGTGGATTACACTGATTATAAAAAGAAGAATTTGGTTCCTGCCTCCACAGTGAACATTGCCGTGCATCCTGAAGGAAGCAACAGATTTTCACTTGCCCCATTCCTCTGTTGGGGCTCTTTCCTTTTCTCCCTGATCATAACATAACTATTGGATACATTTTCTTTGCTCCTGATTTTTCCTGTTTTCACTAAAATGCAGTGTGACATGTGACTTACAGAAGCCGTTTCATTTCATTTTGAAATAACTGCAAGTGTGGCCAGCCCTAGTGAGTCAGAGACCAAGATCCATCTTGCCTGGTAACCTGTCTCTGACAGCTGAGATTAAGCTGATGGCTAGTGTTCCTATATCTTTACAGCTAAAAAATCCCTCAAAACAAATATGCCTCAAACACACACTCTAGAGGACAATCTGCAAGAGGTAGTTTGTTGGAAAGCTGTTTCACAAGCTGCCATTGACTTCTGCCAGTGAAGATAAAAAATTTACTGTTTCATATTATCACTGATTTTTTGCTTTTGAAGTTTAGGGGTAGGTTTAAGTGTGAAAGTGACAGTTAAGTGAAGATAAATGCTGTGTGAGCTGTATCCTGAAACAGTTGTTGTACTTCACACAAACAGAAGTGACTCTCCTTCCTGATTCCTCCATCCCTGAGCTTTGCATATCAAATCTGCCTTTTCCATTTGAAAAAAAAACCAAGTGTGTATTCAAATACTCAGCACAAGGCTGTTCCTGACTCTGCAAATATCATGCCTAAATTCTATGAGATTAAGGACTGTGGGTATTACTTCTGCTTTCTAGGTAGAAGCATAGTAAAATAAATTCACTCATCCAGCATCAAATAGCTCAACCTACAGTAAGAAGTGAAATCTACATGCTATGTGTGCACTCAGACGTTTAACCACAAGTTCTGACATCTTCCAGCCTTTTCAATAGCATGGTCAAAGCCTTGTCTCTGTGTACTGACGCTGTATTTGGGCAAATAAGCTTACCTAAGTGACTATGGCTTAGCAAGGACATCCTTATGTGTCTAAATGCAAAGACAGGCTTCATCCACTATCATCAGAAATCCGTTTTATGCCCAGATAAAAGGCAGCTTGTGAGGCTTGTTTGGAGACAGGTATGATAGAGACAGGAGCTGCATCTTTCCAGTAGATTTTGTTGCAAAGGTGCTGGCCCATTGTACAGGCCGGTTGCTGAGCATAGGCTCTGATGTGCTCATGGTGCAGATGTTTGCTGCATTTGGAAGACATTGTGTGGAGAAATCTTAGAAATCAATTAGTTCCAGATTTCAAAAGGTATGTTTGTGTGCCCTCTCCTCTCATTACTGTATTTTACTGACTAGGTTCCTAAACTCCGTGACTTTCAGTGGACTTGTGCCTGAAAATCTGTAAAACTCTGGCTTGTGGTCAATTACCACAATTAGAAAGTGAGAACAGAACACTCCAAAATGTCCTATGTTGACGCAGCTGGACAACTGTAATTTAGTTCTTATCGTACTACTTCATGTATATACAGTTAGCAAAAAGATAAAAGCTTAACATTCGACACTGTTTGAGCAACTTCATATAAAGTCTTTGAGGAATATGGAAAAGTCAACTTTTTTTTTAACAAATTAATATAGACTGTGCACCTTATTAATTACTTCTGAACACACTTATTGATTTCTTTTTTTTAATAGAGATATAGTTACAAGTATGAGCTAGAATATGGACAAAGTACTATTTTTTGATGCATTTTCTTTTTTTAAAAAGTAATT